>MCJB01005324.1:77172-141918 GCA_002018475.1 Nicotiana obtusifolia
CCCCCCCCCCCCCCCTTTAAAAATTGAAGATTTAAGATATCTTTGCATCTTGTTCACCAACTCTTCATGATCGGGAATTAAAAAGAATGAGATAGCCATCAAAAAGGGAAAAATCCACGAGAAGGCCTTTTGTTGTGCCCCTATCTAGAAAGGGTGAGGGTGCCGGCTTTCTTTTGGTAATTGTTGCAAACTCATTTTATTTTTGGAGGATCCGTTCCCATGACTGTAATTATGTAACCCGCATAGAGCAAAAGAAAAGAGGAACCATCAAAACTCTCAACCAAGCTTGACAAATAAACACACCTATCATTTGACGAAGTCCCAAGTTGATTAACAGCAGCATTTGATCCTGACCCAGAGGCAGAAACCTGATCAGCTTGAAAAGAAGATGGTCGAGTGACTAGTTGTCCAGAACCTTCTCCAACAGCAACAATTGGAGAATCCTGACCAGAAACCAAGACTGCAGGAGTGGGTCCACCCCCACTCCTTTGAGTAGAAGATGAAGCGGCAGCAGCAGCAGCAGGAGGAGCATTTGGATGAGTTGAAAACACCAGAAAATGGGGACGACCTTGACTTGATGACCTACCTCGCTGACCTTCCCTTCTGGCAAGGTGGCGTGTCCTTCCCATGGCAGCAGCAGCAGCTAAGTGCTGAATGATACGCTCTTCAAGTTCAGAATCAGTTGCACTTACAGGTAACTGCGAAAGAAACATACATGATTTTTTCACAAAATGGATCATTAACAGCTTATAAGAAGAAAAAACTTTCGTAGACTTCAGAAATGCTAACATGCTGTAATTCAAAATCTCCTAGAGTTGGATGGTGAAAGATTGTGGTGTTTCTAGGAGGATTCATCCTGATGTTTCTCTCGTGCTCTACTGCATCCAACAATTCCTGGCTGAAAGAGAAGCACATTTATCAACAGCATTGAAGGAGGACGAAGAAAGATCACAAACTGATAAACAAGTGGCTGATTTGAGAACAAGACCGAACCTGTTAGGGTCTTTCAAGCTGAGAGCCTGCCAACACATAGGGCACTGGGAACTTCGCTGACACCTACAGCACATACATTAAATTTATTCATGATATTAGTGCTTTCAAATTAAGCTCTATTCGTGCCTTCAGTCTCAGTATTTGCAGCATATACTGCCAAAGATCCAAAAATTCATAATCTATCAACTGATAACCTTCCGTGACAAATACAATATCAAAGGAATAAAACTTAGTTCCAAAAATTTTAATTAAAAAAAAAAGAGAATCAAATGTTCCAATTTTACATTTTTGCTAATTTTAATATCAGAAATAGCGGATACAATCATGATTCAATTGATCAATGCCACTTAAGTTTTAACTTTCCAAATGAATTTGGTCGGAACAATGGTAAATAGGATATATTTAGTGCATCAAGAAGTCATTTGTCATTATTTTGCTCACTCTTTTATCGTCCTAAACAGACACAACAAGGAACCAACAGTAACAACAAACCCCCTCCTCCTGCTCTTTGGGCCTCCTTCGCAGGAAGTTGGGTATAAAAGCTTAATAGATAAAGACTATGGATGTTACACCCTTTTCTCAGTCGTCAATTAGGATTATATTTTACATCATCTATACAATCAGTGAGCAACATCAAGCATCATTTATTTATGGGTATCTTATTAATATTAATCAGAAAGAATCACAATGCTGAAATCATAACGACCACCTATCTCTTACATCTTCAAGCAAACTGTTCAAGTAGGAGCATATAATCCTCCAAGAAAACCATGGAACCCCAAAGTTGGGCAACAGAGGAATATATCACATGAAAAGACAAACTCCAAAAGCCCCATGTCATTTTTTTAATTGCGAAAGCCTAATGACATGCTTAATTGCAGTATTTCGATCTTTAACGTTGTCAAAATACTCTACATCTAGTTTGTGTGTTCCCACCAGAGGCACTTCATAGAGCATTCTAATTTTCCGCAAGAAAGCCTACAACTCATCTTTATAACATTAGAGGAACAATAAAAGCCCTTAGGCAGCCATCAATGTTTTCAAAATGTCACCTTTTTGGGAAGTTATAAAAAGCACTATGCATCATAGAGATAAGTGAAAGAACAGTTTAGACATGAGTTATCTAATTAATAGGGAATATTAAGATCACCATTCAAGAATACATTGAAGATGGAACTCATGCTTGCAACCAGTCACCTGCAAGTTGAAAATTTATATTACTATTTAAAAGCCAATTCTGTTAACACTAACATGGGGTAATGTGAACTACGTACTGTAGAAGGATCACTGTCACAAAATGCTTCAAGGCATATGCTGCAAGCATCATCGCATGCATCCTGAATTCCACCTTCAACAAATGCCGCAGCTGAAGTCAAAATATCCTCAGACATCTTGCCGTCCTCCATCTGTCAAAAGATAAAACCTTTAAAACATTACTCCACTTTAACAAAGCAGGAAAAAAAAGCAACAGCCATTGCGACTTACTAATCTCATATGCAACGGAAGAAAAACTTAAAGAAAGCCCTTAACACCAAATGATCACCTTACCTGCTTTTACTTACACTGGTGATAAGACTAATTCATTGCGGGTGACAATCAAATGCTACATAGAGATTAAAGACAGTACAATGTCTAGCTCTTTTGGTTTAATATGGCATCGAACCAATATCTGTTTTTCCAGTTTTCCACTTGGCTAGTCCCCGATTATAATTTCATACTAATTGATTAACATACTTCCAACAGCAGCTCAGAGAAAAACAAAGAGGGGACTAAACCCAAAATTTCCACCTTTGTTAAACAAAGTTGAGAATAACATCTCAAACCCAACATTGAAAAGAGATTCCTTCCCCAAATCCCACCACAATCTATCACCATGTTCAATATAAAAATAATCACCATATAACAAATTCAAAAATTTCACTTAATTATCCCTTATTCCCGAAACCACTCTATAACCAACCAAAACAATAATACTGTAAGGTCACATCTGAGTCACGCAAATACTCAATAATTTGAACTACAAGAAGGGGAAAAGAAAAAACAAAATAACTAGCCAGTCCTCCAATTAGTAAAAGAAGCTCAATTTCCGATACCCAGTAATTAAAATTGAACGAATTCACAAAACCATGCGAGTAATAATATATTACCTCAAAGCAGCTTCAGTTAAATAAGGCACAGATCAAAGAATAAGTTGATAAGAGGAATTTGGGGTTTTGAGAGATAACCACAGAAAGGAAAAGAGTGGAAGGGCAAGGAAGAAGAAGACTTTGAACTTTCCCCTATGAATTATGGTTTTTTGTTTATTTATTTCTACTTTTTAGGCGTGATGACTGAACCCCCAATAGCTTTGCAAGCGAGTGAATTATTATTTATTTTTTACCTCAAATGGAATGAGCGACAAATGAGCACATTCAAATACGCACGTGGCATATTATAGTTCTATGGTCCAAAGCTTAAAAAACACAATTTCTAGGGATGCAACTGTACTTGCGTATGAATATCCGTCTTACCACGCTATGTTTCACATAATCGAATATCATTGATTTCTTCATTTCACACTTTCTTGGGCCAAATAATACTCTAATATTTTAAATTTTATATAGTGACATTTTGTATTTTAAATTTTTGATGCTATTTTAGAAATAATATTATTTAGTAACTCTATTGTATAGGGTAAAATCAGTTCATATTAAATGCTCGTATAATAAGTGGCATGTGGAACCAGAGACGGATGGAAAGCAAGACAGGTGGAAGTCAAGATCGGGGGCGGCAGTTTCGGTTGGCACCGAGAAGCCCCCCAAGGGAATATTACTCATGCCCGTCACCCGATAGCATTCAATCAAGAATGTTATACAGTATTAAATACATAGTCATAGTCTGTCGTTACACATTCTTCAATGACCCCCCATAATTGACATTTAAGAGGGGCTTGATCCTAGGACCTTGTTCCCTAGGTGCCACTATAAATAGGGATTTTCAACAACCACTGTTAGGGGAGGATTTTTTTGACAAACTCATGCTATACACATTATTCTAAGCTCAATAACACTTTATTCTTGTTTATTGTTATTGCTACTGTCTTCGGAAGCTCTACTCCCGGAACCACACTATCTGCTATCTTACCTCGATTTCAAAGCTAAGTCTTGCATTTCTATTTAATTTATTTATCATTTTGGGATCAAATTAATTCGCTTGTCTATAAATCACGTATAAATTCAACTGTACTATTTTACGGGTAAACAGTTTGGCACCCACCGTGAGGCTTAGACAGTTGCGTAATTTGATTGATCCTTGCATCTATTACTAACCTGTTTAATTCTTTGTTTCTTAGCGAAAAATCATAAAAGATAGCAGATAACAACGTCAACATCACACACAATGTTGAGGCCCAAGGAAATCAGCCTCTGCACGAAGATTCGATAAGCGATACCCGCAACGAGGAGGACGTAGCCACTTCGGTCCATGGCATGCAATATCCACAACACGTTCGAGAGGCAACTTTTGATGATGCTGAAGACGAGCACATTATGGAAACGGTAAAAATCTTAAGAGAGCAACAAAGGGCTATTATGGGCCATCTCTCGCGACAGAATCAAGTCATGACGGAGTTAAAGCAAGCGTTATCGGGTGCCTCCAACAATGCAAATGGTAGAGGTCCAGTTCCTCCCGGTGCTCCCACAAACCAAACAGCACAAAGGGTTGATAATAACACTCCGAGGGGTGAGGTCGGCTTCGACAGGGCCGGAGGGAACGATAGCTGATCTGGTAACAACAACGAGAATGATCCCTTTAAAATCGAACTCATGCAGTTTATGAGGGAAATAAACGCTCAAATTGATCAAATCCTAGGCACACCGCCGGTGTTGAAAGGACCGGACTCAAAGAAGTACACCCAGTTGTCGTTCAAACCAAGCGCGACACTGGAGTTGATCCCGAAGCAATTCAAAATGCCAGATGCGCCAAAATAGGATGGGACTTTAGATCCTCAGGAGCATATCACCTCCGCACAAGATTGAATCAATCTTGTTGAAGAAGTTTGGGGAGAAGAACTGATCGCGGCCAAAATAACAGATCGTTGCAAGACAAAGAGATATCGGGCTCCAGGAATCCACCTACCCCAAGCTATCAAAATACAATTTCAACGTCAGCGTAGTGGAATTAATTTCGGCAATGAGAAATATTAAAGAAGCTCGGTTTCTGAGGCCGATGAGATCCCACCCCAGTCAGAGGGATACCAATCTATGGTCCGAGTATCACGGGACTAAAGGCCATCGAACGGAGGATTTCCGTCGTCTTTGAGAAGAGATGGCGACATTGCTGAAAAACGGCCATCTCAGAAAATTCTTAAGCGGCCGGTGCTAAGAATAACTACAGTCGCAAACGAGACAACGCGGAACCCTCAAAAGCAAGAGAAGATCCCCCTCGCCTAATAGTCAACATGATTTTCATGGAGAACGAGATTAATAGTATAACCTTTTCGGCAGCCAAATAGACAAAGGCATCGGTGACCCATAGCAAGAGACTCCAGGAAGTCACCGAGGATGACATCACCTTCACGGAGGAAGACACCGATGGACTCCTACTATTGCACAACGATGCCCTGGTAATCTCTCTTAATATTTTAGATTTTAAAATTAAACATGTTTTGATGGACCTGGGAAGTTCAGCCAATATTATCCAATGGAGAGTGCTAGAACAGGCCAAGCTGATCGAAAGTATCACTCTGGCCACAAAGCTCCTCGTTGGGTTCAATTTAGCAAGCGTGACAACCCGAGGGGAGATTCTGTTGCCTACGAATGCCGAAGGGGTAATGAAGACGACCCTTTTGAAGTAGTACACGGTGATATGGGCTACAATATTATTCTTGGGAGACCAGGTTACACGAGATGAAGGCTGTGCCGTCAACATACCATCAACTTTTGAAATTCCCAACTTCGGATTGAATTACACAAATAAGAGGAGATCAACCGGCGGCAAGGGAGATGAACGCGATCTCAGTTTCCTGTAGCAAAGGGAAGGAGCATGCAACATAGCAATTACAGGAACCAATGCCTGCTCCGAGCCAAACGAAAACAACAAGGGGGAGGAGTTGTCGGACCCTTATCAGGTACCAAGGTATTTCCGAGTACTAGAGGAAATGGACGCAACAAAGTCCACATCGGAAGAACTCGAGCAAGTTGCATTGTTCGAAAAGTTCTTGGAGAGGAAGTTCCACTTGGGGACAAGACTAAAAACCCCGAGCTCAGATCAAGATTCATAGAATTTCTTAAATTTAATGTTGACTATTTTGCACGGTAGATTGCGGATATGACAGGTATCCTTCCAAAGGTGGCCGTGCATAAGTTAAGCCTGGATCCTAACATCCCTCCGGTAAGGCATAAGAAACGCCCTATTGCCGAGGTCGGGAACAAATTTATCAAAGAAGAGGTAACTCGATTGCTTGACATCGGTTCAATCCGGGAGGTAAAGTATCCTGACTGGCTAGCTAATGTAGTAGTAGTTCCAAAAAAGAATAATAGATTCCGCATGTGCGTAGATTATAAGGATCTAAATAAGGCGTGCCCGAAAGACTTGTTCTCGTTGCCAATCATTGATCAAATTATTGATGCGACAGCCGGGCACGAGTTGATGAGTTTCCTCAATGCCTATTTCGGGTACAAGCAAATCAAAATGAATCCGGAGGATCAGGAAAAAACTCCATTCATAACAAACTTAGACACATATTGATATAATGTGATGCCGTTCGGGATTAAGAACGCTGGAGCCACTTATCAGAGGCTCGTAAACAAAATGTTTGAAAAGCAAATAGGGAAAACGATGGAGGTTTATATAGATGATATGCTGGTTAAGTCTTTGAACGTAGGTGATCATCTGAAACACCTACAAGAAACCTTTGACATCCTAAGGAAGCACAACATGAAGCTTAACCCCGAGAAATATGCATTCGGAGTCAGCTTCGGTAAGTTCTTAGGGTTCCTGGTGTCACAAAGCGGGATCGAAGTAAATCCCGATAAAATTAAAGCCATCAAAGATATTCCCGACCAGTTGTCAAATGTGAAAGAGGTTCAGAGGTTAACAGGAAGGTTGGCCGCTTTAAGCAAATTCATTTCCCGGTCTTCAGAAAAGTGCCATCACTTCTTCTCACTTCTGAAGAAAAAGAACAACTTCGAATGGACCCCGGAATGCCAGCAGGCTCTGAAAGAGTTAAAAAGGTATTTATCGAGCCCTCCATTACTATCGAAACCCGAGGAAGGTGAACAATTGCTTATTTATTTAGCGGTCTCGGAGGTAGTGGTAAGTGTCATTTTAGTCCGCGAAATGAAGGAACGCAGTCTCCTATTTATTATGTTAGTAAAATTATAACGGGAGCGGAAACTCGCTACCCACACCTCGAAAGTTATCCTTAGCTCTGGTAGTCGTCGCCCGAAAGCTTAAGCCTTATTTCAAATATCACCCGATAGCCGTGGTGACAACTTTTTCCCTGCGGAATATCCTTCACAAACCTGAACTTTTAGGTCAACTGGGCAAGTGGGAAGTCAAAATGAGTGAATTTGACATAGAGTATAAACCCAGGACTGCAATCAAGTCACAAGTTTTGGCCGACTTTGTGGCCGATTTCAGTCCTAGACTGCTGCCTTTGGCCACAAAAGAAGCAGTGATGGCGTCGGAATCGACATCAGGAGTCTGGAACTTATGGAGCTTCCAACATGAAAGGGTCCGAGCTCGACGTAGTATTAATCACGCCTTTGGGAGAAACCCTGAGGTAGGAAATAAGAATTGTTCAGAAGCGAAGTATGAGGCCTTGATTGCAGGACTTGAGTTGGCCCGGGGACTGGATTCCGAGGTTATAGAAATCAAATGTGATTGCAAACTGGTAGTAAATCAGGTCTACAAAATCTTCGATGCAAAAGTAGAACGCATGCAACAATATGTAGTGAAAGTCTAGGCTCTGCTTGCACGGTTTAGAGAATGGTCAATAACCCATAAGGGAGAAAAACATGGAAGCAGATGCACTACCAATCTGGGCTCATCCACGAAAATGAAGGGGTGAGACTCCGGTACGGTCCTACAGCTTATGCATTCGATATTGGATGTGGACGACTATAATGAAGTAAATGTGACCAATTTGGGTTGGGACTAGAGGAATGAGATTATTGACTATCTTACACGGCAAACTACCCGAAGGTCCCAAGGCATCCTGGACGCTGCGCACTAAAGGAACCAGATATTGCTTCAGGGGAGGTCAATTGTATAGAAGATCTTTTCAAGGCCCGTTTGCCCGATGTCTAGGAGCCTCCGAAGCTAATTACGTCATGAGAGAAGTTCACGAAGGAATCTATGGAAATCACCCGGGCGCGGATTCCTTGGTATTAAAGCTAATTAGAGTAGGATACTTCTGGCACCGAATAGATCAAGACGCTAAGGCTTATGTTATGAAATGCAATAAGTGTCAATGCCAAGCACCATTGGTGCATCAACCGGCAGAGCTATTGCATTCGGTTTTGTCGTAGTGGCCATTCATGAAATGGGGGATGGACATAGTCGGTCCACTACTACCAGCTCCCAATAAGGTAAGCTTTCTTTTTATTTTAACTGACTACTTTTCTAAGTGGGTTGAACCAGGTCCGTACCAGAAAATCGGTGAGCGCGAAGTAGTTGATTTCCTGTGGGAGAACATAATCTGTTGGTTCAGAATACCAAAAGAAATAGCCTACAACAACGGGCCACAATTTATAGGCACAATGGTCACAAAATTCCTTGGACCTAAAAATCAAAATAATCACATCATCACCGTACCACCTGAGCGCAAACGGACAGGCGGAATCAACGAACAAAGTAATTATTCAAAATCACAAAAAGAGATTGGAAGCAGCCAAAGGCAAATGGCCTGAAGAGTTACCAAGAGTGCTATGGGTATACCGAATAACGACCAAATTAAGCACGGGGGAGACACCTTTCTCTCTCGTATACAGAGTAGAAGCTCTGATCATGGTGGAAGTAGGAGAACCTACCATGAGATACTTCTGGGTAGACGAAGACGCAAACAACGAAGCATTACAGGTTAGATTGGAGCTACTCTATGAACACAGGGACTTGGCACATATAAGGATAGCGGCCCAAAAACAAAGAATGAAAAAATATTACAACCAAAGAGCCAATCTCCATTTTTTCAAAGTGGGACTTAGTTTTAAGGAAAGTGACTCAAAGTACTTGGGAGCTCAACGCAGAAAGCTAGGTCCAACATGGGAAGGCCCCTACCGGGTTACAGCTGTCACCGAAAAAGGATTATACGAATTGAAAAATCAAAACAGAGTAAAATTACCAAGAAATTGGAATGTGGCACACCTCAAAAGATACTTTTGCTGATGAGAACCGCCTATACTGAAAGTATGTGTTGCACTTTTTTTCCCTTCGTCCAGTTTTTATCCTAATTGGGTTTTTTTGGCAATGTTTTAACGAGGCAGCAATGGAAAGCATATACTACGAAGAAAGCACCTTCATTAGAAATAAGACCTTTAGATGACAAGTCATGGAAGCAATGAATCACTACGGGACAATTAGATAATCTTTTGCTCGGTAGCAAAGTTCCTACTAGGAAGTGAAGTTTGCTATCAGGTCAAAGGTTACCCGACCGCTCACGAGTGCAAGCCACTGGGGGTGGTTAGATAGTTTTTGGCTCTAGAGCAAAGTCCCTAATGTGAAATGAAGCTTGCTATCGGACCAAAGATTATCCAACCATTCACTAGTGGGATCTTCAAAGGAGCAAGACTTTCAGTGTTCAAATTCGCATTCTTCGCATTCGAATACTGTGGGGGGAATGATATGAGAATATGGAAATATAACTGCCTCATACACCAGAATACGACAATATGACTGCCACATACACCGGGACTACAAAGTCCGAAAACAAAGATGTATCATCAGGACCAGGGACTGCGCGGCCAGCCCCGTAAAAATAAGTTGTACAAATTAGCCAAGAGTAATGGAAATTTCTTTTTCGGCACAACGAATGCTTATGTACTTTTGAAAACGAAAGGAACAAAGTGAAGTCCTTTTATTTTTATCTTGTTTCTTGTCCGAACGATGAGTTAATTTTATCATTTGAAAGTTAATTAAGTTCAAATGCTAGTGCCGTAATGAACAGGAGACGTCCTCTTCAAGAGTACCATAAACATAAGAGGGCCCTCTCTTATGAAACCTTCACAGTAAAGGGTTGGTTCTGGAAGAACCTATGCCCATAATCTAAATGTCATCGGGGAAAAATACACCTGAAGCTTCGCATAACTCGACGCAAAAAAGTAAAATTTGCACAATGCTTAAACGAAAAAGCACTTTTATATACAACAAATGTGCCAAGAAACACAAGTACAAAAGTATGGAAAAGAAAAGCCAAGTGAAAAGAAAGCAAATAGGTAAACTATTGCATCCCCAGAATTCGAGGAAGGAGAAGCATTTGTGCCCCCAGGAGAAGTAGGTAGGTCTGCCGCCGACTCGAGATCTCGGCCTTCATCATCATCCCCTTCAGTTTCTTCTCCAGTTCCCGAGAACTCGGAACCGAAACCAGAAGAGCCAGTCGCATCAGGTTGGACTAGGAGACCCCTTAGGGCAGTTGATTCCAGCTCACGAGCCTTGGCAATATCGGCATCAAAGTCAATGATGCCCACGTTGGCCTCTTCCAAGGTTTTTCTCCGCATGCTATACATAGAATATATTTTTTCAACAATGAGGGAAGTCGCTCGGTGTTGAAGTTCTTCCTTAAGCTGGTCAACCTTGGTTGAAAATTACTCTGCTAGATCTAGCGGCCTAGAGGCTGATGCCACGATCACAGATAGTGGAGTTATAAACGTTATTATGCTCCATGACCTTCCTATACCTCTTTTCCATACGGGCATGCTTTTCCTCAGCAGCAGCAGCCTCTTCAATTTTGGAGTTCAAGGCTGCCTCCAAAGTAATTCATTCTTTCAGTAGAGGCAGCCTCGCAATCGGCAGCAGCTAGAACAACAGTTTAGACATCGACCCACTTTGCCTTGGCTTCTTCAAATTGTACCCTTAACAGGGTGGCCGCTAGGCTGAGGGTCACCACCTCTTGCTCGCTTTGCTGCAACCGAGCCTCTAACTCAACGGCCTTGGCAGCTTGTGCTTCCAATGCAGGGAGGCGAGCAGCAATTTGATCCCGTTCGGCAAACAGTTGATCCCGCTAGGATGTGAGCTTCTCTTTATCAAGGATCAACTTCTGAAGGCCCTCAGAAGCAAGAAAGTTAGCCTGCAAAGCAAGAGTTCAAATAAAAAATTCTGTCATTACAAAGTTAGGAAAAACTATAGAAGGAATAAAGATCGTACCGCTACTGCGTTGTGCATATCATTATTTACCATACACTCTCCCGAGAGAGACTGTATTTTATTCGGTAATTAGCAAGTTTCACCGGCCGGGACAGCAGATGGCACGCGGTAGAGACCGGGAGGGAAACGCTCCTCATTCTCTAAGGATTTTTTTAGGGCGGCGAATAGTTATGACCCAAATTCCCATGGATTGGGGACTGGGGAGGAGGGACATCCTCCTCTTGGGTGTCTGCGGCCGGTGGAGATGATGTAGTAGTTGCTGGTGGAGAAGGCATGTTTGGTGAGGAAGGAGATGAAGCCAATAGCGTTGTAGGTTGAGAAGAAGTTGCGGCAAAAGCAATGCTAGTTATTAGTTGCTCGCCAATCAAAGATGGAAAAGATCCGGTACCAAGCTTCATGGTACCAGAAGCAGCAACTGGGGCCCGGAAGCGAGAGTTGGCATCTTCTACTATATCACTCTCTCCCCAGAGCTCCTGGACCTCGTCCTCGGTTGGTGTAACAAGCTCAACAGATTGAGCAGTCTGTTGAATTAATGAAGGTCGTCTTCTTCCATGTAGAGAAGCCCCTTCATCACTGACTCCTCCATCTTCATCGATCACCATGCTATCTGCGGCTGGCTCGGGCGCGATGCTTTTCTCCTTTTTATTTTTACCCTCAGCTGTAAAGGAGCGTCGCCTTTTTTGTTTCTTGTTCTCCGGACGAGATCTATGAGAGGAAGCACCCACAACGGAAGCAGGTCTGGAGACACCCTTTAGGGCGAAGCCTCTTGCAACAACCTCGCTGCATCTTTGGGATCAGCCAAAACATCCTCCTCGGGGACAGTAACATAGCCCTGCTGAAGACCTGAATTCAATAAAAGGAAAAGTTTTAGCCATTTTTCTTATATGTGAGATAAAGAACAAGATAAGTTCGAGAATCGACTTACCATGATTTTTGGCCTTCCACCCATATTTGAGGGCCAGTTCTTTCTACCGGCGGGTCTCAAGCGTGGTGACGTCCAAAATCTTCTGGACCCGCTAGTCCAAGCCTTCAATCCTTGATGGTGTCCACCAAGTTGCTGTAATAATGAGAAGAGAAGGATCACTAACGGCACAAAGTGATTTTTAATCAAAGAAAACACAGACGTTGAACTTATGTGTACGCTTCTATGATTCGGGAAAGGATGGAGATATGTCCGGAATATTATCCCTGGTGGCAACTGCAACAAACCGCTCCATCCATCCACGGTCGTTGTCTTCATCCATGCTGGTGAGCAAAGCATGGTGACCAAAACCTTAGGGTAAAAAAGGTTCATAAATCGAGCCAGGGAAAGATCCTCCCCCGTCTTCTGGAATAACCGCCGAAGACAAGCTACCGTCCGCCACACATAAGGGTTCACCTGAGCCAAGCAGACTTGATAGCGGAAGCAAAATTTTAAGATTACGGAGTCAAGTCCCCCGCTCAATGAAAAGGGGCCCAAAACAAAGGGGTACGTGTAAATGTACGTAAAACCCTTCTTGGGGAAGGTTACCCGCTCCGCTAGATCGGGAGAGATGATGTTAAAATCATGGCAACCACTGTCTTCCTTCACAGCAGGAATGCTAGAAAGACGGATGAAAGAAGGGTATACACCAGCAGCCCATGTGCGGGTGTTAGCAAAAGGGATTTTCTCTTCGAAGTCCTTAGCTGTAGTAAGCTTTTTGGGGATAATGGTGCTTACCGTAGGAGGAGCAGCATCATCAATGCTTTTTTTGTTCTTTGGAAAACTAGAGTTTTTGGAAAAGGAGACCATAATTAGCAGAAGGAAGCAAGGGTTTCTCTGAAGAAAGAGGTTAAAAACTGAGTTGAGTAAAGAAAGTTTGAAAGAGTTCGAAAAATTATGAAGGGTAAAAGAAGAAGATTGAAGCGTATAAGTAAAGGAATAAGCAGCTAAAATCGTGACCATGATTACCTCGAGAACCGGCAAAAGTATTGCTGAATTGTGGGATGATGCATGTTCAGGGCATTAAATACGGCGAGACGTGCGTCTAATCAAGCCTCAAAAAATTTTCAAAGGGAGTCAATAAATTTTCCGCCAAGAGAGGTATCTTTACCAACTTCCCGATGACACAAGGATGTGCCACCGAAAAGTAGGAGGACTATCTGTATAGGGTAAAATCAGTTCATATATTTATGAAAGTTTGCTGGGTAGCTGACCCTCTTAGTCCATTCTTGCCAAAGTGATAAAGTGACATGTGGAACCAGATACAGATGGAAAGCGAGTTATGTGAAAGTTAAGACTGGGGGCAGTAGTCTTGGTTGACACCGGGGAGCCCCCGAAAGGAATGTTGCTCATGAAGACAAATGAATGCCTGTCATCTGATAACATTCAATGAAGAATATTTTGCAGTATTAAATACATAGTCCATTATAGAGAATATGGTATTCATAGCCTGCCATTACACATTCTTCAATGGCCCCCAAAATTGTCATTTAAGAGGGAATTTGATATGATCCTGGATAGTCCGGGAAAGATAGAGAATATTGAGAATGATGCCAAATTATCTAGTGGATCGTTGACCACCTCCAAGTCCAAGAATGTCCAAGGGGTGCACGCTAAGGAGTTGCATGATCTTCAACAAGTGACTAGAATATGTTTGGAGAATCACTTTGTGGATTCATACAAAGAATACTGTGTTTAGAATCTTCAGAATTAAAGAATCAAGACCCCAAGTCAAACCGTGTGACACGGTTTCACCAACCGTTAGCTATGGTTCAAGAGGGGCCTGAAGAGCTAAAGAAAATAAGCTTCTAGAATTCGTCACGGTTCAACTATGCGTCATGGTTGAGGCTACGGTTTGGCCTGGCTAGTTTATTTTGGGGAATTAACTTTGAAACTTTTCCTTATCCATTGTGTATTTGTAATAGCCTAGGGTTATTTCATTAGCAGCTTAGCATATTTTGACATAAGAAAACTCTTGAGAGATATTTGGAACCTCTTGGTTCGAGTTCGACTTTGGATTACATGTTTTCAAGACTTGGGTTCTTGAGGGTAATCTTCTTGTCCTTTCTTTATATATTGGGTTCTAATTTGTCGTTCTTGGGAGGTGATTGGATATTATTTCGATTGTTTCTTGAGACGTTCACTTAGGGTTCTAGATTTTCTTTTATATTTCATTATTCAGACTACTTTTGATTGTCTTAATCAAACCTATCATTAGTTTTGCTTTAGTTATTGTTACTTTCATATTTCGCTGTTTTGTTTATCTCGGATCGTATCAGTTGGTATCGGAGCGAAGGCTCCGGTATTGTTATAACAAACCCATATTCCTCAGTCTTCAAATCAAGATCCGAATTAGTAAAAGAAAAGTATAGTTCTTATTTCCGACTAAATCCTTGTCGAGTTGCCTACAAAAAACAAAACAGAAAAAAATAATTATAGAAGAGTTCTTGTTGATTGTTGGGGAAAGACTACTTTTTGGTAAGAAAGATTCATTAGGGATTCTTGTTAAGAACGACTAGTGCTAGTCCGCATTAAATCGTTCTTAATATTTGAAACTGACTATTTCTTTCGTGCCAATTCGTTCGTGCTTTTCTCGTTATTTTTGTAGAAATTTCTTGGCTCTCGTCCTTAGTTTTTTAAATCCGTTCTTGATTACATAAACTCCTCTCTTAAATTACTTTCAAGAAAACTCAATTCTTGGATATGTGATTTGTGAGTTGATCTCGAACGTTGAGGATTTTCAAGGAGTGAGGCAGAGATTATACACGAGCGAAAAGTGAAAACTCATAAATGTGAGATAAAACACAAGAGGTTAAATGGGCTTGTTTGAATCAATTATTTTTTCTATAAGCATGTCTTTTGTAGATTCAAGCGACTAGGATGAAAGAATAGTTGAATATAATGATAACGAATATTGGGATTCCTATGATGAAGATGATGGAGGAAGCAGTTCATGTAATTCTTGTGAGAAGTACAATGGGTGTATTTCTTGTCATGATTCAAGTGAAGACTCAAGTGATGACGAAACATGGTATGTTCATTATCATGATTCATATGGTTATGATTCTTACGAGTATGTTACTAACAAGTATGATAACCATCATGCTAGTCATGGACGATATGGAGTTGAATCAAGGAACATGAAAGAAAAATATGGAAAAATATTTTACAAAGGTAGTGATGTAAGTTTGATCCTTGGAAACTATAAGATATCGATAATATTATTTGGAGGAATTCATGGTCGGAATGCCTACCTTAATTGGGAGAGCAAGGTGGATGATGTTTTTGCATCTTATCCATGTTCGGAAAGTAAAAGATTGGAGATGGTTACTAAAGAACTTCATGGGAATGCTTCTTTGTGGTGGTACAGCCGTGAAACAACCTCTAAAGGCACTTCCTGTCCATCCATTGGGACTTGGGATACAATGAAGTTTCTTATGAGAAGCAAGTTTGCACCTTTGAGTTTAAAAGATATGAGGCACAAGAAGAATGAGACTTCCAGGAGGGAAAAGTCTATTTCTTTTGATTACCTAAGCACATCAAAGCATGGAAGCCTTCCAAAAGGAGAGCTTCTAACGAAAAAGTCTTCTTCATGTTTAACTCCATCTGCAACAAACAAAAGTGAGCAAGCAAGACAAAAGAAAGAGAGGACCAAGGGAGTGACCGATTTAATAGAGGCAAAATGAGAGATTGAGAGGAGTAACATGAGAGAGATGCCAAAAGAGAAAAATTCGAGTGAAAGTGGAGAAGCGAGTGTTTCAAAAGAAAGTTTGAGTGAAAATACTTCTTGTCTTCATTCTGACTTGTTAACACATCCTTTGTCTAGTATGTATTTCTCTAATGTGGAGGCCTTAAAGGATACCTTTGGCAAATTGGAGGAAACCATGGAAGATGCCACTATTTCAAGTGGTGAGGAAAAGCCAGATGATACAACATTAAAGCATAATGATCCATTCTTAAGCATACGAAACAAAGGTAAAGAAGAACTTCTGGGAATAACTCGAGGTATAATGACTAATTATAACTCATTTTCTTTGAGAGAATCTGATTCTCATATAAGTGCTTGTGTTAGCTGTGATTCTTGTGAGCCTAGTGAATCTTTTATTGCAAATCATGAAGTTTGTTGTGATGATTCACTAGTTGAGCTCAATAGTCGGGATAACAATCACCCCTATAAGTCTGAACTCGATGGTCTTATGTGGGGTGACCTTCTGAATAATCTATTTGAAAAAGGAGGAAAAGTTGAATGTGCACCTTATTTTGAGGGGATTGATGCATTAAGGGGAGAGATCACTCAAAGTACTAATGGCCATGGCCTTGTTGATTATTTGTTTCAACTTCATAATAACAATTGTGTTGTTGAAAGAACTTCCTTAATGAGTGAGTTTAAACTTGTTGATTCTTTTTCTCATTAGAATAGTATGTTGCAATGTGATGAGAGCATGGCACAAGAAAACTTGAATGAGAAACGCAAAGAGAGCTCGAGGGAGCATGAATCTTCTTCATGTATTAATCCATTAACTATTTCTTGCTTTAGTATTATTTCTCCCTTTATACAAGAATTTGAAAAGGATTATGAGGAAAGACAATAATGAGAATGCGAGTGGTCAAGTTAAGGCGTATTATTCTAAGCCCTTATGGGATAAGGAAATAAAACAACAGGTTACCAATAAGGAAAATGAGGCCCATGGAGATTTTATTACTTAGATACCACGGGGATTGAGTTGAAAGAAGAATATAATAGCTCAAGTTTAGAGGAGAATGTCAAGACTGAAGACTACAAAGATGAAAAGGGAAGTAAACCATTTGGCATTACTTCTAATGTTTATATCTTACCTATTTAGTTTCTAATTTTGATGAGTCATTCTCTTTAGTTTATGCAAAGAGATATATGTTGAAACTAGAGTTAGATCCTTTTGAGGATTGACATGATATTTATTTAGGACCTAGATAGGAAGAGGATTTGTGCAATTATCTCTTTAATGCATTAGCTTCATCTAGTATACATCATGTGTATAATGCATCTAAGAGAGATTTTAATCCTATGTATATGGGTTGGCATATATTTTATGGCAATAATGATGTCCATATGCTTTCTAGGGGAGTATCTATACTTTGTAGGTGCAATTAGAATGGATGCATGGACACTATCTTATTTTTCTTATCAATAAGTGTTGTTTATCATGTAAGTTCTATATCTTATTGTGGTTCTTCTGTGTTGTAGCCAAGATTCGAGGACGGATCTTTTCTTTTAAAAGGGGGAGAATGATATGATCCTGGATAGTCCGGAAAAAATGAAGAACATTGAGAATGACGCCAAATTATCTAGTGGACTGTCGACCCGCTCCAAGTCCAAGAATATCCAAGGGGTGCACCCTAATGAGTTGCATGATCTTCAACAAGTGTCTAGAAGATGTTTGGAGAATCACTTTGTGGATTCATGCAAAGAATACCATGTTTGGAGTCTTGAGAATTGAAAAATCAAGACCCCAAGTCAAAACGTGTGACACGATTTCACCAACCGTTGGCTACGATTCAAGAGGGGCCTGAAGAGATGAAGAAAATAAGCTTGTGGAATTCTTCACGATTCAGCTGTGCGTCACAGTTGAGGCTACAATTTGGCCTGATGAGCTTTTTTTTTGGGAAATTAACTTTGAAACTTTTCCTATTTTACCCATTGTGTATTTATAACAACCTAGGGTTATTTCATTAGCAGCTTAGCATATTTTGACATAAGTAAAATCTTGAGAGAGATTTGGAAACTCTTGGTTTGAGTTCGACTTTGGATTACCTGTTTTCAGAACATGAGTTCTTGAGGGTAATCTTCTTCTCCTTTCTTTATATCTTGGGTTCTAATTTGTCGTTCTTGGGAGGTGATCGGATATTATTTCGATTGTTGCTTGAGACATTCACTTAAGGTTCTAGATTTTCTTCTATATTTCATTATTCAGACTACTTTTGATTATCTTAATCAAATCTATCATTAGTTTTGCTTTTATTATTGATATATTCATATTCCGTTGTTTTGTTTATCTCGGATCGTATCAGGCTTGATCCTTGGACCTTGTTCTCTAGGTGTCACTATAAATAGAGATTTCAACAATCATTGTAAGGGGATGATTTTTCTGACAAATTCATGCTTTACACATTATTCTAAGCTTAATAACGCTTTATTTCTTGTTTATTGTTATTGCTACTGTCTTCGGAAGCTCCGCTCCCGGAACTAAGCTATCTGCTATCTTACCTCGATTTCAACGCTAAGCCTTGCATTTCTATTTAATTTATTTATTATTGAGGGATCAAATCGATTCGTTTATTATAAATCACGTATAAATTTAACTGTATTGTTTTACGATAAACATTTATATAAGTTTTACTAATTTGTATTGTTTCTTTTCCCTACCCCAACTCCCAAAACCGATTAACAGTGGATGTTTACTCGGTTTCCTCATCATCGACTCAAACTCCTAATTGCAGTAACTGAAAATGCAAAAAAATAAAAAAATAAAAAAAATTAATGTACCTCGATTCTTTAAGCTATTAATAAACGAAATCCATATTTAACAAGCTATTTCACAATTTTTTCGAGCAATGGGAAAAAAATAATATACTAAAGTAAATTAGATACGTCTAGGTTGTTTTACAGTGTTAGAATGTAACTTATATACGGGCCTTGTCATTAACAACTTCAAATTGTTATAACAAGTTATTTATGAATTAAATATTATAAAAATTGGTACAAATATTATTTTAATCGATTATAATCAGTAATTTATCTCTTTATTTATGTTACCAATTAATACACTGTTGCTTATCATTAGTATCACCTTAACATGATTTATTTATTTTAAGATTATGCATGGTTAGTACACTTTAATTTAATTCCCAAAATATGATAAAATAGTTAGCCGGCAATGTAGGATACATTATATAGTCAAAGACGACGGAAGCTGGCCGGTCAAAGAGTGACGTCATGTACTATTCTTACTCTCTCCGTCTCATATTATCTGTCATGATTCTCTTCTACACATTCCTTACAAAAATTAATTAGGATGAAATTTTGACTATTTTACTTTTATTTATGTCTTAATATTTATTTTTTCTTCTTTAATAAGAACAAAGTACCCATAATTGAAGTGTTTGTAGTCTTTAAGATTAATTATTATTAAGAGTAAAAGAGAAAAAAGATAATCAATTTTATCTTGAAATTTAAAAGTGATAAATAATTTGAGACAACTATTTTTAATAATCACAGTTGATAATATGAGATAGAAGTGTATGTTCTCACATGTTTTTCACTGTAGGATAATACACTGGTCTCAACTCAGTTTTAGCTAGGTAGAACGATAAAGGTTTGTTTAATCCTTAATTGAGGTCCTGTAGTTTGGGAATGAAGTTCTTGTTGGCAAAAACACTTAGGCCTTTCATAATGAGCTGTCTAATGTAAATGTAAATTTCGAATATCAAATAGTTAATCAAAAGCCAGTAAAGCCACTGGCTTGTTTTGTCGACTTCTTCTTCGTAATGCTTTTCAATGCACCGTCTCTTTCAACATTCTCTTCCTCTTTCTTGGTCTTCCGATTTAAATAGTCACAACATATGAAATTAGACTACTCAGACTACGTAGACACTCGGGGATTGCTTGACAGGGTGTGTAAGAATAATATTGAATATGGTATATTAATGTTAAGATTAGTAATATTAAAATTAGTTATGTTAAAATTATTTTTTATCTACTGTTTGGTTTGATATATAAAAAATAACATACATTGCATAGGGGTGTATACATACTTATCCATGCATCAGAAATTATGGTATTAATAATGCCATGATTTGCTATGTATTAGTTATTCATAAGATAATACCAAACAGCAGAGGCAGATTCAGGATTTTAACTATATGGGTTCAACCTTTAAGGTTTTTAGCATTAAACGATCATATTTTTAAAGTTATGAGTTCATATCTGCTATTTATTGATTTTAATAAATTTTATACATAAATTTATACAACGCAGTAAAGGTACTGGGTTCATGGTTCAGTTGAACCCGATACTAAAGGGTTGGATCCGCCCCTGCCAAATAGGGTGTATAACTAATATATGTATTAGTTATACATAGATTGAGAAATACTATCAAATAAGAGATTAATAATACTAAAGCTAATACATATATTACTTTCTCCTGATACATCCTACCGAATGACCCCTAAGATTTTATTTGGCTAAACTTTGGTATTGAGCGCCATACCAAGTAAAGTGAGGCGAGAAAGGAGGAGAGGGAAAGAGGGAATTAACTACCAATACACTGCATCAGTTAGATTGATAATATACAATAACAACAACAATAAACCGGTATATTCTTATAAGTGGGATTTAGGGAGGTTTATAACCTTACCCCTGCCTAGTGAAGGTAGAGAGGATATTTTCAATAGACCCTCGGCTCAGAAAAGGTGAGAAGAAAAAAGAAAAAAAAATAATAATAAGAAGAAAAAAAAGAAGAAGGAGGAGGAGGAAAAGGAGGAGAAGGAGAGAGAACAAAAAGAAGAAGAAAGGAAAAAGTAGTACCAAATAGTAACAACAGGGAAATACGATAACCGAAACGAATTAAACAACATGACTTAATATAGATATAAGAATATGAAGGTACATGAGTGCTACTAGTAAGAAAAGGGAAAACTTTTAATTATCTACTAATCTTTTACCCTAATCCTCGACCTCCACACCCTCATATCAAGAGTCATGTCCTCAGTAAGCGCTGAAGCAACGCCATGTCCTACCTAGTCACCTCTTCCCAGGACTTTTTTGGCCTACCTCGACCTCTTCCCAAATTCGCCATGACCAACCTCTCGCACCTCTTAACAGGAGCATCAATGCTTCTCCTCTTAACGTGCTCGAACCATCTCAGCATTGACTCCCTCATCTTGTCCTCCATGGAGGCCACTCCTACTTTATCCCGAATAACTTTATTCCTAATCTTATTTCTCCTGGTATATCTACTCATGCATCTCAACATCCTCATTTCTTCTATTTTCATCTTCTAAACATGGGAGTTCTTGACTAGTCAATACTCAGCCCCATACAATATAATTGGTCTAGCCACCACATTGTAGAATTTACTCTTTAGTTTTGGTGGCACATTTTTATCATATAGAACACAGGATGCGAGCCTCCATTTTATCCATCATGCTCCAATACTATGTATGACATCCTCGTCAATCTCCCTGTTACCTTGGATTACTTGAAATTACCTCTCTTGGAGATAACTTAAATATTAAGCTTCACATCCACGTCCGCTTTATGAGTCACGTCATTGAATTTGCACTCCAAGTATTTGACGAGCGTAAAACACAACACGAAATTGATGCTCGGTAGCTAAAGATAGTATAGTTTAATTATTGTCTCCGTATGGATTGGATTTAAATAATGTTCAAGTAATTTCTGGTTTAACGCTTTTAAGGATGATTAATACTTTGATTGGAATGATTATGAACTAAAATTAGCTATTAATTAAAGTAATTAACAATTGATCATAGAGAACTAGAGAGTAGAGCAATAGGTTATTATCAAGACGAAGAATGAGAGTTTTGACATGATAGATGCAAGACTGTTATTTTGAATTTGACATTGTTATATTTCACTCTTAAGGTTCTATCGATTCTCACAAATTCAATAGGTGATTAGCTTATACTTCCGATTCAGATTCCTCTCTCGATTAAATCTATATCTTTCAAATAAACTAATGTTAAGTACAGTGAAACTTATAAGAATCTATTGATAGGAATGATCTAAGAGAAATTTCTCGAGAATATTTCTAAATCTTAATTTAAATGGTCACTCAAAAGGCTCTCTCGATTACTTCAAAGAATCACCAAAATAAACCAAGGCATACGCTGCAATAATATTCAATAAGATATTTCTCTTTCGATTAAACACTATAAATAATAAATCACAACTAATATTAAAGTTCCTCCAATAAATTTACGCAATTTAACGGTTGTCAAATCCATAAACAACAACCAAGTCACTAAATCATGTCTAACCCTAAGGTAAACTACTCTATAGATATGGAGAAAGTCATAACAAATAAAGTTAAAGAATAAGAAAACATTAATCGAACATAACAATCCAAACTCGCGTATTGAATTGGTAGAAGGAAGATGAAATATCGTGTCTTGAAGACTCCAATGCTCTCCAAAAGCTCCCCAAGTCAAAAGTCCTCTCAAAATCATATTTTGGTGTATTTATCATATGTAGAAGCGGGTCACGACGGAACTATCCTTTCCAAACCGAAGTAGAAAATAACTCTAAGGAAAATGCATAGACGCGGTGCCCCTGGCGGCGCACCATGCGCCACATTAGTGGAATTTTTCAGAGAGCTAAAGAATTTTACTCTGCAAGAATTTTGCACTAGCACCTCGCACCCGCGGTGCGGTAGTGTATTTTCTCCACAGTAATTATTTTTTCTTAATTTTTAACATCCAGACTTGATACTCGAACCCCGTACACGATCCCAGCTTAATTCTTTCGGCTCTACTTAGACTTTAAAGCTCAAATTCATCCATTTTAGCTCTAAACTTGCTTCTCAAATTGAAATCACATCATACACAATATAACACACGTAATAAGTATAAAGTACTAACATTTAGGCTCAAATACAATCAAAGTGTAGTAGTTAGCGTGTGAAATATTGTTAAAAACGTGAGTTCCTAGCCTATCATCAATATTCTGTGTTGGTCATGCTCAACTTGGAACCTTTAGACTCCAAGATTTGTCTCCAAACCTTTAGGCTCCAACCTTGCATTAACCTCGCCTCACATCTCGTCAATCAACACTATGTCATCGACAAATACTATGCACCATGGCACCTCCCCTTGAATGTGTCGCGTCAGTACGTCCATCGCCAAGGAAAATAAAAGTGCGCTAATTGAAAGCTCCCTGGTGCAACGCCATTATAATTGGGAAGTGTTCCGAGTCACCTCTCACAGTCCGCATCCGAATCTTAACAACATCGTACATATCCTTAGTCACCCTAGTATACGTAACTGGAACGCTGCTAATCTCCAAACACCTCTACAGAACCTCCCTTGGGACTTTATCATACACGTTCTCAAGGTCAATGATACCATAGCAAATCCTTCTTCCTTTCTCTATACCGCTCCGCTAATCTCCTCACCAGATGAATAGCTTTTGTAGTTGAACGCCCGTCATGAATCCGAATTGATTCTCGAAAATAGACTCGCTTCTTCTTACCCTGACTTCCATCACCCTCTCTCAGCCTTTACAGTGTGACTCAACAAACTATAAAAAGCATCGCACAAGAATTTCATATGTAATTTATTAATCTGTACTCTGTGCTGAAAGCACATTTTTTCTATTACAACTTAGCAATAGTATCAACATACCCAATTGGCCAATAATTCGGGAAAAGATAAAAGATAAATGAATAGAAAGTGAACAAAGCAACAGGACTTGTTGAGACTCATTTAAAATAAACTTCACACTTCTATGATAGAGAGAAATGTGAAAGCACGTGTGGAACTCTCGCCATCAATGATATTAACTTACGTGTTAAGAGTCTTTCTTCTTTTTATAAAATTTTATATTAGTCAATTATTATCACATAAATGACGCAAAAATAAAAGTAATTAACAATAAAGTCAAATATCTCCAACCAAAATAAGACAAAATTATAGAAATTCAAACTCGAGATATTGCAGTTTTAATTGTAACTTCTATCACATATTAGTTGTCTTGCTAGGCGACTACTTCTATTTATTACCTTTTGATTAGGGTTTTCAATGAATATTTAAAAACTGATCGAACTGAATTGATTTTTAATTTTTTTTTTAAAAATAAAACTAGGTTTTTATATAAGTCTATAATTTTACCGATAATTAGGGTAGGTTTTTTATTTTATGAAAATAAACCGAAAAAATACCGAACCGTACAGAATAAATTTACATGGAAAAAATATATTTATTTATTAATATTAAAAGTAATAAAGTATTAAATTTTTTCTTGGGCCTTGAAATTGTAACAACTGTTACAAACCAACAATTAATTAAACCCAAAATCCTAATTCTTAAACTTATTATACTACTCGTATTGAAGCTAAATTATTTCCAGCATATTCACTAGCAAGACACAAGATAATCTAGCGTTTATGAGTAGCAAACTACAATGTATATTGAATTTTTGAATGATTTAAATTTATATTTTAAATATTTAATCTTCTATAGACTTTATTCTCGAGTCTCAGCTTGCTTAATATCTTTCCACCCGTATGATTTATATTTTCTGTGTCTTTGCTTAGTTTCTTTTACGCTGCTACGGAATAGTTGATGGATCTATACTCTGGCTATCTTTCATGTTTACTTAGTTCATCACCTTTTAAATAATAAAATTGTCTAGAGAGTTTTGATAAGTCCTATAAAAGTAGGTATGTTATTGCATTATGCTTCTACTAGTGACTTATAAATGACATTTAAAAAAATATCAAAAATTAACCGAACCGTACCAATACCAAAGAGAAACTGACATGATGGTGCGGTTTTTAAAACTCTAAATTTAATTATGCAGCATAGAATAACCGAAAAATTAATATGATACAAATTTTATTAAATAACCGGCCGAACCGAACATCGACACCCATACCTTTAGTTATATCTATTTGTTCTCTTATGTGTGCACGCGTAAATTGTTTGATTGTATATTTTGAAACTGTACAACTAAGTGGGCGTTTCGACATAAGGATTGTAAAATTTCGAAAAACATAATTTTTTTAAAAAGTGAAAATGATATTTGAAAGTTAGAGTTGTATTTGGACATAAATATAATTTTGGACTGTTTTTGAATTTTTGTTAGTGATTTGAAGTGAATTTTGAAAAATAGCCTTTTGGAGTTTTTTACATTGTCGAAAACTTTCGAAATTCATTTTTAAGTAAAAATTGAAAATTTCATGGCCAAAAGCTGATTTCAAAAAAGAGTAATTTTTGTTGAAAAAAAGTAAAAAATTTTGTATGGCCAAACGGCTCCTAAGATGCATGTCAAACAGTTGAAATAGATAACATCGTATTAAATAGGTATATACGTTAATGTTTTCATGAAATGAAATGTACCAAAGATGACTTTTAAGACAACTTGCTGTTTTGGTTAAGTAATGGTAGTACTACTGCGAAGAAGAAGAAGAGGAAGAATGCCAATTGACTAGTCAAAAGGGGGATGGATATCATTAATTCAGTTGAAACGTCACAAATCTGAATCAGAGCAGTGTTTTGAGTGAGTTGCTGATTTTGCTGCTGACGCGGCTTCCAGATCTCCATTCACTCATTTGTCTCATCTTCTGGCATCTGTCTTCTTCTGTTAACCATCAATAGTCGGACTGACTCCATATGAGACATATGAGAAAACTAAGGGGTCGTTTGGTTTGGTAATGGAATAAATTATTTCGAAATTATAATTTTTGAATTAATTTATTTTATTTAGGTGATATAAAATAATTTTTATTTGATGGAATAAGATAGGATAAAATGAGATATTTAGTATTAAGTTTAAGATTAAATTTACACCATATTTAATTGACAGTATAGATTTATCTTGCCAATCAAACAGATATAAATTTAATCCCACGCGTTATTCCACCTTATCTTGCGTACCAAACGGCCCCTAAATATTATCATTGCAGGAATTAGCATATTAATTCATTTTCCTAAAAGTTGCAAATTTAGTAAGTCCAGAAAAATGTTTATATAACCATCTTTTATAAGATTAATTAATTCAAAATGTTAAGAATAAATTACTTACGACTTTCTACCCCTCCACCCAAAGAACTGCTTAGTAGATACTTCGACACTAAGGTTTCGTTTCATTACCGACATGAAAATCTAATTTCAGTATAAAATTTAAGATTACGTTTATTATATGGTTAATTGTGGGTATTAATTAATATCGAGATAAATTTTATATCGAAATATTAATATTAGTTATTCCATATAAAATATGACATTATAATCCTAGAATTATAACTCAGAATTACAATTCCTTGATATACCTTCTTGGAAGCAAACTGGCTCCTACAAAAGCCAATACATTGCACAAAACATATCGCATTAGCTACACCCAACAAATGTAATGTTGACAGCCTAATCTAGTGTATAGATTAGTGATCGCTTTTCCGGCTCAAACCCATGGTTCTCCTTGATATTTTTGGAATAGATTATTATTATTATTATTATTATTATTATTATTATTATTATTATCACAATTGGATCCCTTTTCCGTTTCTCCGAAATATAAACTCTCCATCATTCTTACGTCTCTCTATAGATTTTTCCCCCTGAAGTCGATGATTTTCTAAGTTCATTTGACCGAAGAATTCTGCTTGGCAGAAAAGTCCGATTTCTTTTCCGAGAATATCTTTTTCTTCAAATCAAAAAAATAAAAATAAAATTGATCGTTGATTTGATTTTCATGATTATCTGTCATTCATTAACTACAGAGTCCTGACAATCTCGAACGAGTGGTTTCGTGAATCAAAGACAATGAAGGAGGAAGAAGAGAAGCAGCGGAGTGGGAGTACTCACAAACGGATAGGAGAGGTGGTTGGTGGGACGGCGGCGGAGTGTGCGATGGTCTGCTGCTGCTGTCCATGTGCAGTGATGCATTTTCTGGTACTGGCAGTGTACAAAGTTCCGGCGGGGCTGTGCCGGAAAATGTGGCGGAAGAAGAAGCGGAAGAGGCTTTTGAGGAATAAGAAGAAAGAGGATGATTTATGGAACCCGATGAAGAAAAATAAGAACGAGGAGGAGGAGGAGTTTGACGGTGAAGATGACGGAGACTACGACGGAGTACGAGAAGCCGCCGATTTTGAAACAGAGATGTGGGACCGGTTCTATGGAGCTGGATTTTGGAGGACCCCATCTCAGAAGGAGGAGGATTAGAAATGGTATAAGCAAAATAAGTAAGGACTTGAGTGCAATTATAAGGAGAAAATGTAAAAGAAATTGAAGAAAATTTTGGCATTTGAAGATTAATGATTTGTTAGGGTGGGTGGAGTAATGTGACGAAAGTTCACCCAATAATTGAGTAAAGATTTCATCGAAAGGACACGCTATTGATTTTTCTTTTAAAGAGATCTCTTCCTAGAAAAGTACTAGGAGACATGGTCCACATGGACTTTACCATGTTAACATTTGTACATATATCTATATTTTTTAATTTGCTTATTTTGTTGTATTTTCTTCGTAAAATGAACGTGACTGTTGAAAAGCTTTAATATGTGATGAAACGTACTGATTAGCAGGTGCATTTTCCTTGTCATCTTCAGATCACCAAATTGAGAGTTTTCCTTTTACTTGTGTCATTTATGAACATAAGTTATTTTACTAGTGTATCAGCTTTTTGTTAATAACATTGTCGACTCAGAACAATAACCAAACACAATGGCCCTACTAATGCAGTTGCCATTATACTTTACCACATTTATAAATGTCCATATTCTTTATTTATAGAGTTAGTAAATACTTCAGTACCTATATCCTACGAAAAACTGTATCTTTGATTCAAATTCTGTGAATGAATTTTTTTTTGACAGGGAGCGCTAACCCCTTTAATGGATACCTTACGCGATATAAAATTTGATTAGTCAAGATCCTACACCGGGTGTTGAAACAACCTCCCAACAAACACAATATCTATAACGCACAAGCCACAAGTGTGCCAAATGGTTAGTGTGACAAAATTATGAGTCACATTGGGAGCATTTCATCAGACAATAATCAGAATCAGAAAGAAACAAAAAATGTAATGTTATGTTGTACGTAATAATTATGAATTATGTCAGTCAGTTCATGATTTCTGAATCCGGAAAGAACAAAATTTTACCCCAAAAAAAAAAAAATATCATGTTGAAATGGTGGGTTGTACTCCTAAAAAACGAATTAAAAAATTTGTCAAGTTGCAGATACATCAGAACACCCAAATCAAGAAAATTAATATAACAAAATTAGTGCTGTCATCTCCAACCAACTGGTAATACTTTCATCCACGAATTCCCATTTTAAGTGCACTACAACAAGGATCCCAAACTCTACCCCACTTGTTGAACATGGGTCGTAATGGCAGCTCTGTCAGCTAATCTTTGGCTTTGGCTAACACGTCAAGTCTAGCGCCCGATGAAGCCCAGCCAGTGAAGGATGACTGCCAAAAGCAGCACAAGTATAGCCAAGATCATGCCAGGTTTTCCTAAGAGCCAATTTTTCGTCTTCTTCGCGCCTTCCACTCCTCTTTGAATTCTATCGGCCCACTTCATCTACAATATTCGGAAAAAGGATTTAGAATGTATAAAAGTTAATTACACACGAGACTAGAGCTACAATCAATGGTTAAAATATGAGGTTATCATGAACTTAAAACAAAGAGATGAATTGAACTATTCAGAAACCAGATAATTACAAATCCTAGAAAATAATCAAGGTAAGAAAAATTTCTCAAGAACGCAAGCCTTCTGTTCAAGTGGATTCTCGCTGTTACATATTCTAATTATATCATAACAAGATGCTAGAATGTGTTATAGCATTAAATATCAATATGGCTAGCAAAATGTCAGAATTTTAGTTAAGATAGCCGGTGCTTATTTCATAAAGGATTCCAACTCATACCAAATTATGACAAAACCCCATGATCCAAAGACGTGATTTCAACACATTCTCATCTAGAGTTTAAAAATGTGCACCACTTCACTCATATGAGCTCCCTTTCTTAGTGATAAGATCTTTCTCCTACGACTACCCACACCTCACTAACCATTTACTTTAGAATTGGACCAACACAAGAGAGACTTCGGCCTTTTCATTCTAATATGGAGAAAAGTAAGATATTGGTTCTAAGCGAAGATGCATTACACGTGCCAATCACATGAATTAGAAATGTGTCATAATGATGCAAAACCGCTCACTAAGAAAAAGGCACACCTTGAGAAGAAGAAAAAAATCCTTTGAAGAAAAGAGAAAAGGAGGATACAATCACACCAGAATATTTTGAGTAATTACCATTTTTTCCAAATCATCTGGTGACAATGATGACATTGCCTGTTGAGCTTTCTCTGCATCTTCCTGACTGAGCTTCAATCCAAATTGCTCACTCATATTAGCCATCATCTCTGGACTCATGCTTTTAATCATTGAAGAGAACATCTGTCAATTTCAGGAACCAAGTGTTAAGGAGTAAATCAACGAAGACCTAGATACATCAGCATAAAAACAGGTAGAGGCACAGCTCCTCTAAAAGTACCCACTCGTAAATGGATAAATGTATAGGGCAGAGAAGTCTAACTAACCCCCAAATTGGTATTTGTTAGAAAAGTAGCCTTAAAAGTTTTATCAGATGGTTCACAACAAGTGATGAAACATTCTAGATAAAGAACAAATAAGATATGAAAATTTAAAGAAGGGTATCATGAAATTTTTTAATCACCGGAACTCATGGTACCCTCAATGCATGTGCACTTTTACATAATAATTTACTTATTCTCTTCAAATATGGATTGCTGAAAAGTCAAGGTGGAATGGTATCTTAAAACAGTTCAACCAAATTACAACAATAACAACAACCCAGTATAATCCCACAAGTGGGGTCTGGGGAGGGTAGTGTGTACGCAGACCTTACCCCTGCCCTGGGGTAGAGAGGCTGTTTCCGATAGAAAAACAGTTCAACCAAATTAAAACAGAAAAATAGGAAATAATGGTCTGAATATTGGGTTAGTGGAGAGACCAAGGTATTTTACAAATTTAACTCAGGGAATTTTGAGTTAGCAGTAGGAACATTAGAGAAAATATGAATGTTGGATCTTTATTAATGATATAGGCAATATTAATACATATCATTACCAAGAAAAAGAATAAAGCCCCTGATATGCAAATTTGCACAAGAAAGGACTGAAGTAAACACCTGTCTCATGGCTGGATCTTTCATTCGGTTTCTCATTTGATCTTGCAGATCAGCATTTGAGCTTGATAAGCTTGATTGAAGACCATTATTTGAATTAGAAAACCCTTCAGCTGAAGTGCTTGCACTTGCACTGTCATCCACTTTGAAACTTTCCCTAGTGTCTCGAGGTTTTGACTGCTGATTTGGATTTGAACCATTAGAATCTATAGTTGTTGCAGCTGATACTGGACTTTTCTCTTTTAACGTAGATGCCATTGCAAACATCTTTTGCATTTCTTCTGGAGACATCTTGCCCATCATATCAGTTGCCATTTTCAGCATGTCGGGCGTTACATTTGGAGGAACCGAACCAGGCCCAAAGTTATCTGGGGAACCTTTATTAAGAAACGGATTTTCTCCTTGAAAGGAGGAAGCCAACTGGACCATTCTTTGTAGTTCTTCAGGTGACATCTTGCTGATAACATTAGAGGCAGTCTTTACCATTTCAGGGGGTATGCCTTCGGCTTTTCCGCCACTGAAGGCAGCTAGGGTGTCTGGATCAGTGCGAGAAATAAAATTCTGGAAGGATCTACAACCATACAACAGAATTAAAAGGTGTATCATTATTGTCTGAGTTATGTTTAAAATACGAATGACTGCCAACATTGGTGAACACCATCTTATACAAGGAGAAGAAAAAAAAGGAAATGATTCTATAAAGAAGAAGAGCAATGTGTAGAGCATAGGATTTCTCCTAAGCAAGTGAATTTGATCATAACAAAGTATGACCTTTCAGCAGTACCAAGCAAAGGGAAGAAAGTAAAATGGAATATTAGACACTGCATCTAGACGAAATTTAGCATATGACACATCTTACCACAGACCAATGACCTAGATGCCTAATTATGTTTTGCAGTATGAAAATGAAATAAACAAGCTAATCTGATCGCTGACAAATATAGTAACTCTCTAGTCATCGACAGGTTTCCATAAACCCAACAACACTCAAGATGCAAGATAAATAAAACACAAAAGACTAAGGACTATGTGTGCATGAAAAAAGTTAAGAGAAAGATGCAATTTGAAGAACATACTACATAATCAATAGTCTAAACCAATTCAGAATTTCAAAGCACAAGAGGGTGGGAAATTTGAGAGTACCAAATAGCATATAGTTTTGTAAGGAAGCAGTTTTCGCAACGTCACAGTCATTAAATGTCATTCTTCAACTAAATGACAAGAACACAAGCAAAAGAAGTTCCACACAGACAAAAGCCAATACAGGTTTAAAATATGATCGGATAAAATATATAAGGAATTGAACTGACATAAAAAATCTGACATCAAGAAACAAACCTAATGGATTCTGGGTCATTTTTTAAAGCCTCCAAAGACTCTGAATTTGATAAGGGAGGCCCACCAAGGATTTCACTTTGACTCATAGGAGGGCTGATCACTTCTCGTGGTTGTGACGCAACACTTTCTGCAACTTGACTATCCGCAGTTTCAAAAGACACTGGTGGTTCTTCTTCAGTCAATTCGTCAATAACCAATCCTCCTCTACCTGCCCGAGAAAGGAGGACTCAAGTTCATTTAACTTGTGAATATTTTAAAAAAAATCGAAGTACAGCTAAAATATAGATACGTGGAAATAACATACGTCTTGAAGCACCACCTTCTTTCACCAATCTTTCTTGGATTCCCCTAAATAAGCAAATAAAAAATCTTTAGCATCTGAAACCTGATGCGCACTAGAATTTCAGCAAAGAGATCTAAAAGGAAAATGGAGGGATACCCCATGGAACGTACATTTACCGGTTATTATAGAAAGTGTAAACAGGAATACCTTAAGACATCAGCAATAGTTTCATCATCAGGTGAGACTTCGTGTGCTTTACTCAAGTCAGACACTGCATCCTGTTTATGGTTCAAAATAGAAATGAGAAGACTTGACAAATATCTGACATTGTAAAGGAAGGACTGGAACAAAGAATGAACAATGAGAAAAGTCATACAAGAGTCGATAAATACTCACTTCTAACTGTCCCAGCTCTTTATAAGCTTGACCCCTACGATAAAGGGCTTTAATATTCTTGTCGTCATATGCCAGAACCTGCACCAGCCATGTATTAAATAACCACCATAACACTGCAGTTGAGAATTATATTCAAGTATGGTTCAATCTCAAAGCTGAACTAACATAAGGCTTGAACATCAAGTTTTCACTTGGCATAGGTTTTAAGATGAGAGTAGAAAAAGTTTTAACATTTAACGTTAATGAGTATGACTTTCGGGCCTTTTAGTTGTTCTTTTGATATTTCTGAGAATAATTTCTTTTAAGAAAAAAAGCTGTGACGAGAAGTGTAAAAGTGGCCTTTAAATTATGTAATATGTAATCACATTTTTCTTTTAAGGAGGGAACACTATTTTAGAATAGACCCGAAGAAAAGTGGAAATTCATTTCGGCATAGAATAAACAACCCTCAGCCCTTGGACATCTAAAACAGAAAATCCACACATTGATATTCAAATGTATAATGAGGAACACAATTAGAGCTGGATGCACATGGTCCCCCACCACGTTATGCAAGAATACAATTTTAATTAGAATCATTGAGCCTCAAGGTTAGGCAAACTTGAAGCACTATCAGAATCAGAAAAACTTAAAGCACTATCTATTACCCCCATACCTCACTACCTTCCTTTATGCAGTCATCGTATTGTCCAGTTTTTAAGTAACATGACATCATGTTCAAGGAACAAGCCAATGAGAGACTCCTGCCTTTTGCAGCAGGAATACTTGACAGATTTTTCTTTGCCTGATAACCAAAGGAAAAGAAATAATCAGAACAGAAACTTAAGTTTGTGCCGACACAAGCAAATCAAAAAGGCAAAGGTTAGACTAACAAGAGAATATTTCTGCAGGGCCTCCTTAAACCTTCTCTGGGTGTGAAGATCATTTCCCTGCCATTTATACATAGAGATCCTCAGATAAGCTAGAATGGGAAATAACCAAAGCTTCCTTCAAGTACCTCATACTCATGGTTTAGCATTTAAATCAAAAGTCACAACAGCCAATTTTAGTGCAGTATCACAGAATATAACATTGCATCCAAGTCACGGATCATACCAACCGGAGGTAATTACGTTACAAGAGTAACTGCCTAGTTTAGATATATAATAACTGTCATAAATCAGGTTAGACCTGCAGCTTACAAGTCACAGATTATTTATCTCGTGCAGAGACAGAGAGAAATTTTTTGCAAGGTAACTATCGAATTACATAACCATACGTGACAGGGAGTTGTATGCAATGGTATTTTTAAGAAACATATTAGATAGCTCAAGCTTGTTTATACTACAGCTAATTAAAGATGTAAAATCCAGCTCACATGCTCTAAAGAAAGTAACTCTCTTCTTATTGATCATATGAATGAACATGAACTCATTGAGTTATTGATCTGGTATATAGGTAAATGTTTTCAGTAGTTCCGTAGTCTATTAAGCCTTGCATTTTTTCTTTTTAAAGGAAAGAGGAACAAGAACTATCACTTCCTAACCAATAATGTGTTAGATAGTCTTAAGAAAATGTGTTAGATAGGAGTTGTTCTCTATAAGCCCCAATTTACAGATCCGTACCAGAATATTTCAAGATAGAACTAAGTGTGTATCAAAAGTATTATACACCGTTGAAACCAAATGATTGCAAAAATGGAATTAATGAGCATCTAATCTGTATATCACAAAATAAATTACCTGCTTTTTCAGCAACTCAGCTCCACTAATTTCATATTTAACCTGTGCATCCATTTGGGCACGCATCGCTGCTATTTCTTCAGGTGATGCATTAGCCATTTTCTTACCAATCTCAGCCATATCCTCTGGACGGGTATGCTTCAACTGTTCTGCAGCAACCTTGAAGTCATCTGGTCTCATGTTTTTCATGCCTTCGGAAGCCATTCTAATTAACTCGGGATTAGACATCATCTGTAAATCAGCAGCGCATCAGGACGATAAGGAAAAAATTATCCAAATTCATTTCAAAGCAGAGATTGATCCAAATTTCAAATATTCAAAAGAAAAAAATGGAAGACTGACACATGCTTGGTGATCAGGAGCAAGCATATAGGAGGTTTCGCCCACTAAAGTCCACTAGACCAACTAATTTCATTACTAAAAGTTTGCACTTATTCCAGTCCTAATAACACCAACTGACCCATTCACGCAAGACCTAGTAATTTATTCTTCAAACCTGTCAAACATTTTAATTTTTCGAGTTGTAAAACAAGCTATTCGATAACAGAGTAGTAATACAAGCTACCACCATCAAATCTTTTTTCTTTTTTTCGGTTATGACGGTGGTGCCCGGGGCCAGCTTCACGCAAATCGACTATTCCACCGAGTACCTGCTATCTCCCACCAACAAAAGTACCAGGTAACTTTGCCACTAAGGCTTAGGCGGATGGGAAGAAATCAGTAGTGTTTTTTGCAAGGGGCTTTGAACATGAGACCTCGTGGTTTTCCTTCCACCTCTGGGACCACACCCTTGGCTGCTACCAGCCATTAAATCAGAACTTCCAAACCAAAACAAATCACAAAATAATCCACAAAACTCTTTTTTATTCCTTTTTCGAGTGATCTAAATCTGACTGACTATAATTCACCAGTAGCAAGTTACTCCTCACCTTATGCTTTTAATTAACCCGTCAGTAAGGTGATGAATAAACCCTTAATGTTTTCCTCTTTCAATTTTCCTAACCCACCAAAACAAAATCATCAAATAGGCCAAAAGGGGGCTAAAATCATTCAAAGTCTAATTCCATCTGAATAACAGTAACTTAATCATGCAACAAATTAAAACTCAAATTCGAAAATTCCTTTTCTACAAAGAATAACCAATTTAAATTTGTAGAATATTAGCGAAAAAGGTATGGAAGTAAAGGAACCTGCTGCTGCATCCGAGCCAAGTCAGCAGGGGACATGCGACTCATCTGCTCTTGAGCCATTCTCATCAATTCTGGATCCATCATGCCGTTGAACATTCTTCCTAACCCGAAATACACCAATTGAAAAATCTGATCTGTTTTCTAAATATCCCAATCAAATTGGACGGTTTGGTAGACAAAAACTTCAAATTTATCCGAGATTTGACCCGATTCACAAAATTGTTTTATCGATTCACAAAATTGTTTTAAATATAACCGAACGTTGTTGTTTCGAATATATATATATATGATCGTTGTATGATAGTGATCCGTTCGTGGCACAGGAAGAAGAAGACAAGAGAATGAAGCAAATAGTCGTAATTGGTTGGACGCCTACCAGATAAGAGAGACGTACGAATGAAGGAATCCTCGAAATTTTAATTCTTGGTAGAGGACTAAAGGGAAAGTGAAGGCCCTCAAACTTTTATTTGTGACGATCTACACCATCAACCAATTCTGAGGTATACCATACCCCTCAAACTTTTATTGTGACGATCTACACTATTAACTAATTCTGAGGTATACCATATCCCTCCATCTTTGAAAGTAAATGCCCTTCCTTAAGGCAACCGCTTTTTTCTTTCTTTCTTTTTTTCTGTAAATTCTTTTATGGCACTAGGAGAATATTAGGGAAGGAAAAGAGAGAAAGGGATTCTGCTGATTACCATTAGATTTTGGTGTTTAGGATTTGTTTGATAATTGTGTTAATCTCTTTTCTTTTTCTTTTTCTTTTTTGATGAGACATGCTACTTGTTTGACAACTCTATTGCTAACAAACATTTTAAAATGACAGAATTGAGGTTTTAAGATTACAAGATTATATTTTCATGACCTGCCACATTATCCTGCCACGGAGGTGCCACTTGGCATATATTTTTGTCATATGAAAAGTTTTATATATGAAATAGACTAGCACACGTGGGAAGTTTCTAGAGAAATATAGAAGTTTCCCTAGGAAGACCCTAGAACCCTATGAATTTGCTAGAAAAATCCTTGGAAGATTCTAGCTATGTAGAGAATTCTAGAGAGGGGACTTACTTATAAATAAAAAAGGACTTGGGTAATAATTTTTATTTACTCACTAGCCCCTAGAAGACTAGTATAGAAAAGGGATATTCTTGCGTAACTCATCAAGCAAAACAATCAAGTTCACTATGATAAAAAGTTTCATATGACAAATTTCTCTTCTTTCTTATCTAACCTTCCCTTAGCTCACTTGGCAGAGCAAGATTCTGAGCAAGTTTTGCTAGATCATGAGTAAGTTGTCAAGTGCCGCATGTGTACATAGTTAAAGACTAAGGACGTGACAACGTGGTATCAGAGCAAAGGTTATGACTAAGGGAATATTAGAAAGAATACAAGAGATTGCTAGAAGGAAGCTTTGTAGGGAACCATGGTCAGGATTATCAAGAGCGTGGTACTTGCAAAAGGGACAAATGTGAAGGTCCCTAAGCAAAAAGAGTATGGCGGTGCACGGGACGCACGTGAGATGGACGACTTAATTTTGGAGGATGGACACGTACTTTGAGGTAGTTAAGGAGGATAACGAAGTTGTTAAGGTACACAACGCCTCAATATACTTGACCAAGGTTGTCGCGCTGGGGTGGCGTTGGAAGTGTGCCAACATGGAGAAAAGGGCTATGCAAATTTGAGATGTGAGAGCAGTTCAATAAGGGGTTGAAGAGCAATTCTACTCGATGAATGTGGTGTACGAGGCTAGGTGAAACTAAGGGAGCTCCGACAGACCACAATTTGGGAGTATGTGCGCGAGTTCACTACCTTAATGCTGCAAATCCCATCATTGGCCGAGGAAGATTCCTCTTTTACTTCCTGGATGGGTTGCAAAATTGCGCAAAGCAGGAGTTAAGAAGACATCAAGTAGCCAACGTGGACAAGGCCATAGCGATAGCTGAGTCGCTTGTTGACTTCAAGATGGAACCTTCCAAGTCCAAAAAAGGCAACGCCGAGAGGGGTGGGGAAGATCAAGACAAGGACAACAAGAAAGGCATAGCCGAGGTATACAAGGGCAATGGCAAGGGACTATCCTATAACGGACAGGGGTCCAAAGAAATGGCAAGGGGCTGAAAAATGGTAGCGAGTACATGCCTAAGGGAGGGTGCTACTTCTGTAAAGGATCACATGGGGCAAGTGAATGCCCAATGTTTGGGAAGCTTTCAGCAATGATCGAGAACTTTGCTTAGGGACACAAGGATGACACAAGAGGGACTGCCTGCATTAGGGGATGCGCTTGGAGTCTAAGTCAAAAGTAGGGGATTCCAAAGCCTATCTTGGCGCCATGCAAATGGAGCATGGTGGTAGCAAGAAAAGTTGGGCAAACATAGTTGAAGAGGATGGCGAGTTACAAAGTGATGGCACGCTATAAGAATTAGGCAATGCACCAAGCAGAGGGGTCAAGTTTGCTAGCAAGGCTGGGACTACGGAGGGAATCCAAATAGGGAGTGGAAGCATGGAGCCGATTCTTGAGAAGCTGCTAGACTTGGCCAAGTCATGGGGAGATTTCAGCCAAGAGTATCCTAAATGCTTTTAGAATTCATGAATACTTAAAATGTTAGTAAGATATAAAATAAAAGATGATTCTATCAAGCCGAACCATAAACTACCACTAGAGTATCCCAAAACCCGGTGTCACAAATGCATGAGCATTTACTAAGGTGTACAATAATATACAACATATGTCTAGAATGTAAATAAGACAGGTTAAGGTGAATAGTACGATGGAGACTTTGTGAGTTGCGATACGTAGCTTGGAATAAAGCTCACCATAAAGGCTCCTCAGTGGCTACGCCTACGTGCCAAGATGACCACCAAATGAACATGTCGGATCATGCACATTTAGTGCAAAGGTGCAGCATGAGTACGTAAATCAACGCGTACCCAGTAAGTATCTAGCCTAACCCCGAGAAGTAGTGATGAGAGATTAACATCGACACTTATTAGAGGTCCAGTAAAGCAATATGATGAATCGTAAGTAGGTACAAAGTACAACAACAATAATGAGATAAAACAGTAACCAACATATTCTTTCAAAATTTCTTTTAATGATATAAACTTCTCAATCTCGTATCCGTTCTCAACAGTTCGAAAAATATCAAGTGCCAATATCAAATGAATAAGGAATACCATATAAAATGCCTGGCGTTAGTGGAAGGATAATCTTGTGAATATTCGGACTATTAGCGATATATCACACGATTATGCCGAGGTCGTACAACCGGATTCTAAATAATGTGTACACTGCCCAGGGTCGACCGGCATGAACCATAGATGCATTTATTATACTGCCGAGGCGTTCGGCCGCTCCACAAGAAAGGAAGGAACTTGTCGAGTTACGTTGCCTTAACTGACTGTGCAGGTTGGTTGTCATACCTATCCCTTCCTGTCTTTCCTGTTTCTGACTTCCGAGTTGGTGAGTCACTCGCTAGTGTTGTTGAGACACGTGCTTACAATATAGTACATGAGCATAAAATGAATATAACCTTTACCATTTCTCAAATAACTTGCCAACAACGCAAGGTGATAAGGCTTGGCCTAATATGTATATATGTCCTACTAAATCAAATTTCAATTATAATTCAATTAATTAAGCCAACATAATGAGTTCAGATAATTCAAATATTATATGATAAAGTCCTAAGTCTACCCGGACATAAACATGCTTTAGCTACGTACAGACTCTCATCACCTCGTGCATACGTAGCATCCACAACTAGTAGCACATAATAATTACATCGCCTAGGGGGTAGTTTCCCCCTCACAAGGTTAGACAGGAGACTTACCTCGCTCCAAAGTTCCATAACCAACTCCAATGCATCTCTAACTCTTCAATTCAAAGTCAAACGATCCAAAACTAGTCAAAAAATGTACAACTCAATCAAAATATACTCCAATGCATATAATTCAACAATTTATAATGATTCTCAACTCCGCTCGAAAAGTCAACAATGTCAACCCTCGGGCCCACATGCCTGGATTCCGAAAATGTTCGAAGATAAACTTTGCCTATAACACCACGAACTCAAATATATAATTTATTCCCAATTCCATGCCCAATTTCGTGGTCAAAATTCAAAAATACCAATTCTAGGTTTTCTCTTAAAATCCCAAAATTTCCATAAATTTTCATGTTTAAATCCTTATAGAATCCATGTAACTAGTTAACAATATGCGGGAATTGCTTACCTTGCAATAGATGATGAAACCTCCCCTTGAAGCTCTTTAAAAATCGCTCAAACCAAGAGAGAAAGGAGCAAAAATCCCGTACTTAACAAAGCATTCTGCTCAATGACTTTCACACTTGCGGACCATTAGCCGCACTTGCAGAACAACCCATCGCAGGTGCGGTCCCCTCTATGGCCATCCAAACCCGCTTCTGTGAAAAAATGTTCACTTCTGCTAGCTTTCACTAACCTGCCCAGCTCCGCTTCTACGGAAGATTTGGTCGCACCTGCGGAAGCGCACTTGCGCTTAGGCCTTCGCATCTGCGGAAGGCCATGCCTGTTCACCTTTTGCTTCTGCGCTCCCTTGCCCGCATCTGCGAGCTCGCAGGCGGTGGATTTCTCGCACCTGCGCATCTAACTAGCCTCAACCTCATGTGCTTCTATGACTCCTGGGCTGCTCCTGCGGCCAAGATCTCACAGGTGCGATCACACCAGAACTGGAACTCCAACATTTCTTCAGGTCCAAATTTTGATCCATTAGCCATCCAACTCCGTCCGAGGCCCCCGAGACCTCAACCAAACGTACCAAAAAGTCCTAAAACAAGATACGAATTTAGTCAAAGCCTTAAATCATGCCAAAAAACATCAAAATTATGAATCGACGATCGAAACCTTTTTTTAAACTCTCAAACATTCAAATTTCGTCGAACGCGTCCGAATCATACTTAAACATTCTGGAATGATGCCAAACTTTACACACAAGTCACAAATCATGATACGAACCTACTCCTAGGCTCAGAACCCCAAACGGACATCGATAACACCAAAATCCACTTCAAACAAAACTTAGGAAATTCTAAACCTTCAAAATGCCAACTTTCCATATTAAGCACCGGAACGCCCCTGGATCACCCGATACTCAACCCCAACATATACCTAAGTCCGAAATCATCATACGAACCTATTGGAACCTTCAAATCTTAATTTTGAGGTTGTTTATTCAAAAGTCAAAACTTGATCAACTCTTCCAACTTAAAGCTTCTAAATTGAGAATTTCCTTCCGAGACAACTCTGAACTTTCCAAAATTCAATTCTGACCACACATACAAGTTATAATGCATAAAGCGAAGCTAATCAAGGCCTCAAACCACTGAACGACATGCCAGGGCTCAAAACGACTGGTTGGGTCGTTACAATTAATGGACAATGATCTCGGGTGATGCCAAGGCGAGGTGTGCACGTACGTATTGATGCTTTGTGCCAAGGGCGGCACACAATTGAGTGGGAGAGAGTGTCATGGCCCACCACATCATCGTGCCATGTAGGTTCCACTTGGCATATATTTTTTCCATATGGAAAGTTTACATATGAAATAGACTAGCACATGTGGAAAGGTTCTAGAGAAATATAGAGGTTTTCCTAGGAAGACTCTACAACCTTATGGATTTGCTAGAAAAGTCCTTAAAGATTCTAGCTATGTAGAGAATTCTAGAGAGGGGACTTACTTGTAAATAATAAGGGACTTGGGTAATAATTTTTATTTACTCACTAGCCCCTAGGATACTAGTATATAAAGAGGGATATTCATTTGTAACTCATCAAGCAAAACAATAAAGTTCACTAGGATAAAATGCTTCTTTGGCAAATTTCTCTTGTCTTTCTTATCTAACATTCCCTTAGCGATCTTAAGTGTAGTAATTTAGGATGACTTGGCATAGCAAGATCTTGAGCAAGTTGTGCTAGATCATGAGTAAGTTGTCAAGTGCCGCACGTGTACTTAGTTAAAGACTAAGGATGTGAAAATATACTTGAAAGGTAGGAATTTGATGCACTCAATTATCAAACTTGTTTTAAGAATAAGTAGTGTCTCGTGCGCTGCACGTATATCCTGTATCATTTATTAAAAGCGGATAATGCATACATATTGTAAAATATAAATTTATATACATCAAAATTCAGTATTCTTCTATAATCTTATGACCCTTTTTGAATAAAGAAGACATACCCTCCGACCAATTCTATCTTTGTTCTTCTCTAGCCGTCATGCTATCAAATATGTTATGGTATATCTGTATTTGAAAATTTGATTGCTCCAATATATGATGTCGAAAGCATCATTCTTTGATCAACTTTATCTTCATCATATTCTTCAGCTGTCACGACCCAATTTCCCTACAGGCCGTGATGGCACCCAACGTCGCCACTAGGCAAGTCAACGGTGCACTAACCATGTGTTTATTCTTTTAACATTTTAGAAATAGTTAATTTTTAATTATTAAATAAGTAAGAGGTGAGAAATTTAGTAAAAAGTGTAAACAATTATAAGAATAAATGTGGTGAAGTAAATACTCAAAATCATCAAGTGTCTACTAGCGAAATTCCAAGACCTGGTGTCGCAAGTGTATGAGCTACTAGTAGAATATGCAAACACTAAGCTATTGTCTGAAATAAAGTAGACAGAAAGCAAAACACAAAAGAAAGACTTCGGGTACTGCAGAACGGGCTCGGGAAGCAGCTCACCGCTAAGTCTCGGAGTATCAAGAGTGCGCGCCGGGATAACCACCAGATGCACCTGCCTCAGAACCTGCACGGTTAGTGCAGAAGTGTAGCGTGAGTACATAAACAACATGCACCCAGTAAGTATCTAGTCTAACATCGAAGACGTAGTGACGAGGGGTCGACATCGACACTTATTATGGGCTAACAAAGGCAGAAATTATAAATAAGCATGGATTATGTAAATAATTAAAACAACTTAATAATAAGCAATGAATAATAATTCTTTCACTAATAATAAACTCCAAGTCAATTTCTGTCATTTAAATAATTATAACCGCTCAAGCCATAAATTAATATCAGGTATAATTAGGTTCCGAGTATTATCATGCACGATTTATGCCGAGTTCGTACAGCCCGATCTAGAAATATACTGTGTGCACTGTCGAGGGTCGAACGGTACGAACCATAGATGCATCTATTAACCTGCCGAGGCGAACGACCCGGTCCCATGAGAGTAAACCTCGCTCGCGGATATACTTGCAACGCGAGTGAACATGGATTTGTCAGAGTTATTATAAAATTATTCAATTCTTCCCAAACATAAGAAATCCAAACTAGAGACTCTAAATCTAAAAATCCTTAATCTTAGCTATATTCAAGACATTTAATATGTATAATCAATGTAACAGTGCAAACAAAACATGATGTAAATCTAAAACTACCCGGACATCACATGGAATATAGCTACGGATGGGCTCTCATCACCTAGTGCGTACATAGCTCCCCACATAAGTAATTCACAACAAAATACACCTAAGGGAATGAGTTCCCTCTTATAAGGTTAGGCAAGAGACTTACCTCGTTCTCAAGCTCACTTCCGATCCTCAAATTCGTTCTAAAGCCTTAACTCGGTGCCAAACGATCCTAAACTAGTCAAATGTTATACAATTAGTCAATACATGTTCAAAAGTTCATAATTTAACTATTAGAGTAATTATCCAACCCAAATTGAAAGATTCCTAAAATTCACCCCCTGAGCTCACGTGCCCGGATTCCGAAAATTTTCGAAGATAAATGTTACCATAACCTCACGAACTCAAATATATAATTTTCACTCAACCCCACAACCATTTTCGTGGTTAAATCCCATTTTTATCAAACCCTAGGTTCTGCGGACCACTGGCCAATTTCCCAAAGCCGCTTCCGCGGCCAAGAGCTCGCATCTGCAGGCTCGCACCTGTGGGCCAAAAGCTCACAGGTGCGGGAACACCAGAACTGGTGCACCAACAATCCTTTTGAGCTCTAAATCGATCCGTCCATCGTCCGGATTGCACCCGAGGCCCCGGAGGTATCGTCCAAACATACTAAAAAGTTTGTAAACATGAGACAGACTTGCTCGAACCCTCAGAATGCAGAAAACAACACAAAACTAAGAATCGCACTCCAAACAAAATCGAATCAACTTATGATCTTCAAGTTCTTCCGACTTGCTCCGAACGTGCCGAATCATACCTAAACTACTTGGAATGACACCAAATTTTGGGTGCAAGTCTTAAATCACCATACAGAACTATTCCCAGTATCAGAATCCTAAACGAACCTCGATAACATCAAAACCTACTCCAAACTAAATTTAAAAAACTTTTTAAACCTTTAATAAGCCAACTTTCAACATTAAGCACCGAAATGCTCCCGGGTCATCCAAAACCCGATATGAACATACGCCTAAGTCCAAAATTATCATACAAACCTATTGAAACTGTCAAATCCCGGTTCTGAAGTCATTTACTGAAAATGTTGACCAAAGTCAAACTTAGCCTTTTAATGCTAAACTAAGAAACCAAGTCTTCCGATTTCAACCCGAACCCTTCTAAATCCCGAACTAACCATCCCCACAATTTATAAAATAGTAAAAGCACATACGGGGAGTCTTATTAGGGGAACATGGATCTAGGAAGCAAAACGACTGGTCGGGTAATTACATTCTCCACTTCTTAAACAAATGTTCGTCCTCGAACTTGTCTAGAATCGTACCTGGAGTGCCGAATAAGTGTGGATATCTTCTCTGCATGTCCTCCTAGGCCTCCCAAGTCACCTCCTGACTGGTTGGCCCCTCCACTAGACTTTTACCGCCGAAATCTTCTTGTACCTCAGATGGCGAACCTGTCTGTCAACAATGGCAACTGGCTCCTCCTCATAACCCAGGCTCTCATCTTACTGAACCGTGCTGAAGTCTAACACATGCGACCTATCGGCATGATACTTCCAGAGCATAGATACGTGGAAAATCGGATGAACTCCCGATAGACTGGGAGGCAAAAAAAGCTCATAAGCAACCTCTTCAACTCGTTTCAACACCTCAAATGGACCTATAAACCTTGGGCTCAACTTGCCTTTCTTCCCGAACCTCATGATTCCGTTCATTGACGAGACCTTCAAGAGAACCTTCTCGCCCACCGTAAATGATAATTCATGCACCTTCTGATCCGCGTAACTCTTGTGTCTGGACTGTGCTGTGCGAAGTCGCTCCTAAATCAACTTTACCTTTTCCAAGGCATCCTTTACCAAATCAGTACCATATAACTTAGCCTCGCCAGGCTTAAACCATCCGATGGGCGAATGACATTGCCGACCATATATAGCCTCAAATGGAGCCATCTCGATACTGGACTGATAACTGTTGTTGTAAGCAAACTCGGCCAAAGGCAATAATCGATCCCACTACCCTCCGAAGTCAATCACACGAGCTCTGAGCATATCCTCCAAGATCTGAACTGTCCGCTCCAACTGCCCATCGGTCTGCGGATGAAAGGCTGTGCTGAGCTCTACCCGAGTCCCCAACTTACTCTGTACTGCCCTCTAGAAGTATGAAATAAACCGAGGGCCTTTATCTGATATGATGGAAACAGGCACATCATGCAGTCGAACAATCTCCTGAATGTAAATTTGGGCCAACTTCTCTGAAGAATATGTGGTCACAACCGAAATGAAGTGTGCCACTAGGTCAATCTGTCAATAATGACCTAAACTGCATCAAACTTCCGCAAGGTCCGCGGCAATCCAACTACGAAATCCATAGTAATATGCTCCCATTTCCACTCAGGTTTAACCATCTGCTGGAATAGGCCACCTGGTATCCTAGTGCTCGTACTTAACCTGCTGGAAATTAAGGCACCTTGCTACATACTCAACTATGTCCTTCTTCATCCGCCGCCACCAATAGTGTTGCCTCAGGTCGCGATACATCTTCGTAGCACCCGGATGAATAGAATACCGAGAACTATGTGCCTCTTCTAGGATCTTCTCCCTCAAGCCATCAACATTAGGAACACATAGACGACCCTAGAGTCACATAACACCATCTTCAGCGATAGTAACCTCCTTGGCATCACCTTACAGTACCGTTTCTCTAAGAACCAATAAGTGCGGATCATCAAATTGGCGAGCCTTGATCCGCTCGAATAGTGAAGACTGGGCGACAATGCATGCAAGAACTCTACTGGGCTCTGAAATATCTAACCTCACCAGTCTGTTAGCCAAGAATTGAATGTGCAAAGCTAGTGGCCTTTCCTCTGTTGAAATGAATGCCAAACTACCCCTACTCTCCACCTTTCTGCTCAAGGCATCCGCAACTATATTCGCCATGCCCAGATGATACAGGATGGTAATATCATAATCCTTTAGTAACTCAAGCCACCCGTGCTACCTCAAATTGAGATCCCTCTGCTTGAACAAATGCTGCAAGCTGCGATCAATGTAAACCTCACAAGACACCCCATAAAGATAATGCCTCCAGATTTTGAGAGCATGAACAATCGCGGCCAACTCCAAATCATGTACAGAGTAATTCTTCTCGTGGAGCTTCAGCTAACGTGAAGCATAAGCAATAACTCGCTCCCTCCTGTATCAATACACAACCCAAACCAACGCGTGAGGTGTCGCAATACACAATATACATCTCTGAACCGGAAGGCAACACTAATACCGATGCTGAAGTCAATGCGGTCTTGAGCTTTTGAAAACTCGCCCTCGCAATCATCTGACCATTGGAACGGAGCACCCTTCTGGGTCAATCTAGTCAAAGGTGCTGTAATAGATGAGAAGCCCTCCAGAAACCGGCGATAATAGCCTGCTAACCCCAAGAAGCTCCTGATCTCAGTCGCTGTAGTAGGACGAGGCCAACTCTGAATTGCCTCGATCTTCTTGGGATCCAACTTAATACCCTCACCTAATACAACATGTCCCAAGAATGCCACAGAATCTAACTAGAACAGAAATTAGCATATAACTTCTGTTCCCGCAAGGTATGAATCACCACTCTCAAATGCTGCTCGTGCTCCTCTATGCTACGTGAGTAGATCAAAATGTTATCAATGAAGACAATGACAAACGAATCAATATATGGCCTGAACACTCGGTTCATCAAATCCATTAATGCTGCCGGGGCGTTAGTCAAACCGAAGGACATCACTAGAAACTCATAATGGCATATCTAGTCTGGAAAGCCGTCTTCGGAACATCCGAATCCCGAGTCATCAAGTGATGGTACCCCGATCTCAAGTTGATCTTAGAGAACACCTTAGCACCCTGCAACTGGTCAAATAAATCATCATTACGCGGCAAGGGGTACTTGTTCTTAATAGTAACTTTGTTCAAATGGCGGTAATCAATGCATATCTACATAGTCCCATCTTTCTTCTTCACAAATAACACCGGTGCACCCCAAGGCAACATATTCGGTCTAACGAAAACCTTTGGCAACTCCTCAAGCTGTTCCTTTAATTCCTTCAAATCTTCGGAGCCATACGGTAAAATGGAATAGATATAGGATGGGTACCTGGAGCCAAATTAATACATAAATCAATATCACGATCCGGTGGCATGCTTAGAAGATCAGAAGGAAACACATCAGAGAACTCCCAGACCACGGGCACTGAATTAATCGTCGGAGTCTCTACAGTAGTATCTCGAACATAAGTTAGATAAGCCAAACACCCCTTCTCGACCATGTGTCGAGCCTTCAGAAAGGAGATAACCCGACTAGATGTACTGATAGACGAACCCTTCCACTCCAATCTAGGCAACTCTGGTATCACCAATGTCACGGCCCAAACTGGAGGGCCATGACTGGCACCCGGGCCATACTTGTCGAGCACCAAAGCACATTTATCTAACTTTTGTTATTATCTATAAGGGCTGATGAGATCAATATAAATGGTAGACATGAATCCTAAACAACCAACAATGGCAGATAATGGCATGAACATATATGTCATGAGCCGACAAGGCTGTCATGAAGCTATGTATAAGGTGCAAGCTGATAAGCTGCCATGAGAGACTATACAACAAAAATTAGTCGACAAGGCAATCCAAACTATACATGAGTCGACACATGTTTATGAGCCTCTACAGGAACATAAGTGATGCAACATTGTCGGAACAGGGCCCCGGCATACCCATAATGCCTATAACAAAAATGCATACCAAGACCATGGCCAGTCTGGAGAAGGGATCTCGCCAATAACTGCTAAACTGGGCAGCATACTCTGGTGGGGGAGCTTCGCCTACCTGTATATCAGCACCTGCAGCACGACATATAGCGTCCACAAGTAAAAGGACGTCAGTATGAATAAAGTACTGAGTATGTAAGGCAGGAAAGCATAAGTAAGAACAATCATGTAAAAAGGAATAACGAATATACAACCTGTAACATCTAGGTACCCCTGAGGGCTACTGACATGAATGCAGGATGCATATATATATATACATAAACTTTTAAAACATACGCCTCTGTGGGCATCATTATCATCATATCATACCCGGCCCTAATAGGCTTAGTAAAAACGTACCCAGCCATCATAAGGCTTGTAGAATCATACCCGACCACGTGGAGCTCGGTAAAATCCAACTGATCAGTGGTTGCACAATAGGTTCCGTACCTGACCGACTATAGCGCGGCTCGGTAGAGTTAAATAGATACATATATATGATGCGTGCTGGACTCATTGGAATCACATTTTGAACCTTTCGGAGTGACGTAAGTTCGGTATCCTCCATACACGTTATTAGGACTAAATCATCATCAAGAATCTTATAAGAATTAGGAAGTACCAACAACATTGATAACATAAGAATAATAGAAGTAACATCAACATCAATCGTTCCATAGGAAGGGAAACAATGTAAGTACTGCTAGCCTCTAAGAGTGGAGTATCTTTGGAAGCTCGTTCATTACATTACGCACAATCGAAGTCGTGCAAAAGAAGGAAAGGGATAGCCTCATATACCTTGTATATACTTCCCAATCTCAAGCTATGGAAATTCCAGGACTCCTTAGTCTACAATAAGAGAAATGATACTATCGTTATCGTTTAAGCGTCGTAACTATTATGTATCAAGCGTAACCTATTTTATGATGAAACGGACAGCACTTTCCCTATTTATATGACTTTTAAAAAGTTAAAAAAATCATCAAAAATCCCAAACAACATCAATAATAACCATATTGAGCCTCCCAAGACAGTCCACCAACCAACTAGCAAGCCTTTCGACATATATCTCGCAAGTTCTAGCTTCAACGACTTAGCCGTAACTTGGATAATCTTAAATACATGTAGGGTAAGAGGTTACTTACCTTTAAACAGAAAGAAAAACTCCAATTTAAACTTAATTGACCAAGAAATATCCCTCCAATGCTACCACAAGAACAAGGGAGCGAAGCTAGCAATCAAGTAGGGTTTTTCGGCACTAGAATCACTTTAGAAGACTTGAAATCACCTATGTTGCTATTAAAAATTGAAGGAGTATTTTACAGAACATAAAAAACTTAAACAACCTCCCACACGAGCTGGAACAACACAAAAATCAGCAACAACAAGAAGAATAAGGAACTTACTAGCGCCACGGTATTCCCGACACTTGATTTGTGTTGTTTGCCCTTTGTTTTAGTCTTGGACCATGAGAGAACCTTGAGAGGGTGTTCTTAGGGTTATAAGGTCTTCATATACTGTAAAAAATGACTTAAAACTGGGGTTGAGGCATGTTATATACATCTACAAGTCTTAACCGCCTATGTGGGCCCCACTCAGAGGTACTTGGCGCAGTCTCACGAAAACGCGAATATCTCTCAACTCGGAGATCGTATCGACAAACGGTTTAATGCGTTATAAAATAGACTCATAGACCTTGAATTTGAGAGGTAGATCACCCCGTAATTCCATGTAAATTGGGAGAAAAGCTTAGTGACATTTGACCTAAAGTATGAGTAAAATTATGAACGTAAGTTGCGACAACTTTTGTCGACTTTTGTTTCATAACTCGTTTGACTTCAAGACTTATGAAATGGATATTATATGATTAAAATACCTTAATACATAACCTCTTGGTAATATTAATCACCTCTAGATTTACCCAAAAATACGAGTTACAACGTCCTTGATTCGTTTAACTTTTAGTACTTGTTAACCACTCTTATACACCCTTGTATCATCTAAGACCAATAGGAATAAATTCTTATCATCTCAAAGATAATCTCTTCTCGGACCTACATAGAATAACTTACGGCGTAAGCTAACGTATGCAAATATGGGTTGTAACAACCAAGGTATCAGTCTTGGCATGGCAATCAAGAATGGCGTGATATGGAGACAACCAATCCATGCCCAGGATGACTTCAAAGTCGGTCATATCGAGCAACAGAAGATCCACTCGGGTCTCATAACCAAAAAAAGTAACAATGCAGGACCGATAGATCCGACCACAGTAACAGAATCGCCCACTGGTGTGGATACTTAAGCAGGAGTACCCAAGGACTCACGAGTAACACCCTGGAAATGAGCAAATAGAGATAAAACATACGAATATGTATACCCTGGATCAAGTAGTACCGAAGCATCCCTACCGCAGACAGAAATAATACCTGTGATCATGGCATCTGAGGCCACTGCATCTGGTTTGGCCAAAAAAGCATAGAATCTAGCTGGAGCGCCACCTGACTGGCCTCCACTAGTCTGCCCTCCACCTCTAGGACGACCCCTACCCACCTGCCCTCCGCCTCTGGGCGGCCGGACGACTGGTGCGGCAGCTGGTACTGTAATCATAGGCTGGTGACCCTGCTGTGCTGCCTTGCCCCGAAGTCTAGGTCAAAACCTCTTCATGTGGCCAGGATCCCCACACTCGTAACAACCCCTCAGAATGGTGGACTGCTGATCAGAAATCTGACCCTGATGGCTTGAATACCCACTGGAGGAACCCTGAATAGCTGGTGGCCGGTAGGAACTCTTTGGCATAGCGCTGAAATAGGGCCGCACTGGAGCACCCTAAGGAGGCGGCAGTGCTACATATGTAAGCCTGCTTGACTGACCCCTCACGAACTGACCCCTGACCACAGTCGGGGCACCACTGAACTCTCCAGAATATCAAAATCGCTTATCCCTCGTTGCCTGCTCTCGGCTCCACTGACAAACACTCTCGATCCTCTAAGCTATCTCCAAAGCTAGCTCGTAAGAAGTCCCCATCTCAACCTCTAGGGCCATAGTAGCCTGGCTACCAGAGTGAAAACCTGCAACAGACCTCCGCACTCTCTCTACATCGGTCGGAAGTATCATAAATTCATGGTGAGACAACTCAAAGAATCTTGCCTCATAGTCGGTCACCGACATCTGGCCCTGCTAGAGCTGCTCGAACTGAAATCGTAACTCTTCCCTCTGAGAGAGTGGAATATATCTGTCCAAGAAGAGGCGTGTGAACTGATCCCAGGTCATGGGAGGAGAACCTGCTGGTCTGCTGAGAAGATAAGACTACCACCATCTACGGGCCCTACCCTCCAGCTGAAAGGTGGTAAAGTCCATCACGTGGGACTCCAATATCCTCATGTTGTGCAATCTGTCCCTGTATCGATCAATAAAGTCTTGGGGGTCCTCATGTCGCTCACCTCCAAAGACAGGAGGATGAAGCCTGGTCCATCTGTCCAATAGCTTCTGGGAATCGCCAGCAGCAACAAGTTTGGGCTCAGGTATAGCTACTGCAACCGGCTGAGCTCCACCCATGGGTTGTACGCCCGGGGTCTGATGTACGACAACTACATGCCCTGGAGCCTTAGCGGTAGGGGTCTGTGCTCCCCCTTCCCGCCTGAGATGTGGCTGGGTCTGTTGAAAATAAACCAGCCTGAGTCCTAGAATCCATGAACCGCAGTATACGACCCATGGCCTCCTGGAATCCCAGTGCAAACATGAAATCCACTAGGGCTGGCTGGGCAACTCTAGGATGCCCTCGCCCTCTACCACGAGCTGGAGCCCTTCCTCAGCCACTACCTCGGCCTCTAGCAACAGGGGGAGCAATTCCTCCATGATCGGGTACATCTGCTGCGCATGTTCTCACCATCAGTGAGAGAATAAAAGAAAGATACTTAGCACAACATCAACTGTACGATAGGAGATGAAGAAAGAGTAGTTTCCTAACACCATATAGCCTCTCGAAGATCGGTACGGACGTCTCCGCACTGATTTGCAAGACTCTATTAGGCCTGCTCATAACTTGTGAGACCTACGTGAACCTAGTGCTCGGATACCATGTTGTCACGACCCAATTTTCCTGCAGGTCGTGATTGCGCCCAACGTTGCCACTAGGCAAGCCAACGGTGCGCTAACCATGTGTTTATTCTTTTAACATTTTAGATATGGTTGATTTTTAATTATTAAATAAGTAAGAGGTGAGAGATTTAGTAAAATGAAGTGTAAACAATTATAAGAACATATGTGGTGAAGTAAATACTCAAAATCATCAAGTGTCTACTAGCGAAATTTCAAGACCTGGTGTCACAAGTGTATGAGCTACTATAGAATATACAAAACACTAAGCTACTGTCTGGAAAAATTAGACAGAAAGTAAAACACAAAAGAAAGACTTCGGGTGCTGCAGAACGGGCTCGGAAAGCAGCTCACCGCTAAGTCTCGAAGTATCAGGAGTGCGCGCCGGGATAACCACCAGATGCACCTGCCTCAGAACCTGCACGGTTAGTGCAGAAGTGTAGCGTGAGTACATAAACAACATGCACCCAGTAAGTATCTAGTCTAACCTCGAAGAAGTGGTGACGAGGGGTCGACATCGACACTTATTATGGGCTAAGAATAAAAGGCAAAAATTATAAATAAGCATGGATTATGCAAATAATTAAAACAACTCAATAATAAGCAATGAATAATAATTCTTTCATTAATAATAAATTTCAAGTCAATCCCTGTCATTTAAATAATTATAACCGCTCAAGCCATAAATTAATATCAGGTACAATTAGGCTCCGAGTATTATCACGCACGATTTATGCCGAGGTCGTATGGCCCGATCTAGAAATATATTGTGTGCACTGTCAAGGTTCGAACAACACGAACCATAGATGCATCTATTAACCTGCCGAGGCGAACGACTCGCTCCCTTTAGAGTAGAGGAAATTTACCTCGCTCGGAAAAATACTTGCAACACGAGTGAGCATGGATTTATCAGAGTTATCATAAAATTCTTCAATTCTTCCCAAACATAAGAAATCCAAACTAGAGACTTTAAATCTAAAATCCTTAATCTCAACTCTATTCAAGACATTTAATATGCATAATCAACATAACAATGCAAACAAAATATGATGTAAATCTAAGACTACCCAGACATCACATGGAATATAGCTAAGCACGGGCTGTTGTCACCTAGTGCGTACATAGCTCCCCACATAAGTAACTCACAACAAAATACACCTAAAGGGATGAGTTCCCTTTTACAAGGTTAGGCAAGAGACTTACCTCATTCTCAAGCTCACTTCCGATCCTCAAATTCGATCTAAAGCCTCTACTCGGTGCCAAACAACCCGAAACTAGTCAAATGTTATATAAATTATTCAATACATGTTCAACAGTTCATAATTTAACTATTAGAGTAATTACCTAACCCAAATTGGAAGATTCCTAAAATTCACCCCCCCCCACATGCCTGGATTCCGAAAATTTTTGAAGATAAATGTTACCCATAATCTCACGAACTCAAATATATAATTTTCACTCAAACCCAGACCTATTTCGTGGTTAAATCCCATTTTTATCATACTCTAGGTTTTTCAACTAAACCCATAATTTTCACAATTTTACATGTTAAAATTTACCCATAATCTACGTATTTAACTTATATTAGATAGAAATTACTTACGTCCAATAGCTAGGTGAAAACCTGTCTATAAGAAGCTCCAAAATCACCCAAGAAGTGAGAGAAATATGTTAGAAATGGCTTAAGTTCCGTAATAAATGAAGTCTTCTACCTCCAAGACTTCCACATCTGCGATCACAAGGTCGTGTCTGCGGCACCGCTTCCGCGGAACAAAGTCGGTTTCTGCATAAATGCCTAGACTGGCAGGCTTTGCTTTTGCGGACGGGATCCCGCTTCTGCGGTCCCGCTTTTGCGGATGGTGAAGCGCATCTGCGCCCCCCTCGCACCTGCGGGCTACTCATCCCAGAAGCGAGGCTGCTTTTGCGCGTGCTTCTCCACTTTTGCGGAGCACTGGCCAATTGTCCAAAGCCGCTTCTGCGGCCAAGAGCTTGCATTTACGGGCTCGCACCTACGGCCAAAAGCTCGCAGGTGCAGGCACACCAGAACTGGTGCACCAGCAGCCCTTTTGAGCTCTAAATTGATCCATGCATCGTCCAGATTGCACTCGAGGTCCCCGAGGCCTCGTCCAAACATACCAATGAGTTTGTACAGATGAGACAGTCTTGCTCAAACCGTCGAGATGCGAAAAACAACACCAACATTAAGAATCGCACCCCAAACCAAATCGAATCAACTTATGAACTTCAAGTTCTTCCAACTTGCTCCGAGCGCGCCGAATCATACGTAAACTACTCTGAATGATACCAAATTTTGCGTGAAAGTCTTAAATCACCATACGAAACTATTCCAAGGTTCAAAATCCCAAACAGACCTCGATAAAACCAAAACCTACTCCAAACCAAATTTAAAGAACTTTTTAAACCTTCAATAAGCCAACTTTCAACATTAAGCACCGTAATACTCCCGGGTCATCCAAAACCCAATCCGTACATATGCTCAAGTCTAAAATCATCATACGAACCTATTGGAACCGTCAAATCCCGGTTCCAAGACTGTTTACTGAAAATGTTGACCAAAGTCAAACTTAGCCTTTTAAAGCCTAATTAAGAAACCAAGTACTCTGATTTCAATCCGAACCCTTCCAAATCTCGAACTAACCATCCCCGCAAGTCATAAAATAGTAAAAATATATATGGGGATTTTTATTTTGGGGAACGGGAATTTAGGAAGAAAAACGACTGATCGGGTCGTTACATCAGCCATAACAATTTCATTTATGCCTTTGACATAACCTTCTCAAGGTTGATTCAATTTAGTGGAGTATTCGAACCTTGCTTTTTCTCTTTCAATGGAGATGTCATGCACAAATATTCAAAATGATAAAATTTGATGTTATTTTAATGTTGTTGTATTAAAAATATATTACCCTAATATTTAAGAAGTATATTGCATATAATGTAAGTTCAAGAATATAATAAACGAAAAGCAATAAAACGGGGACTCATAGAATTACGTTGGTAAGTATATGCATGAATTCATCTTTCTCATATATATATATATATATATATATATATATATATATGTGTGTGTAGAACCTTGTATGCAAGAGCAAGAAGCATATAATAGCATCGTTAATTATAGCTTATATGATAACATCTTTCATCAAATATTCATATTCTAGAGCTATTTATGCTACGAAAGATTTTACTACAACGCTTCTAGATAACTAAAGAGAAAATAGTCAAATGTCAGTGATAAAAAGAAGAAAAGGGACAACAAAAAAAATTCCAACTAAACTTATACATGCAATCTTTTGCTTTTATAAGGAGTTGTTTAACTCTTGGACTTTTATTTTGATCAAAGTAATGTTTCATATAAATTTTTTGCATGTCTAAATATAGTTAATCTCTCCATACAGAAAAATAAATATAGCCTTTGCAATATAAGGTTTTAAATACATAATTTTTCTAAATATAAAATAAAGTTTACATAAAACTACATAAAATGTATTATAACACTAATACTTAAAATATTTTAGAAAAATTATTGTCATAGAAAATAATTATTCACTCGCAAAAGAATTTAAATACAACTCCATTGCTAGAATTTGTTTGGCATAGGCCGATCACACTCAAGATTTCTACTATATATAAGAGTGAACTTGAGCAGCAGTTTCGGCATGTGTGCTTGAAGGAATTTGAAATTTTTACTTGAGGGTAATTCAGTCTTTTTAGAATATTGTTCACCTAAGCTGTTGAATTCGTGTTGTTGAGGTTAAATAGTACCTCTGAGACTCTGAGTTGTCGAAAATACTTTCTTGTCCTCTACCCGAAAACCCCTTCCATTTGACATAAGTTTATTAAATCACAACCGCTTATTTGTATCAATCCAAGGGCTTAGCTCTTTGCTATATAAGTTCTTTCCACACTTTCGAATTCCCAAATTCAACCATTTAACCATCGTCTATTCCATCCAATTTTTCCTTCTCTTCTACATCGGAGAAGCAACTTCTCTTTTTTGAAGACACCTTTCCTTTTTTCTTCCAACTTAGTTCAACCATATTTCAGTCAGTTTTCGAAACTCTTCCTCTCACTACATCCTCTTTCTCTCCGGCACTGTAACTGAAATTGTGTCTTCGCCGGATGTGATGTTGTTGCATGAGTTTTGAATTTTTTTTTATTCTTGGCACCCATCAAAAAGTTGGTACTCTTAGCAGCAACAAATGATCAGCTGGCCGAAGATGGCTTCAACACCATCTCCATATCTTAAAAGCATATATTTTATGATTTCTTTAAATATATCTTTTCTAAAACAGAGAACATCCCAAGTTGACCTTTTGATGTGTTTTTTGTTTCTTTTAACTTTTGTACTTCATTATTGTATTTGGAGATAAAAGTATAATTCAATATTCTTTAATTTGATGGATCAATGTTATCAAACAAGTTAGTTAGGAATAAATTTTTTTTAAATGAAATACATACAAAATAGATACATGTATTTGGAGTTGACAAACAGAAGGTAAAAAAGGCTAGATAAGTATGAGTTGACCATTGCAAAAAGGAAAGATTAGTTGAAGTTTTGGGTTATATACACTATAAGAAAGCTACATCTCCGTGGCATCAAAACCCAAATAATGAGTAGATATATTACTAAGCGAACCACAGTAAAAATTTAATCATTCCAATTCGATCTAGTAGTTTAACATGGTATCAGAGTATCTTCATTAACTAAATATCTCATTTTGGCCTTTAGCCAAGCAGATTCATATCCATCGAGTTCTTGCTTTTCTCAAGTTCAAAAGCTTGAAACCTCTGGTTCAATGCTAGAAGGTCTTCCACTCTTTTTGCTCTTTCACTAGAAGCTCGTAGTTATTTTGTTGTCAGCTAATCAATGACTGCTGGATGACCTCCGATTGATATGGTACATGAGGTAACACAACTGGAAGCAAATGGGTAGCAGCCCGGCTTAACAAAAGGTTTCATACCCCGTTTTAAAAAATATTAACACACAACACGCTGCAATTGTGTAAGTGAATTCAGTTTTTTCTTTATAATCCCTTAACACAAGACCAAATAAGAGCCCACAACTTGAGTTTAGTAGGGCAAAATATAGTGTTCACGGGCATCAAGATCATTACCATAAGAAATTTATCACCGACAAAGCTGAAAACGTCATGAAATAATTCTTGTGAAATCCAACTATAAAATGTGGCAGATTTGCATAAAAGTGCCACAATCTTTTTTTTTTGTCTTCTGCTTGTTGGAATCAGTCTTCCTAGGGCCTATCCTCTTAGACATTGTTGGCAGCGATACTGGTGTGCAAATTTTTGTACAAGAAGGTTATGATCAGATGCCCACTTGAATGATATCGCATTGGGTAAAAGCTCATCCTAACCGCATTCCCAGGAATGGCCCAAAAAGGTTGGCCGTTTCTCCAAGGGCAGGAGAGAACACAATACGCTTAGCTCCTAAGAGCACATCCTCCATAGCATGGTAAATTAAAAGGATTGATGAAAGCAAGTCAACCATCTCATAGAAAAGGCGAGAGGTGATTTCTTTTTTGTGTCCAGTGATTATGTCTTACACCATGAAATATTACATAGAATGAAGAAATACCATAAAGAACCACGGGCACCACTGCCACAAAATATTGAAATCTTATTCTCATTCCCTCTATGTGTCACGATCCATTATACCAAAACTCAATACATACAATCTCAAAACATGATGAGATATAAGTCAAGAGCTCTAGATACGATGCTGAACAATCCTATACATCATTGTCTATAAAAAGTATAAAGAAATAGGAAAACAGGGTAGAAGGAGACTCCGAGGTCTACGGACTTGGGTAGTTGTACCTTGAAGTCTCTAAGCAGCAACACAGTGCTCTGATACCAAGGCTGATAGGATGTACCTGGATCTGCATAAAATATGTGCAGAAGCGTAGCATGAGTACACTACAACGGTACCCAGTAAGTGTCAAGCCTAACCTCGATAGAGTAGTGACAAGGTTGGGTCAAGGCCGAATTAGAGATGATAAGAAACAAGACAGAGATAGTATGATATAATAAAAGTAATAGGGAAGTGAACAATAAAGATTTTATGGAAAATAACAACACGGAATCAAGGAAAGCTAATACAACATGAAAGGAAAACAAGAATTTTACATGTTAAGGAAAACAAGAACCAACCAATACAACAAATAAAGAATATCAACAGGGGCACTCCCGAGGTACCGCCTCGTAGTCCCAAATCGTAAAAAGAAATCACAGTCTTTCCTTATATCACCGCTGGAGCTTTTATATTTGGTTTTTGAAAATTATTTTTCCAAAATAGCATCCCGCGTTTTAGTCCACCTTATCACACCGCATGGCTTTTAGTAGTTCCCCTGATAGCCACGCGTATCAAGCCCACCTTCTCTCACCGCATGTGTTTCAACACTCAAACCTTATACCACCACATGCGTATCAATAATCACAACGACACGACAGAAACCTCGTGCAACAATAACAATCGCATGAGAGAAACCTCGTGCAAACAATAACAACCGCACGGCAGAAACCTCGTGCAACAATAACAACAGCACGATAAAAACCTCGTGCAAACTACCAAACAATCACCTCAACAATAACACGAAAGCCAAAACACAACAACTGAATAAATGATATTCCTAGGATAGCAACTCCAAATAAAGAATTCCAACAGTTAAGTAATGAATATGGAAATCAAGAAAAGCAAGTAATTCAACTTAACATGTAATACAAGTTGCAAATAGGAGATAAGACAAGTAGACATGTGAAATTAGGCTAAACATTGGCTAAACATGATGACTATAACGTACTAAAGTAACTTAATTAAGGCATGAAACGGAAACCGCATAGCAAAAACTGGAATTTCAATATTTAGCTCGTGTACGCACTCGTCACCTTGCGTACACTGCCTTCACATATTACAAATTATCATCAAAATACCAAATCCTAAGGGGAATTTCCCCACCACGAGGTTAGACAAGTCACTTACCTTAAACCACGCTCAGTCAATCAATTAGAAGGCCTTTCCTTTGATTTTTCAACTCCGAAAGGCTCAAATCTAGCCAAAATAATTTCATACTATAAATATAACTATAGGAAGCTAGATTAAATAATGAAATAATGATTTTTGCAAGACTTGGAAAAATCGCTCCAAAAAGTCGACCCGAGCCCACGTCTCAGAATCTGACCAAAATTATAAAAATTGAACACCCATTCAATATCGAGTCCAACCATACAAAAATTACACAAATACGATACTAAACTCTCGCTCAAATCCCCAAAATTCGGCCTAAGAAGTTTCCTCCAATTTTCCTCAATTTTTTAAACCCAAATACCTAATTAAATGATAAAGTCAATGATAGATTAAGGGAATTTAATAAAAGAACTCTTACCCCAACAATCTCTCTGAAAATCCTTCAAAATATCGCCTCAATTCGAGCTCTCAAGACCAAATGGTGAAAAATGACATAAACCCTCGATTTTGAAACTTATATCTGTTGTCAAGATATTCCTTCTTCGCGAACGCGGAAATTGCCTCGCATTCACGAAGCACAACATGTCACTGGCCCAATTTTCCAATTACGCGAACACGAGGGTCCACTCGCAAACGCGGTGCACTGGTCTCTCATACCTATGCAATTGCGAAAGACTTCACGTGATCGCAATGAACAATCACGCGGAATCCCCAGCCTTCCCTTTCCTCTACGCGAACGCGATCGTACGCACGCGTTCGCGATTCACTGCTACCCCAACTTATGCGATCGCAAACCCAGTCTTGCGAACGCGTAGAACAAAATCCTAGTTGCCACCATTAACACTTCGCGAACGCAGCCCCACTCTTGCGATCGCGTACAACAACACTAGCACCAGCAAAATCTGCAATCCCCCAAGTTCCGAAATGCGCCGAATATGATCCGAATCACACCCGAGGCCCCTGGGACGTCAACCAATATATCAGCAAGTTCTAAAATATCACACGAACTTAGTCGAGCCTTCAAATCACATCAAACAACACCAAAATTACAAATTGCGCATTGATTCAAGCCTGCTGAACTTTTGAACTTAACTTCCATATCCGATGCCGAAACCTACCAAATCACGTCTGATTAACCTCAAATTTTACACACAAGTCCGAAATGACATTAGGGACCTATTCTTACTTCCGGAATGAAAGTTCGACCCCGATATCAAAAAGTTCACTCCCGGTCAAACTTTTCAAAAATCTTCCAACATTCCAACTTTCGCCAATTTACGCCTAAACGACCTACCGACCTCCAAATCAACATCTAGACACGCTCCTAAGACCAAAATCACCATACGGAGCTATTGGAACCGTCAAAACTCCATACTGGAGTCGTCTTCACACAAGTCAAACTACGGTCAACTCCTACGACTTAAACTTTCAATTTAGGGACTATGTGTCCTATTTCATTCCGAAACTCTCTCGAACCCGACGCCGAGCGCCCCCGCAAGTCACATGACCATAAAATGAACTAAAGGAAACAATAAATAAGGAATTGGGACTAATATTCACAAAACGACCGATCGAATCGTTACACTATAAACTCATAAAATGGCTTCAACACATATATAGGTACACGTAAGTAACCATCTCGGGGCTACATACAAATGGGCATGAATACCTCTTGTTAATAACCTTGGGTCAAACTCCTTATCTCTTTGGTGTAGTGAATTCCTTTAGTTCTCTTTCTCTTTTGGGTTCGAATTATATGCTCCTATTTTGCTTTCTCCATCCCCTCTGATTCGCTTTTTAGAGTCAATTTATCCTTTTCTCTATGACTTTCTTTTTTTATTTATGGTAAAACACATTTTTTGGTAAATAGAGTTATAATGTCTTAGACGAAAAATATTAAATTTATTAGAAATACTTGGTGATCATGACTTCATAAGTAATCATTGAACATGTCTAATATTATCAATTTATGCTTTCTGATTATATCTCCTTTTTTGTGTTTTTGTGTCTGTTCCTCTATATAATTCTAGATAATAATTGAAAATATGTCAGAGAGTTCGTGATTAGTCTGGATGCTAAATATCCTCCAATAGAGAATACGATGGTAATAGCTTGTAATTGGATAAATTCAAGGACAAAATATTTTCACGTATTTAGTCCAACAACTCAACTAGATTCACATTATCACATACTTAACCTAATAATTTAAACTTTTATATACGAGATCATTCGCACAATAAAATTCGACAACTGCCGAGTGATTACGATACTAATCCAATAGTTTGGTTAGCTGCAAATTGATTACATTAGATACGTAGTACATTATACTTTAGATTTGATATATTTGAAAAATATTTTTGTGTAAACAAGAAGAGAAAGAAACCTATTGAATTTTTGAAGGTTTTCATCATTTCATACAATATACCGGTCTACCTCATTACTTTAGAACTAATGCGTTTTATTATTGATTTTTTAAATATAATATAAAGCTTTCATCAAACACGAATCTTGCTTGATTCTGAAATATCTTTATCTATGATTATCTCTACTTAAAACTTAAAAAATAATTTTTTATTTTTTAAATAGATAAGAAAGTAATGGGAGAAGAAACTGTTATCATTTGAATTATTCATAAATTAGGTAGCCCGTGCCCGTGCCTTGCACATGCTTATATTTGATATCGTTTTACCAAAGAGGTCCGATACTGAGAAAGATAATTTCATAATTGTTTAATTATTTAATAGGATTACCATAAAAGGAAAGAAAAAGCCATCAAGCTGACTAAATATTAGCATAACATACCTCATAATATGTACATTTATTTGCAGAATAAAGTTGTACAGTTACATTTTTGAGCTTGCTTCCAATGACAAAGACAAAAACAATTAAATTAACCATGTTCTGGCTGGTGGTCCCACTAAATAGAAAACTAAGAAGATCAGTAGCTGATGTTTAGCTTAAAGTATATATATTTTTATGTATATTGTCTTATATTTGACTTTTGTTTCGTGAAATTGGTATATTAAATACTATGATTTATATTAATTTAAAGTGTTTTTTATGTGTAGGAATGAGTTGGAAGCAATTGGGGGCAAAACGCGCAAGATTTGAGCCAAAACGAACAAAATCGGACGAATTGAGCATCTGGGCGCCACAGGCAGCGCCTGGCGCCACCTGTGGAGCTGGAGTCAGAATGGCAATTTGAGGCAGCGCCCTGGTGGGCGCCTGGCGCTATCCAGGGCGCCGGTGACGTGATTTTGTCCAAATTCGCCCGGGACAAGGTTATTTCGGCCCTAGACCTACCCAACACGTATAAAAGCAAGACTAAACCTATTTTTGAGGGAGGCGGGGAGGGGGGGGAGGGATGCCACCTTAGAGGAAAAACACACACGGGATCGTTAGGAAGCAGAGAATTCTCAGTTTTCTTCATCTTTTTCTAGTGTTTCCAATTGATTCAAAACTTATGCAATTGTGTGATTATATTATGAGTGTCTAAACACCCATTGTTATGGGGTTGTGATTAGCCATGAACATTGTTGTTTAACGTTAACTTAACCTTGATTATGATTCACCAACATATAGTTGTTTCTTCAATTCTGTGTTTAATTGCTTAATTGTCTGGCCAGCAGTTAGGTTCTATTTACTATCTATGCTATGCTTGGGAAAGCCGTGTTTAGATTAGAGAAGAGTTGAAGAGAGCATGATCTTAACCCTCAGGGGGAGCGGATTTGTGGTTAGGATAGGAATATACCTAATCACCGTGCTTAATTAAATATCGTGATCTTAATGCGTTCTTAATAGATTGATTTCATAGGAATATAGGCGTTAATCTATTGAGAATAGGTGAGTAGTACTTTGGGAGAAGGCTATGAGAGCATTTATCGATTAATTAGCAACCATGAGTGAATTATATGAAAGGGAGAGTTAATTCGAACATTATACGATTGGTAAATCGATCACAACCCGAATACTTGTCTCTACTGAATAAACAACAATCAACTAGTTACTTAATAATTTAATTATTACTTAGAATTGTAGTTTAGCATAATTAAACTCTTGAACTCGAATTTAGCTTGACGGAATAACAATATTGGTGTGTTAGTGAGTAGTTGATAGAAGTCCCTGTGGGTATATCTGGACTTCCATATCCTATATTACTTGTCGGCCACGTATACTTGCGTGTGCGTTTGGGAGCAACAATAGCATACCAAGCTAAATCTAAAATGATCAATGCAAAGCAACATACATAAAGGGCAAGGCATCTGTTATTGCATTTCAAAAGGTCAACAAAATAATAATCAAGAAAATTATGATCAATCAAGTAGGATAAAAACTTAACCCTAGTGGCATATCTACAGATATAGAAATAGAAAGGTACTGCATTTCTGAAAGATTTTGACTAAGCATTAGTAGGTTTAAACCTGTTGTAAGACAGGTTACCTAAAACTTTTAATGGATAATATTTTTTTGAGACACCTGAAAGTTAAATAAAAAACTAAAGTGGCAACATAAGAAAAATAAACACAAATATGTTACTGGAAGGTTGTTGAATAAATCATCAACGTTATCCCACAGAATTGAATGCTTATATTGTTGACATACAACCGGGCATATAAGGGAAAAGGAAGATGGCTCGTTTGCTTGCGGAGGAGACATTAACGACTCGGCTGATCGTTTTGAAAATTAGCGTCCTTTTCGTTAACTTAAGGTCTCGATCAGCTTCGTATTATGTATTATAACTTGCGTGTGTGGCCGGGTTATATTTTCGGATGGTTCAGGAATAATTTGGAAGAACAATTCTTATTTTGGAAGCTTGAGTGAAAAGAGTTGACCGGATTTTGACCTTTGTGAAGACGACTCCGGAATTATATTTTGATGATTCCAATAGTTTCGTATGGTGATTTTGGACTTAGGCGTGTGTCTGAATTTAGATTTGGAGGTTCGCAGGTTAATGATGCATTTTGGCGAAAGTTGAAAAGTTGAAGGTTTGGAAGGTTGAGAGTTTTGATCGGGAGTTGACTTTGTTGATATCGGGCTTGGATTGCGATTTTGAGAGTTGGATTAGATCCATTATGTTATTTCAGACTTGCATGCAAAATCTGACGTCATTCCGGGTTGATTTGATATGATTCGGCGCGAGTTATAGAAGTTGAAAGTTCATAAGTTCATTTAGTTCGATTTAAGGTGCGATTCGTAGTTTTGATATTGTTTAACGTGATTTGAGGCCTCAAGCAGGTCCGCGTTATGTTATGGAACTCATTGATATGTTTCGACAGGGTCCCGGGGGCCTCAAGTGTGTTTTGGATGGGCTACGGGCCATTTCCTTTTATTTTGGAATGCTGATTTGCTGGTGTCTGATGTTCTTATCCGCGACCGCAAAGGTTCAGCAGCGATTGCGTAGGCTGTTTGATGATGACCCTTTTTCCTTCTTCGCATTCGCGTTGGTTAGTCCGCTATTGCGTGCGTGTGAGTGTTGCTTCTTCACGTTCGTGGCTTGTCTTACGCGTTCGTGTAGTGGACGACTATGCTGGGAGGGCAGGGGCTTTGTTCTTCACCTTCGCATAGAAAAATCCGCGATCGCGATAGCTGAGGCAGTGATGAATCGTGTTCGCGTCCCCTGTTTTGCGATTACATAATGCATTTTTTGGGTAGTTGTTGTTTCTTCTTCGTGATGGCATGTGTATTTCCGCGATCGTGATGTGCAAATGTCTGGGCAGAATATAAGTACTCTATTTCAAGGACTTTTGATGTTTTTCATTTTTTGAGTTAGAGAGCTAGGATTTGAGCAACTTTTGAGGGGTTCTTCACGTGTTGGATTGGGGTAAGTGTTCTTTAGTCGGATTTAATTTTATTTCGTGATTCCATCTTTGTTTTTAACATTAAATTAGTGATTTGAATGGGAGAAAAATGGAATTTTTTGTGAAAATTTTCAAAAATGTAAAATGATGATTTGAAGAATGATTTGATGTCGGAATTGGATAACTTTGGTATGGTTAGACTCATCTCGGAATGGATGTTCAGATTTTGTAAATTTTGTCGGGTTCTGAGGTGCGGGCTCAGGGTTGACTTTATGGGTTGACTTTTTAGTTTTCATTAAAGATCGAACCTTTATTATCCGGAATTGTTTCCTATAATTTTTATTTATAATATTATGTTTTTTGGTTAGATTTGAGCCGTTCAGAGGTTGTTTCACACTGGAAAGTCATTTTAGAGTATCAGTTTAGCTTCTTTAAGGTAAGTATCTTGCCTAACCTTGTGGGGGGAGGGGGGGGGG
>MCJB01005324.1:141938-182462 GCA_002018475.1 Nicotiana obtusifolia
AGGGGAGGGGAGGAACTATCCCTTAGGATTTGAGTCGTTTGTGATATTTGTGTCATGTGAAAGCCATGTACGCGAGGTGACGAGCACGTACTCGGGCTTATATGTGGAAATTGACCGGTCTAGACTCTAAGGCATCTTTTATATACTTATTTTGAATTGTTAGCACATGTTATATCTTTTATTTGTCATGTCTACTATCACATGTTTTATTTGAATTTGTCGTTACATGTCATATTCTTTACTTGTCGAGTTTGCTCTTATATACTTTATTTGGAGTTTTTATCTCTTTTATCATTATGTGATTTCTTTTATTGTAGAGCTACTCTTAGTTGAAATTGTCGTCACATGATATCCTTTTGTTGCCGGGTTGTTCTCATGCATTTAGACGTAGTACTAGTTCGTGCCATCTCCTTCATTGTTAGCCTAAATAATACGCTAGAGTTCAAAGTTTGCCATTTCATGAAAGTACTTTCACTATCGAGGTTATCCTTAAACAATTAATTGGATTTGAAGTTATCGAGAGCCATTAATCTATTTTAATTGAAGTTGTGTTTAAAGGGGGTGTTGTTCCTTGTTGAATTACTTTTCCATTCATTTTGTTGTTATTGAGGTTCTATATACGTTTTGTTGAGTCGTGGGCTATTTGTTGTGAAAATATTGATATTGTTGAATCTTTGGAAAGGTTGTGGCCTACGGACACTTGTGATATGAGTTGATATGTTGTGTTGTTATGATGATAGAACATGTGAACTGTTGTGTAGTTTGGTTGTGGTTATGTAGAGTAAGGGTGGCATTTCACTGTTGTTGTTATGCGGAGTATAAGGGTGGCATTTTACCGTTGTTGTTATGCGTGGCATAAGGGTGACATCTCCCTGTTGTTGAATGTATAGAGTGATACGGGTGGCTATTGTGTTATTATCCGGGCGGAGCGATAAGGGTGGCTATTATACGGAGTGATACATGTGGCTATAGGAGAGATAAGGATGGCTAATGATAATGTCAGGGAGGAGTGATATGGGTGGCTATCAGAGAAAAAAGGGCAACAATGTCAGGGATGATGTGTGATCGATTGGAGACATTGTGTTAGTGATTTTTGTGTGATGATGTGCTTTTCCTTGTGTTCGTCATACACCCTACATGACTTGCTTTGTTGTTTCGATGAGCTATTCGATGTCCTTGATATTACTTGTCGACTTGGGTTGCAGTAGTACACTCGCACAAGTATCATGCCACTCATACTAGCTCAAGAGTATGTAGCTTGACATTTGCTGATCATGCCATGTGTTCTTGTGTTATCTATTTCCATGTTGATTGTGAGCCTGTGACCATACCGGGCGGATTGTGAATGTGAGCCTGTGATCATGCCATGTGGATTGAGATTTTGGCACATGAGTTGTCCTTGCGGTTGTGAATTGAGATGTGCGCACGAGGTGCTGTGAGTAGATGATGGTGGGTTGAGACCCGTGACTTGTGACTAAGAGATGAAGGTATTACGGAGTGATTTCATTGTGAACCTTGTATTAGAACGACTTGATTTATTGGTTGTCATTGTGTTCCTTATTTGGTTTCAACGGTTCTTTCATGGTATTCCTATTGCCTTACTGTTTATATCACTTGTTGATTCTTATTTCCATTTACTAATTCATGCTTTCCATTATTAGTTTTAGACTTCTATACTGCACAAGTTATTTTGTCTAGTGAGTGTCTTGACTTGTACCTCCCCACTACTCCATCGAGGTTAGTCTTGATTCTTACGAGGTACCGACCGTGGTGTATTCATACTACACTTCTACATATTTTTGTGCATATCCAGGTACTTCGGAGTCTGTTGATTGTCAGATAGCAGATTGGATATTGCGGTGGAGACTTCAAGGTATACCTGCTGTCGCGTTCGCAGGCCTCGGAGTCACCTTCAGAAGTTATTTATGTACAATTTATTTCTATTCCAGAACAATTGTACTTAGAGATTTTCTAGTGAATTCAGTAGAGCTTATGGCTTATATATTGATTTTGGGATTGTTGGCTTTGGAGGAGCAGCTTAGACTTGCGAGGTTCAAGAAGTATCACCCTCCTACTTTCATTGGTTTGGCTTCAAAGGATGCACATGGTTTTCTAGAGGAGTGCCACTGTATTCTCCGCATCATTGGTATTGTGGAGGCGGGTGGGGTTGCTTTCACTACATTTCAGCTGTCAAGAGCTGCGTATTAGTGGTGGCGGGTTTACGAGGAGGGTAGTGTTGGAAAACGCATTCACGAAACCGAAGCACTAATGACTTTGCGTTTTTGTTGTAGGTTTTGATAATCAACAAACCGTCATCGACAAACCGCCGAGATTGCTACGGACTTCGTTGGGACTACGGGTCAAGCTTTCAAGACGTTGGATACAAGTCGATGAATGGAACAAGTCGTTGGAGCAAAAAGATTGAAGCTGGAAGATCAAAAGATAGAAGACCCAAGACATTGTCTTGAGTCTCAATGTGATCTCGAACCGACTCTCGTTTTTAAGAACTTGGCTCAAAGTCTAAAAACAATTTCATAATATTAAAATAAACATTGAAACATTTTCAAAACAATCAAATTGTTGGGTACCAGGCCAACAATCGATTGTCTAGCCAAGACAATCGATTGTGGGATAGTATTGTTGGACACTGGCCAACAATCGATTGTCTGGCATAGACAATCGATTGTTTTGTTCCAGTAGACTCCAACAATCGATTGTCTGGCATTGACAATCAATTGTTGTGTTCCAGTGGACTATAACAATCGATTGTCAGGTCCAAACAATCGATTGTCATATTACCGTTGGACCCCAACGGCTAGTTTTTAATGACAATCGATTGTCTGTAGTTAACAATCGATTGTTTGCAATGGAGAGAACAGTTTTTGTCCTCTAGCTCTTGTTTTCAACATAGATGTTGAAATGGGAGCCTAGCCAATGTTCCCAACGGATACCTGAGGCTTTTGGGTTATAAATAGACCCCTTCAAGCCTCATTTGAAACACAACACTTCTTCATAATCATAAGATTTTATTGCTTTAAGTTTTCATAATCATCCAAGCTATTTTGAGCCATTTCTTGAAGAAAAGAGTTGTGTTCTTGAGCGTAAACTATTTCACTCTATCTACTCTTTTGAGAGAACACTTTTTGAGTGGTTTGTGTGTTGTCCTACACCTTTGGGAGGTTGTCCCTTGTTGTAGTTAGGAAGAGATTCTTCCTTGGTTGTTGACGAAGCTTGTGTGACTCAAGAGTTCGTGTTGTAAACGGTCCGGAAGCTTAATGAAGGTAGTGGAATATTCGAGAGAGTCTCTCGAGGAGTGGACTAGCTACAAGTTGTAGTGAACCACTATATATCGGTGTGTTCGTTCTTCTTTTAATTCCGCACTTTATCCTTCGCTCTTTTATTTTCGCACTTACACTTTTAATTCTTCATTTATCTGAAAATTTTTAAACGTTCCTTACAACGCTATTCACCCCCCTCTAGCGTTGGCGGTATTTTCTAACAGGTAGCCCAGCCGATGCAGCTACACTTTCATGGAACTACAGAAATCTTCCACTTCCAAAACCAAGCAAAGTACGGACCGCACATGAAATTGTGAAGCCGCAGAACCTCCCGAAGGGCATCTTGTCAGCAAAATTTAGGCCACTATAAATAGACGAAAAATACTTTTTAGGGCAAGTTTTATAGTTTTTTTGAGCTGTAGCCATTAGTTTACTACTTTTGGTAATTTGTGACAATTTTGGGGTGAAATCACATTAGTTTATCATTTTAATCTTGTATTATGGCTTTAATTAGTTTTTCTTCTTTACTTTCTCAATTTCTATTATGAGTAGCTAGATATTCTCTAGGGTTGTGACCCAACCGTAGTGTGTAAACCTTATGAGTAACTAATTTAATGCTTGTTTATGATTGGATGTTTATTATTTAGCCTTGTTCATGCATTATTCTAGAATTAATGGTTGCAAACATTGATTCATGCCTTTTTTGACTTGGTTCTTACTCGAGAAAGAGGGACTTAGTCTATGAAAACTTAGCTAACAAGAAATTGGGCTAGTTAAGGTTTTGGCTCGCCTAATTAAAGGGTTTGAACTAAAGATAGGGAAAACCCGACTTGAGCTCATATCAACTATTTGAATTGCTCATATCAACTATTTGAATTGATACCCATTTGGGCTTGAGAAAGCCAATTTATCACTTTATAACCGAGAGGTATTGAGAGGGTAATCTCGAGTTGAGAGTTATAATGCACCCGGATCACTAAAACAAGCATTAACGCAATTTATCCATTAGGCTAACACCTAGGTGAAGGTTACATTGCTAGGCCTTTTACCCATTTGCAAAACAACAAAAACAATTACTCATTTTCTAGTCTCTTTTCTCTAGTTAACATTGCTAGTGTCAACTGTAGAAATAAATTACAAAATCCCCTTATTCGGAAGTGAAATTGAGCTATTTCATCTACGCTTATCAAGTGTACACCCTAATACCCATATTTACCTCCCTGAGGAAATCAACCCGACTCATTGTTAGGTACTATTCTTCCAGCGACTGTTTTCACTCACTGTTGAGTGAAGATTGGGCATGGATTAATTTTTGGTGCCTGAGGAGTTTTAATGGTGTTGGCTATATATTTGAGTGTGTTTTTGCAATATCTTCTTTCCCTTCCGTGTTAATAACTTGTTGAAGAAATCATAGGTACAAACATGGCAAACGATGAGCTCAGAAATATGCCTTTGGGGGACTTGGACGGCGAGGAGGAATAACTCGATGAGGTACCTCAAGTTCCATAACCTAATCGGCGAGGCCAGGTGCCACAAGACAACGTTCCCGTACCACCCCCACCTCAACCACCTTAATTACAAGCGTCACAACACCGGATATTGCCCAATGAAGATTATGCTAGTGCAATTACCCCCCCTCGTATTGGGGCGCGCAACTTTCAAATCACCAATGTAATGCTCACTTTACTTGAGCAACGAGGCTTTTATACTGGTGTGCCAAGTTAAAATGTTTACAAACATTTGAAAGGCTTTGTGGATACATGTTGGGGGAGCAAGAAAACTAATGTTTCCGAGGATGCCTTGAGGCTAAGGCTTTTTCCCTTCTCTCTACAGGGTAAAGCTTTAGATTGGTTGAAACGTTTTCCGAACCATTCAATACACACTTGGGATGAGTTGACGGCGAAATTTATTGCTATGTTTTTCTCTCCCGGGCATATGGCCACTATTTGAGATGAAATTTTGGCGTTCAAGTAAGAGCCAAATGCGCCCTTGCATGAGATCTGGGAGAGGTATCAAACAATGATGAAAGAATTCCTAAATAATAATATAACCAATAACATGATTCAAAAAACCTTCTACCATGGTATCAATACCATGACCCAATGTGTCATCAATCAATTGGCTGGTGGCAACTTTCTGACAACGCCTTATGCGGAGACGTGTGGAAGTCTTGATGAGATGGAAGAGATGTCATCGGCTTGGCAATCCCGAGCTAATGTTCCACAAGGTGATCCGAATATGATATACCTCCACAAAGATTTGCAAGACCATGTGCAAGCCATTGCCGAATTGACAAAAACCCTTACTCAACTAGCAAAGGCCCAACTCAATCAAGTGCAAGTTCCTAGGCAAGTTCATGCTATGGAGGGAGTTAATGTTTGGTGAACAAGAAGAGGACTAAGGGTTCACAAATGCAAACCCGAGTGGAGAATTATATGCAAGATGATGGTGGTTTTGATTAAGATGATTCTTATCATGAGCAAAAGGAGGAAGTTCAATATGTGAATAATTTTCACGGGAAAAGAAACAACTTCCAAGGCTCAAATCAACAACAATGGAGACCACAAAAAACCAAGGAAATTGGAGTTCTAACAATCAAGGAAATTAGAGTGGAAACAGCCAAGGTGGTTAGGGAAACAATCAAGGCCATGGGTGGTCGGGTTTTAAGGCCCCCAATGTATCAACAATCATGCAACCCACCTCCTTATCCTTCCTATGGTTCAAGTTCTTCAGACAATGAGATGGGGCGTATTTTGAATATGTTCAAGTAAATGATGGAAAAGTATGCCGATTTGGATGCCCAATTTGCCTCACACAACACATCAATCTGCAATTTAGAAATTCAAATGAGGCAAATTTCTCAAGCTCTAAATTCTCGTTCTAAGGGTGCACTACCAAGTGACACAGTGGTGAACCCAAAAGGTGGTAACAATACGGGGCATGCTATAGCGGTTATCACAAGAAGTGGAAGAGGCGGGAATGCACCCACCTCAAGTGACATGTGACTTATAGATGATGACCAAGTGGTACAAGTTGAAGAGATCTCAAATAATGTTGTTCAAACAAATGAGGGGGTTCAGATTGACATTGATGATAATGTTAAAGAGACTCAAGAGGAGGTGAACCCATCTAGGGAACACATCATTGACATACTGGAACCGGTAGTGCAAAAGGCTGATGCACCATTGCCTAAACCTCCACCTCCATACCCTCAAAGAGTTTCCAAGTAAAATGGTGAGAATCAATTCAAGAAGTTCATTCAAATGATGAAAAGTCTTTCAGTCAACGTGCCATTGGTAGAAGCTTTGGATCAAATGCCCCGTTATGCAAAGTTTATGAAAGATCCTGTGACCAAGAAGCTATCGATGCATTTTGAAACTATCGAGTTAACTCATCAGGTGAGTGCAATTGTTCATTCCATGGATCCTAGGTTGGAGGATCCTGGTGCTTTTACGATTCTTTGTACAATTGGGAGCGCCAAGTTTACTAAAGCTCTTTGTGATCTTGGGGCAAGTATCAATTTGATGCACTATTCGATTTTAAAAACTTTAGGAATTGGGCAACTAATACCCACTTCTATGATGTTGCAAATGACTGATCATACCATAAAGAGGCCGTTGGGTGTGATTGAAGATGTTTTGGTCCGAGTTGATAAGTTCATTCTTCCGGCGGACTTTGTTATTCTAGATTGTGAAGTTGATTATGAAATGCCTATTCTAGATTGTGAAGTTGATTATGAAATGCCTATCATTCTTGGGAGACCTTTCCTTGCTATGGGTAAGGCTCTTTGTGATGTGGAAGCCGGAGAACTCACTTTTCGGGTTGGTGATGAACAAGTGGTACTCCATGTGTGTAAGTCCATGCGGTAACCAAATAGCAATGAGGTATGTTCTTTTGTGGATTTGGTGATCGATGTTATTGTTGATGATACAAGTGCTACAATCACCGTTGGCGATATATTGGAAGCTATTTTGCTTAATTTTGATGATGAAGAGATGGATGGTTTCATGGAATGTCTGAGCTCTTTGCAAGGAATGGGGTTGTACAACTATGTACTTTGAAAATTATCTTTGGATCTTGAGAATATGAAGACTCCTACAAAGCTTTCTATTGAAGATCCACCTACTTTGGAGTTGAAGCCATTGCCTTCACACCTTCGGTATAAATTTCTTGGCCCTTGTTCTACTCTTATTTGACTAACATGCAGGTTGATTCCATATTAGCTGTACTATAAAAGAGGAAGAAGGCTATTGGGTGGACTTTGGCGGATATTCGGGGTATAAGCCCCACCTTTTGCATGCATAAGATCAAGTTGGATGATTGTGATAAATTGTCCATTTAACATTAAAGAAGACTCAATGAGGCTATGCAAGAAGTTGTCAAGAAGGAGATTATCAAGTGGTTGGATGCCTGGCTTGTCTACCCCATCTCCGATAGTTCGTGGACCTCTCCGGTTCAATGTGTCCCAAAGAAAGGGGGCATGATGGTGGTTACCAATGATAATATGAGTTGATTCCTACAAGAACGGTGACCGGTTGGAGGGTTTGTATGGATTATCTCAAGCTCAACAAAGTTACAAGGAAGGATCATTTTCCACTTCCTTTCTTAGATCAAATTCTAGATAGATTGGATGGCCGTGCTTTCTATTATTTTCCTGATGGATACTCGGGCTACAACCAAATTTTCATTGATCCGGAAGATCAAGAGAAAACAACTTTTACTTGTCCCTATGGTACTTTTGCTTTCAAGAGGATGTCATTTGGTTTGTATAATGCACCGACGACTTTTCAATGGTGTATGATGGCTATTTTCACGGACATGGTGGAAGACTACCTTGAATTTTTCATGGATGACTTCTCGATAGTTGGGAATTCTTTTGATGATAGTCTTGCAAATTTGAATAAAGTGTTGGCTAGATGTTACGAGATCAACTTGGTGCGCAATTGGGAGAAATGCCATTTCATGGTTGAGGAAGGTATTGTCCTATTGAAGTTGACAAGGCTAATATTGAGGTAATTTCTAAGCTTCAAACCCCAACTTCAGTGAAGGGTGTGCGGAGTTTCCTAGGCCATGCGGGCTTCTACCGGTGCTTTATCAAATATTTCTCTAATGTGGTGAACCCATTGTGTAAGCTCCTTGAGAAGAAAGCCATGTTCCATGCAATGATGATTGTATGAGGGCTTTTAAACTATTGAAGCTCAAGTTGACAACTACTCATATTATTACTGCCTCAAATTGGACTTTGCCTTTTGAACTCATGTGTGATGCAAGTGACGTAGCGGTTGGAGCTGTTTTGTAGAAACCTATCAACAAAGTTTTTCATCTGATTTACTATGATATTAAGATCATGAATAGTGCCCAAGCCAATTATACCGTTACGGAGAAAGAACTCCTTGCTATTGTGTTCGTAATTGAGAAGTTCCGCCCGTACTTGATGGGTGCCAAAGTTAGTCCACATGAATCATGTGATTCTTCTCTATCTTATAGAAAAAAGGATTCTAAAGCTCGGTTGATGAGATGGGTACTTTTGTTTCAAGAATGTGATATTGATATTCAAGATAGGAAAGTCAGTGAAAACCAAGTGGCAGACCACTTATCTCGTTTGGAGGAGGAGGGGAGGCCACATGATGGCCTTGAAATCAATCACTCCTTCTCCTATGAGCAACTTTTGGAAATTTCAATGAAAGAGGTGCCATGGTTTGCGGACTTGGAAAATTTTCTTGTGAGTGGAATCATCCCGGATGAGTTCTCTTCAAACAAAAAGAAGAATCTCAAGAGAGATTGTCAAGATTATTTTTGGGGTGAACCATACCTTTTCTGGATTTGTACGGATGGGGTGATTAGAAGGTATGTACCAGAAGAAGAGCAAGGCGATATTCTTGGGGCTTGTCATTCTTCACCATATGGTGGTCATCATGGCGGAGCAAGAACGACGGCCAAAGTTATTAGTTGTGGTTTCTATTAACCTACTCTTTACAGAGATGCAAGTGATTTAGTGAAAAAAGTGATGAATGTCAATGGGCCGGTGAAATTTCAAAGAAAAATGAGATGCCTCTCGCAACCATCTTGGAGATTGATATTTTCGATGCTTGGGGCACTGACTTTATGGGCCCTTTTGTGAGTTCTTGTGGAAACATTTACATATTGCTCATGGTGTATTATGTGTCTAAATGGGTTGAGACCGTCACCTTACCCAATAATAAGGAGAGAAGTGTAGTGACGTTCTTGAAGAAGAATATGTTTACAAGATTTGGTACTCCACGTGCAATCATAAGCGATGAGGGTAACACTTTTGCAACAAGGAATTTGACACTTTGTTCAGAAAGTATGGTGTTACTCACAAGGTCACGACTCCCTATCATACACAAGCTAGTGGGAAAGTAGAAGTCTCCAACCGGGAGATAAAGAGTATCTCGTCTAAAATGGTGAATGCTAATAAGAATTGGTCCAAGAAGCTTGATGATGCGTTATGGGCTTATCGGACGGCTTACAAAATACCCATCGAAATGTCTCCATATCGGTTAGTGTTCGGGAAAACTTGTCATCTTTCGGTGGAACTAGAGCACAAGGCAATATTGGCTTTAAAGAAATTGAATCTTGATTGGGATGTAACCGCTAACTTACGGGTTACACACTTGAATGAATTGGATGAGTTCCGGTACCATGCATATGAGAGTTCGTCCTTGTACAAAGAAAAGATAAAATATCTTCATGACAAATACATTTAGAACAAAGAGTACAAGGTGGGTGATCTTGTATTTTTGTTTAACTCATGATTGAAGATGTTTCCCGGGAGCTAAAATCCAAGTGGTGTGGTCCGTTTGAAATTGTTGGTGTGATACCCTTTGGTGCATTGGATTTGAAGAACAAGAACACTTACATCCGTGACATAAAAATGGCTAAGTGTTGAAGGAAATTGCGACCGCACATTCTAATTGTGCAGCTGTAGAATTAAGTGTGCCACAACAGATGAGCTTGTGTGGCCGCATATTTCACATGCGGACCGCACTTCTGGAAGCTCGACAAGGTGTCAAACTGCAAACTCTCTGAAGTATGAGGCTTTCAGTGTGAGGCTATTCGACGACTGAAAGATGAATTATGTGGACCACACAAGTGGTATAGAGCACTGCTGCCCAGGTGAAGGAGTGCAGACCGTACTTGAACTTGTGCGGCCGCACTCAGCTCTTTTCCCCCCTCTTCACTCTAAGTATAAATAGGACTTTTGGCCTCATTTTACACTTTCTCACTCTCTTAAGATTCACTGTTGCTCTACAAGCTTTATTGAGAGATTTTCACTATCAATCACACACGCACCTACCCCTGATCACACACCAAGTACACTCACTTCTTCTGGTATGCTTCACTTCATGTTAATCTTTTATGTTAGTTTAATTTTTGAAATTTTAGCTTCTTTTTAGGCCATATGTTATTAGAGCTCATCTATGTATCCATGTGGAATAAATCTGTACTGGGTAATCATAAATACATGCTAAAATGGGTTGGGTTAGTTAGATTTGATGTGTGTACCATGTTGTGATACTGATTTGTACAAGTAATTACAAAATCTAAGTGAAAAAGACAGATTGTTCGTTAAAATTTGAATTCTGTGGTCGCATTTGAATTTGTGCGGTCCTCAATTTAGTTGTTCTAGGAAACTGGTGAAGGTAAGTGCTTCTGCGGCTGCACTGTAATTATGTGGACCGTAGAATTCTAAGAATTGCCGCACTTTAGGTCCGCACTGATATCAAATGGCTATCTCTTGGAAGAACAAAAGTGCGGACTCCACTTATAATTTTGCGGACTGCAGATGAATTCTGCGGTCGCATTTTGGGCGTCGCACTGACTTCAGAGAAGAGGTACTTGAACCTCTGATTTTTCTTGTTAGAATTGCAGCTACAAATGAAAATATGCGGTCCACGCTCCCATTCTGCGGCCATACATCAGAAAAGTGGGGACCGCAATCCCATTTTCTGTAGCATGTTAATATGTAGTAACCCTACTGTGTCCATAATGTTCTCCCCTGCTTACATGAGTCTTAACTATGTTGAATGATGACTTGCAACTAACAATCCTCTTGGTTTTGATATAGATAATGGTTCAATCGCGAGGCCCCGGCGAAACTACCAAAGGTAGAGTAGACTCTTCTAGGGGTCTAGGCAGAGATGCCTTGCCCCTCAGTGTGCCTAAAACCATGCGGAATAGACCATAGTAGGTAGAGGGAGGGGTGCATACCTCTCCGAGTCTAGTTCTTATGCACTATCTAGGGAGGTTCCCAGAGCAACTCCGTGTCTATTTCGAAGGAGCAGGCAATTGTATAGTCTAGGCCAGAAGAGCGATTTGAGCCCATGGATGTGGCTTCATCATCTCACAGCACTTCCGAGGGTTTCGAAAGTGCTAACCAGGGCTCCAAGCCAACAACTTCTCCAGAGTCGGGTGCGCAGGATGTTCAGGATGTTCCAGATGATGCTAAAGAGGGAGAGCATACATCCACTAGGGTTGAGCGGACAAAGAAGGAGGAAATATGGGAAGACAAATTTGTGATTTTGGCTGCTTTCACTGATTTTCAGATATGGTGGTTGGAGAGATTGTTGACATATGAGAGGCAGTTTCTGTTGAGGGATCTAGATAGATATAGCTCTGCAATGTTGAGGCAGTTCAATCAAGAAAGGGATGGATATTGTTGAGGAAATATGGCTTGACCCATGCCAGAATGAGAACAACTTGTCTGTTCCACATGCAGTTCCAGTGGCTTCTATCATGGCCGGGTATTCGATCAATGTGGGTGTTCCTAATGTCAACCAATATCTCATTGGTAGCGCAGCAGACTAACACTACTTACCCATACCCCAAAACTATCAAAGAGTACCTCACTATTGCAAAGGTAGAGCTAAAGCCATTTGATACGAAGGTGAAGCCAAAGAAGCCGTTTGAGTGGTACTCGTTGCATGATTCGACCAACCCGAAGAAGTGCGCTCATCCTTCTACTACTACTATAACTGGCCAGTCTGATGAGCCGATAGTGGTAGTTGCTGATACAGCTATATTCCATCTATATCAGTTGAGAACTATACTAGTGCAACTGCTATGCCTCCGCCGCCATCTTCAACTCCGTCCACAGCTCCTAGGGCAGTCCCTACTCCAGTTCTGAGGCTGGTGCCCATGCCTCCAGGCCCACTTTCTGCTCTGCGTGTCTCTCAGACATTGGCGAGTCTCAATAACTGGATACATGCAACTACTTCAAAGTTGTCTGAGTTATCTAGTACTATTGCTGCGCAGTCATCCACATAGGCACCGCAGGATTCTACTGAGCTTGATGAGAAGCTGCACGAGATTCTGGACAACCAGAAGATGATCATGGACACTCTAGTATAGCATGTTTCAGTTATTGAGGACATGAAGAAGTGAAGAAGATGACAAAGTCACAGGCCAACAGAAAGTCAGTGGATAAGCTTAGGAAAGAGGTGAACCGACTAGCGATAGCTGCGGATTTACCATTTTGACATGCTGTTTGACCCAGACCAGTCTGCCCCAGATCTACTTGCACAGTTTGCACCAGCTGGCCAGTCTGAGGAGCCACGCCTTGCTGCCGACACTGCTGATGCAACGCGTGGGATGTTTTCCACTCCCGCCACTCCCATATGATGATGAGATACAGTTGGCTGAACCAACGGGTGTTGATGCTGCTGGGACACTAAGATGTCCAAGGATGCTTATGGAGTTTCTTCACCCTCTCTCTTTTCACTCTTATTTTGTTAAGCATTGGGGACAATGCTTACTTTTATTCGGGGGAGGGGGGATGGAGTTTATTTGATACATTTGGATATATTTGGACTATAATAATTGGATAATTCTATTTCTTTTTAGTTTATCTATCTTTAGTTAATTATTTCATTCATCAGCTTCTTTAGTTGTTTACTTTGATTTTTATTTTCTTAGTAGCTTCTTTTTATGTTAGTAGTTTTCATATTTTTTGTAGTAGTATAGATAATAAGCATTTAGTTTTCTTAATGTTATGGTTCTTTCCAAAGGTGGTCTTTTGTGTGAATCGGGTGACTTTTCCCGAGGATGGATGGTGTGACAACTTTCTTAAAGGAATGAGTCTGTTTTTGTGTTTAGGTAATAACACTAGTAATAGTAATGAATAAAAGTCCTAGTCAAATCATTCTCTAACAAGATTTATTCATGCTTCATTTGGCACCAATACACTTAACTGTGTGCTTATGGTTTAAAACAAGGTTTTTGAAAGAAAATAGCTCTAGTTAGTAACTCTGAGGCTTTTGAGTTGACTTCAATAATCATTGAGTGGTTAATTAGACCATAGTGATTTTTAACTTGATTGTGATTGTTGTAGGCTCTAGACTCTATCATGTTTTTCAGTCTAGTTGCATGAGGGGTGAGATGATTTTTCATTGCCAGTCCAAGTATTTGTATGAATGGTCTAGAACTTGCCCCGAATGTGCTTCAAGGCAAAATCCTATGTTTGCTTGGTCTGGAAAATGATTGTAGGCTTTCCTTGGTTCGTTTGAGCTTTCTTTTGACAACTAATGTTTGTTATCCCTAGACAACCTCTTTTGAGCCTTTGGCCTTTCTTACTTAGTAACCACGCTACAAGCCTTTACCATTTTTGCTGTAATCCTCTCTTGGCACCCGGACCTTCCTTAACACTCTTATGAAATAAGTGGCTTAAGGCATAAGTTTGGGGGGTAGAGTTGAGGAATTTGAAAGAGGTATCAAGGAACCAAAAAGATAAAAGAAATGATCACTATGAAAAGAGAAGGCAAGAAAAGAAAAGAACAAAAAGAAAATGTCAAAAAAGAGAATAAAAAGGAAGGTTGATGAAATCAAAAAGAGGCAACTATCTCTAGTATGAGCATAAAGGAAGAAAAAGAATGAAATGAACAAGAAAGAGTGATGTTAAGTCTCTCTAGGCCCCAAGGAAAATGAAATGCCTCTAATAGTTGGTAAAAAGTGAGCCAAGAAATGAAAATGTGGAGTGCTTAATGAAGGGCGTAACAACTTACCCATATGGTATTCTACCCTAATCCAAAAGCCTTCATTATAACCCGAAAGAAGTCCTACTTGATTTTGAACCGAGTAAGCTTACATTAGTGGTGATTTACATGAGGGGAAAGCCTATGATACTTGAAGCCTTACTTGTGACATGTGAGGGAAGAGTGAACCGTTCATTGATCTAAAGAATTGAGTGTTAACTCTTGAAGTGAGCTTGGAAAATAGAAGGTAGAGGAGGAAGAATTTGGAGTCCACCATGATCTACATGATAGAGCAAGAGTCCTTGATGAGTGAAGTAAATTCTTTAAAATCAAATGTCACATTAGAAATATATGTGCATAATATGTAATTTGTCATCCCGATCATTAAAATAAGCATTAACGTAATTCACCCATTAGGCTAACACCTAGGTGAAGGTTACATCCCTAGGGCTTTTATCCATTTGAAAAACAACAAAAACTATTACTGATTTTCTAGTCTCTTTTCTCTAGTTAATTATTGCTAGTGTCAATTGTAGAAGTAAATTACAAAACCCCCTTATTTGGAAGTTTAATTGAGCTATTTCATTTACGCTCATCAAGTGTACATCCTAACACCCATATTTAACTCCTTGAGGAAATTGACCCCAACTCATTGTAGGATACTATTATTCCAACGACCGTTGCCACTCATAGTTGGGTGTGGATTGGGCGTGGATCAAGGCTCGAGGGTTGACTTGTTGACTTTTCCAGTGGAGTTGGAATTATTATAAATTATAAGCATTAGAGTATATGTTGATTGATTTGCACGTTGTTTGACTAGTATCTGATTGATGGGCATTTGCTAAGGTGTTAGAGTTGGTTAAGGAACTACGAAGCGAGGTAAGTCTCCTGTATAGCCTTGTGAGAGGGAAACTACCCCCTAGGTGATGTATTTGATATGTGCTCCTTGTGGGGGTTACGTAACACGAGGTGACGAGAGTCCGTACGTAGCTAGATTCATGTTTATGTCCGGGTAGACCTAGGGTTTTACCATGCAATAAATTGTACTGCTTGACTTTAGTTGTTAGCTTAATTACTTGAAGACTATAAGTGAAAGCTAATAGACATCATGTTAGATAGGAATCTCAATATCGTGAGTTATTTGGCAGGATAATCGATTGAGGGTAAAAATCATGTTTACGTTATGTCTCTGACTCTTGTATAGTAATTACGCGAGTCGTAAGTCGATATGTTTCTTCTCTTCTTGAGGATGGGGCCAAATGCCTCGACAGTATATGTATATATGAGATGCATCCACGGATCAGGCCGTACAACCTCTGCAATGTATGTATACAACTATATGGATCGGGTCGAACGACCTCGACATCATTCGTGCGTAAAATCGCTAGGAGTCCGAATACCCACGAGATTACCTTCTTGATTGAACTTGGAAATTTTATGATATTCTTTTATGACCTGAGATAAGATATTTGATTGGATGGTCCTTTATTTGTTGAGATAACATGTGGCACTTGGAGATTTTAAAACTGATGATACTTTGTTAATGGATTTCGTTGCCTACTGTTCCTTATTCTATTGATCATGTTGTATTTCATGCATATTTATGATCCCTGTATCTTATTTATTGGGCCACTAGTAATTGTCGATATCGACCCCTCCTCAATACTTCTCGGGGCTAGGCTAGATACTTAGTAGGTATGTGTTGATTTACATATTCATGCTACACTTCTACATTAAATGTGCAGGATCTGACAGGTTCATTTGGTGGTAATTTGGGTGCGTAGGTCCAGCTGCTGAGGGGACTTTATGGTGAGCTCTATTCCGTGCTACTATTCGTAGCACACCTAGTCTCCATCATAATTATTCACTTTATCCTGTCTATTTTGTATTCTAGACAAATGTTGTATTACTATTGTACTTCCTAGTAGATGCTCATGCACTTGTGACACCGGATTTTTGGATGTCCTACAATTTGTTTGTGGTTTGCTTAGCATTGACACACATTTATTATTTATTCTACTTAAATTTTAAGTTTTCCATGATTTCAATGTATTAATACCTTTATCTAATAAACAAAATTCATGATTTCAAAAATAATAAAATAAATAACTGAGTTGGTATTTCACCGTTGGCTTGCGTAACGGCGACTTGGACGCCATCACGACCTATAGTGGGAATTGGGTCATGACAGCTTGGTATCATAGCTCTAGGTTCACTTGGGTTTCACGGGTTATGAGCAAGTCTAGCATAGTCTTGCGGATCGGTATGGAGACTTCTGTACTTATCTTTGAGAGGCTATTTGTTTGTTAGGAGAACTTCCTTTCTTGATTCCTCATCGTGAAATTTGATTCCATTGAAGCTTATGCCTTCATTTCCTTCCTACTTATTCTTATAAAATGTTGAACGCTTGTTATCAATGGGAATCGAGGAGTTATAATGGTACTGCAGACGTGGTGCGGGATGTTTCTCCCTGCATATTCGGGTGGGCTATTATCGTTGGCTTATGGAAGGGTGTTTTGTCGTTTCAGTCCAGTATTAATGTTGTCTATGGTTTCGAGCCTATTCACAATTATTATGATGTTCATGCTTGTTATCGCGCATTGTTGGCGTAATGGTAGGGTGCTTATTTATGTGTCGAGGCAGTGAATGACTCAAAAGGAGGATTTCTCGGTTCATGGTTTAAAGGTTTGGTATTTAATTCCAGAGGAGGAAAAACAATTGGACTATGGATGTTTAGGCCTTGGTTGACGGAGTAGCGAGATGGGATATTTTCGAACTTGATGGAAATTCTCATTTGTGATGTGGTGTTGTCGTCCTTGTTTGAACACGTTAGGGCTCGTCGGTGTTATAGTCTTCTTTGATTTGCCTTCTGGGTAGGGTGTTGCGAAATAGTGCTTAAGAAGCGATTGTCAAAGATAGAGGTGTGTAGCGGTTTCAGAGTCAAATCAGTGTTTTAAATGTTGATTGCTCGAGAAAGATGATCTTCGAGTAGGCTTAGAGTTGGTAGCAATTTATTATTTCGGGTGGTAAAGAGATGGATTTTGATTTAAGACAGTATTTGGGAAGCGAAAGATGAGGAAAGACACGATGGGAGGTGTCTCGCGGAGGTTGAATTGCTAGACGTCGAGTATTTTGCTTCGGAAGATGGTTAACTCAGAGTGGGAATGTTAGTGTTTCATATGGATTTCATGGTAGGATAGCCACATGCTTCCAAAAATCTTGGCGCGATTATGGTCGTGGTGAACAAGGGGCTAAGTCTATGAATTTCATTTGAGATGGTTGCTTTGTGCTTCAGAAGTTTGACTATGACATAAAGAGTTTTATTGGGATGTAATATGACTTCGAGTTCTGGATGTACTGCTGGACTTTCATTTGATGTTAATGGAGACGAACATGCGCTTTTGACTGGTAGTCGAGTATGGGTTCAAGAGGATTAACTGATTTCGTGGTGGCTGTAATCAGGGCAATATCATTGGAAGATGTCGATATGGGGTTACACATGTGGGTTATCTCCTGTGAGGTGTTAGGAGTTGTGTGATTTCTAGTAAACGCTCTCTGAAGAACTTTATTTTCTATCCAACAGTAAGTAGGAACTACGATGTGAGCTGGGATCGCTTGAAGAAGATGGTGTAGCGGTCAGGAGGTCGAGTGTGTGCTTGGAGATGATGATGCAAGTTATGTTATGAAAAGTTTAACAAGAGATTTCGAGGAATTTGGCGGAGTGACGATGCGAAATCATGGTAACCGAGGAGGAGGAGTTATTGTGATTTATGGATATAGTAATTATGGCTTAAAGCTAAGTAAGGGAGCCCACAGTCTACGATTGGGCCACGTGGTTGTGTACCTTGCCAGTAAAGGGTTATTGGTGCATCTGTAGATTAGTTATGACCAAGGGGAGAAAACATCAAGGGTATTTGGGACAAAGAATTGATGTATGTGTGCTATATTTCACCTTATTGATTCATGAGAAGATGTTGGGATGACTCAGAATTATGCTTCTTGTGGATATGATATACAAGGACAGGAATTCATCTTATTGTTTCCTTCGATGTGTTCATATGCTAGCAGAGCACTAGAGTTTGGTTATAATAGGGACTAGGATTTTGGATTTCTTATGTGGTTGAGGACTGGGTTTTGCTGTAGAGTATGAAGAATACTCGGGGAATTTCTATGTTATCATCAGATCTGTGGTGCAGTATTGGGGGAATGGGAGAAACTACTTCAGATTTGTCAAAGATCTTTCCAGAACGGGTGTATCAGTTGGAGATACTATTGAGTGCACGATAAGGGTATGAGATAGCTTGTAGGTATGGAGATGATGTGGTCTTGTGATTTGGATCACTCGGGATGGGTGTTGTTTGAGGTCTGTTATATGTTTGAATAAAACTATTGTTTCAAAGGCAAGTCAAGAGTAAATTGGAAGAAGTTGAGTCAGTTAGTAATGGTTGGAATTAGCATGGTTGTGGAAATGATCAGTTTCTTCGGAGAATTAAGCTATACAGGTGATTCGTGGTTGTACGTGCACGCTTGATAGCCACCGTAATTTGGTTCATTTGGAGGTATCTGATTCTGATGGCTTTGTTATGTATAAACAGATCCTGAAAATGTTATGGCGGTTTAGACTCCAACTCGAGGTTTGCATTTTCTCCGGTTATGGGAATTCGGTTGCGTGTTGCAATTGTTCTTCTGCAATGAGTTGAGTGAAAGGGGTCTAGTCGATGAAGTGTTGTTCTACTAGCGGTTCAAGGGTCATGATGAAATTCTTTACTCTCGCATAGCAACACGATAAGGTGCAGTGAGTGGTATGGAAAAAATTGAAAGTCGAGGATCAAGGTCATGGCTTGGTGTTGATAAGAATGTCACAAGCTTGGAGGAGCGGGGGAGGATTTCAGATGTTCAGGGTATGCTGGCACTATTTTTGGGCAGACTGAGGATGGCTTGTTTTGTGGTAGAAGTGTTGGGTATTGAAATGCGGATGCTTGGATAGTACTATAGAAATAACATGGTAGATCGTATAAGTGTGATATGTTAGTCATTTGATTATTCCAGACTGAAATCAGGTATGGAGATTCGGGTATTGTCGCTAATGGAAGAGTCTATGCCCGAGAGGCGCTCTACTCCTTTGATTGTGGACTGTGGGATTTTCTTCCAGATTGGATGACTGTTTGTATGTACCATGAATAGGGTCACTATGGATCTTTGAAAGGTTATCAGGCCAATATGGGGTGATCGGAATCGGCTTGAGGTTAGTTGATAGATCTAATGTGGATGCATGCTCTACATCAAGTTAGATGTGTTCCTTAAGCATAACATTGATTATAGAGGAGTCTTTGAGCGTTGGATGTTATTCATGCCGTCAGCCATTCTATGTAATACTCTATTATGTCATATGAGTTGTGAAACGACTTGATTATTCACACATGTATTGTGATTCTGTGTAGCTTGTGGTGTTATATGAGCAAGATGGCTCTCGAGATGCAAGTCGTTATGGTACCTTAGTCGTGCTTGGATATTTGTAGTGCATGGCGCTATCTGTCTCCCTAGGGTTGTGTTTATTCACTTGGCATGCTTGTGATCGATATTCGGGCATTTCATGGGTATAAGCATTCTGGCTCAGTAGGTGTTTCCTTATAAGTTGTTATGTGTGGATTGGGTGGCACGCCGCCACGAGTATGATGTTTGGACCAGGTTGCACGCCACAACGGTATCATATGTGGATCGGGTTGAACGCCGCAACAGTGAGATGTTGAGTACGGTTCCTTATACATATTTTGTGTGCCTTGTTTCTCATTTTTGAGATAGGTTTATAGCATCTGTTGGGCCGTTTTATTCGTTATGCGGGCTGGATAGTTCTTTGCCAGAGTTTGTTTTTCCTTATGGGTCACATTAGAGTTGTAGCTTGTTGGGCACTGATGGCGTCATATGAGAATTTTGACAGTGTTTGAGGTGGCTTATCGCCCGAGCAGCTTGTATTGGGTAAGACGAGGTTATTGGACGTGAAATTAGTGTAATCAAATTTATATTAGGTATATTAGAGGGAAAATGTCACTATTCAGTTTAAAATGAGGCAAGGGTTCTTGTTGAGCGGAGGAATTCCATGAATTTTTGATTGGGTAGGTGGTTATAAGTTTCTACACATCGTTTTCATCATTGCAACATTGCAAGGGTCGGAACCAGACTTATATATACTACGGGCATAAGATATATATTTTGGGCATGCGAATATACTACGGGCATAAGATTCATGAATTTGCAGCTATTTGGTTGGAGGATGTTATTTTGGGCATGCGAATTATCCGGTGCGGTGTGTGATTAAAGCATGGGTGGCTGATCAAGTTTTGGGTTCAATGTATTGAGATTGATATGATGCTCGTATGTTAGAATCAGGTTTGATGGAGAATTTCGAATGTTGGAATTTGGTCCGGAGGCTTATGGGCTAAGGTAGGAGGAAGGATCTTTAGTCTGACTCAAGCTAATGTGGTCACGAGGGTTGTGGTGGCACGAGTAGGCACACGAGGTGTTAAATAATCAATTTTGGGCAACTCCGAAACGGTTCTTGGTACGTTCGAGGACGAACATATATTTAAGTGGGGAAAAATGTAATGACCCGACCAGTCATTTTGAGCTCAAGCACGTTGTTCGGCGGTTTGAGGCCTTGAGTACCTTTTCATGTTTTATGACTTGAACGTACGGTCGGAATTCAATTTCGGGAAGTTCGGAGTTGATTTGGAAGGAAAATTCTCAATTAGGAAGCTTTAAGTTGGAAGAGTTGACCAAGGTTTTACTTTTGAGTAAATGACCTCGGAATCAGGATTTGAAGGTTCCAATAGGTTCGTATGATGATTTTGGACAGTGGCATATGTTTGGGTTGAATATAGAGTGGCCCGGGAGCATTTTAGTGCTTATTGTGGAAAGTTGGCATTTTGAATGTTTTAGAAATTCCTAAGTTTGATATGAAGTGGACTTTGGCTTTATCGATGTCCGTTTGGAATTCTGAGCCATGGAATATGTTTTTATCGCAATTCATGACTTGTACGTAAAGTTTGGTGTCATTCCGGAATATTTAGATATGATTCAGATGTGTTCGTCGAAGTTTGAGTGTTTGAAAGTTGAAAGAAGAATTTAGTCGATTCGTGATTTGATATTATTTGTGGTGTTTCGAAAGTTTGTATAAGGTATTGGGACTTGTTGGTGTGATTGGACAGGGTTCTGGGGCCTCGGGTGTGATTCAGAGTGGTTTTGGATCATTTTTCTTATTTTGCAACTGCTAGTGCTGGTGTGTGGTTTTGTTCTTCGCGAATGCGAAGGGTCTCATGCATTCACGAAGAATGATTTGGCTGCTGAGATTTTGTGCTTCCCGTTCGCAACTATTGTCTCGCGTTCGCAAAGGTCTGGACGACAAGGTTTCGCATTTGCGTTTCCACGATCACGTTCGTGATGAAGACGCTGGCCTGGTGGGGGATTTGGTCTTTGCGTTTGCAAATTGTAGCCATGTTCGTGATGGGCAGGCAGGTAAAAGCTTCGCGTTCGTGGGCCCTGTCTCACGTTCACATAGAAGAATTGGGGATTAGAAGCTAGTGGTGATTCGCAAACGTGGGGGACTTGCCGCGTTCGTGAAGAAGGTCGGGCTGGCAGTGTTGTTTTAAGTCGGGGTTTGACTCATTTTCACTTCATTTCTTCCAGGGGAGCTGTTTTTGGAGCGATTTTGGAGCGGCATTTTCATCATCATTCATGAGGTAAGTGATTTCTACGCGTTGTGAGTTATACACACGAATTTAGACTTGTAAGTTCATGAATCTAAGTGGAAAATGTGGGATTTTTGGTAGAAGACCTAGAACTGGTATTTTTTGAGTGTGGCCACGAAGTTGGACATGTAATTTGGAATAAATTATATATTTGAGTTCGTGGAATTATGGGTAATGTTTATCTTTGAAATTTTTTGGAATTCGGGCACGTGGGCCCTAGGATTAACTTTGTTGGCTTTTTGAGCGGAGTTGGTGATTGTTATAAACTATTAAATTATAAGCATTTGAGTATATTTTGATTGATTTGCATGTTGCTTGATTAGTTTCGCATCGATAGGCATTTGTTGAGGTGTTAGAGGGCGTTGGAGCTGGTTATGGAACTCCAGAGCGAGGTAAGTCTCTTGTCTAACCTTGTGAGGGGGAAACTACTCCCTAGGTGATGTACTTGATATGTACTACTTGTTATGGGGGATACATATGCATGAGGTGACGAGAGTTCGTACGTAGCTAGATTCATATTTATGTCCGGGTAGACCTACGATGTTTCCATGCAAAAATTATATTACTTAAATTTAATTGTTAATTACTTGAAGACTATAAGTGAAAGCGATATAGATCATGTTAGATCGAATTTCAATAAGTGAATTATGTGGCAGGATAAACAATTGAGGGTAAATATCATGTTTACCTTACGTCTCTGACCCCTTATAGTAAATTCGCGAGTAGTAAGTCGATAAGTTTCTTCTCTTCCTGGGGATCGGGCCGAACGCCTCAGTAGTATATGTATATATGAGATGCATCCACGAGTCAGGTCGTACGACCTCGGTATTTTTTGTACACGACTATATGGAAGAAGCCGATACCTCGGCATAATTCGTGCGTCAAATCATTAGGATTCCGAATATTTACGAGATTACCCTCTTTATTGAACTTGGAAATTTCATGATAATCTTTTAACACATGAGATCAGATATTTAATTGATGGTCCTTTATTTGTTGAGATAGCATGTGGCACCTGGAGATTTTTAAACTGATAATACTTTGTTAACGGATTCCGTTGCCCACAGTTCTTTTTTCTATTGATACTGTTGTATTTCATGCCTATTTATGATCCCTGCATCTTATTTATTAGACCATTAGTAAGTGTCAATGTCGACCCCTCGTCACTATTTATCCAGGGTAGGCTAGATACTTACTAGATATGCATTGATTTACGTACTCAAGCTACACTTCTGCACTAAATGTGCACGATATGACAAGTTCATTTGGTGCTCATTTGGGCGCGTAGGCGCAACTGCAGGGGCGACTTTATGGTGAGTTGTATTCCATGCTACGATTCGTAACACAGAGTCTCCATCATAATTATTCACTTTAACCTGTCTATTTTGTATTCCAAACAGATGTAGTAATGTTGTTGTACTTTCTAGCCTTATGGGGTTAATCCAGAATATCCATTCTACCACATATTCATAGCACAAGCTAAGGATTTTCCACAAGAACTATAGTGGTTTTACTGGTGCAAGCAGAAGTATCATATTGGTGGATATTCCCTATGTCCATTTTATCCACGGAAGAAGAATATAGTGAAGCACAAAGGATTATCTTCCAGCAAAATAAGTGCATCCCGAGAGATATATGGCCAATAGATTGGGTAAGCTGGAATTATACCAGCAATCATCCTCACTGGGAAAGAGTCCAGGTTGTTGAAGCCAGTCTTTTTGTAGGAAAACTTTCGTATCTATGATTTTGCTTGCTTTCTTGGAGTTTCTTGCTCTGCTCTTATATTGTGTTATCAGAGCCAGCCCATCCTTTCGAAGGGAGGAATAATTTAGTAAATATGTCTGAGTCATTTCTATCATCCTCTTCCCTTGCAAAGATGAATATGTCCCCTACTCTATAAAACCTTGTCCAAAAAATATGATTACCTATATGAAGTAGATATCCTACTCGACGAACAGAAAGTAACCTCCACTGAACTACCCCTTATAAACCCTTATTCAGCCTTTGCCAAAAAATCATTTGCCCCATAGTCCCAAATCCGTTCCTTAGTTCAACTCAGACCAAAAGGAGTCAAAGAATATGTTGCTGCCTCAAAACTTGACCAGCATCCTATTCTTGCCACTCGAGAGGAATAATTTATCACCTTTCAAATCCCAAATGATTTTTCCAGACAATGGAGAAATTATGGTTTTACCCATATCCATTTTGGTACTATTCGAATCTCTTTAACATATCATGGAAGAAAAGGTCAACATGTTATTGCTTGACTTTTTCTTCAAGATACAAGATACTATGAGCACTAACATGCCAATTTGGGTACTGCATAAGTTAACTTGAATGCTGGGACTGTCTTCATAACTCTCTTTCCCAATTTCAACATGTCCCTTCATGATCCATACTTAACCGAAGCATTAAAAATCCAAGTTCAAATCCAGGGAGCCCCACAAGCCAAAAATGCTATCCAAGCCACTCTTCATGACCAAATGGAGTGGCGACTCCAAAATCATGCCATGGATCTCTGCTTTCCCGGAGGAGAAAATGCTTTACTCTTGAATATTGATGCTACCAAAGGAAACACCCTGTGCACCCAAATACCTAGACAAATTCCTAGATATGAGCTCGTCAAAATCCTTCCTGATTCCTGGATCACAAATTATGAAAAGTTAAGGGAACCAGAAGAATCTCTGCAATCTGGTGAGCCAACTTTTACCGAAAGAAATGACAAAACTGTTTCCATAAGCTTTGACCATTCCCATCTCAAAAAACCCAATAAAACCATCTTTTCTTACCAAATGATCCAACCTAAAGACACAGACCCTGACCATGAAAGTGAATCCTTCTAGAATATACAAACTATCATGGAAGAACATGACTGGTGTAAGCATTTCAACAAAAAGGGCACGAGAGTTTGGTGGTTCAAATGCCCCTTTACAGGACACTGCCCTTGGGATCTTGGTTGCGACTGCCAAGACTGTTTGAAGATCCCATCGGAGAATATGATGAACACCACCTGCATCATTGGGAAAGATTTGGCCTCAACAAGACCAAATCAAAATCAAAGGAAAAGTGAAAAACCACTGAAAAGCAATTTCGAGCCAAATATGAAAATAAAGATCCTTCAATTGGCTCATTTAGCCGTCCAGGTAAATATGAATTTCTTGTCAGTTACAAATCCCAGAAATGGCCAAAATTACCAGAAAAATTCACTCCAAGTTGGGAAGATGGTGAAACCACACCCAAACCCAAACCACGCTCAGCTCATACCCCAGAATCCAAAAAGCCACCTGAACCTAAGACTTCACCAACTTAAGAAACCCCAAAGCCCACACAACCACATATATTCATGTTGAGTCCTTCAAGCTCCAGTCATACCCAAGATTTTCCTGCACTCAACCTTTTGAAAAAGAGGGTATATGTCATGCTCCGAATATCCCAAAAAAAAAACATAGCGCTACTACTAGAGAAAAAACCCCAACGAGTGATATTGAAGCAACAATGAACTGGCAATCAGAAAATTCCATCTGCCAAAATAAAGTACCGAACAACATTGGCAACACCATAATGAACGTGGCCTATACACAAAACAAAATTATGAGACTAATCAAAATTATTCCCCACACAAAACAAAATTATGAAACAAAATTATGTGACATCGTCTCGCCATGCAGGACTAATCAAAGCTCTGGAACTAAGGTTGGCAAATCTACAATATGAGATTTGTCTACCAGGAACTTCAGTTTTCCAGTTCTTCTAACAACAACAAAAGGAGAAAATTTTCAGCAGGGAACAAATTCAACTTTTGAGAAATGACAACTTTGAGTCACAAAAGACTCTAGTTTTCCCTTCAAAACCTATCTTCTTCCCCATGTCACAACAAACATATTCCCCACCTAAATTGGACTACACCTTTTCTACTTTTCCTACTACCTCACAAAATCCTGTTTCTTTCACCCAACCCGTAAAAGAATAACATGATTTTGATATTGCAAAAATGGTTTGGGAAAGGAAAGATGCTCTTGCAGCCCAGAAACAAACCAAGAAAAGACGAGATCGGGGAGAAAGTTCAAAAGGGTCCAACCCCGAAAATCTGATGATTTCTGATCAAAAGGCTCCAAAGCTGTATGTCTTCCAACCAAGAAACATGTCAAAAGAAGATACCACATGGTCGGAATCTCTTAATTCATCAGACGATGATACAATGGAAGATAGCTCTCAATCGAGCAATGAATCCATAACGAACTCATTCGAAGAAGATGATCCCCCAATATTTGTAAACCCGCCAAGAGACCCAGAAATATCTGAAATAGATGAAGAACAAGAAGGCATGACAGATGAACAAATTCCAGAAAGAAGATATGAGTATATGGCATCAAAACCAGTTGGAACTGGCTTCCACACTTTCACCTTAGATGACGTCAATGTTTCAAAATAGCCTCAAAGGATCCAAGACTTCTGTACTTGGATGATGACCAAAAATTTGGTGGAACGAGAAAAGTATATCATCCCGTCAGAACTCACTTCACGGTTCTCAGGAATCCTCAAAGATTGTTTGAACTAACTTGGATTCAAGACAAAAATACTTTTCTTACTTCCCAGGACTTTGCCTTCAATATCAGAATCCTAAATGAAGTTTTCTATGGAGATACTGACCAAAGACAAGAAAAGATGCAAAGATAACTCTTCGAGATGAAGTGTGTGTCACTCGACAAAAATGACATTGACAAGCATTTTCAAAAAATGGCAAAGATTTATTTCGAGATCGGTGGAGACATCAACCTGAAGAAAGCCTTTGTCCCTTCCCTTCCAAAGTTGTTGGCAAGCTGAACCATGAACATCATTGAAGAAAAGTTTCAGTCCATAAAACTCCCACAAGTCGGCTACATCAGGCAAGCTATTTTCGTCGCATTAGACAACATTTGTACGAAGAGCTCTGCCCTAAAACAAATGATCCAACACAATCTAGCACTTGACAAAGCATGCCGCAAATTTGATCTAATCACCGGATCAAGATGTTCCTGCAACACGTCCAGGCGACGGAGAGGATTCAGGAGGTTCAGATGGCCAAGAATTCCATATGGGAAATCAATGTCCAGGAGGCGCACAAATTATTTCAGACAAAGGAGGCCAGGGAATTTTCATAAAAATAATAAATGCTTTATTATCCACAAGATTGGACATTTTGCAAGAAATTGTCCCAAATCGAGGAAATCTGTCAAACTGCTTGAAAAGATTGAAGATTACACAAGCATACATCTCGGAAAGGAAGAGGACCTCGAGTCCATATTCTCAATGGACGATGAACCCACTGAAGATACCTTATTCTCTCTTGATATATACGAAGATCATGGTAATGACCACTACCAAATATCAGAACTGGTGGCCAAAGCCCGAGAGGAGATCAACACTCTTGTATTCATCCCTCAAGTGGAACTCAAGGTTTATTCATCCAAGTGGGATAAACCAAATCGAGTCATCCCTTTCATTGACACTGGAGCTGTTTGTTCACTGATGAACCCTGCTGTTCACCCTGAATATCAATGGGTACCTCACTTTAAGGCTTTCAACAATGCATCAAATGGAATCCTAACTACCACCGTTATCACGAAGCACCCAGTCACAATTGAGTTCTTTTCAGGATTGAAGTACAGAACCAAGTTGATCGGCTATGATGTACCAGGAAATGATCTTATTGTTGTATTCGACATTTTCAGACAACTAAAAGATCAACTCCAGACCAGAGCTAATGGGATAACCTTTAAGAAGCAGTTCAAACCTTATTATGAAATTCCAAGGTTATTCCAAATCACCCGCAATGAAAAAATCAAGGAGATTGTACAAAATCTCATTGAACATTCATGTGCTGAATCTCACAAGGATTTTATGAAGAAAGGGAAAAGCCCGTTATGGAAGAACGAAGAGTTTTTTAATCAAGCTCCCTTTCAAGAAGAATGAAAATATCAATCCAACAAAAGCCAGTCATTCAGGTATGAATCCAGATCATCTTCAGCTTCCAAAGAAAGAATGCGAAGAACTCTTGGAATTTGATCTAATAGAGCCATCAGATTCACAATGGGAATACGAAGCACTTTATGTCAATAAAAGAGCTGAGTAAACAAGAGAAAAACTCAGGTTAGTTATTAACTACCAGTCACTTAACCACTTCCTCCAAGATGATAAATTCCCTATCCCAAATAAACTCACTCTTTTATCCCACTTAGCCAAGGCCAAATATTTTTCTAAGTTTGATCTAAAATCTGGATTATGGCAATTAGGAATCCACCCCGAAGAAAAAGCCAAAACGGGATTTTGCATCCCCGATCATCACTTTCAATGGAAAGTCATGCTCTTCGGATTAAAAACTGCACCCTCCTTGTTCCAAAAAGTCATGATAAAAATATTCCAGCCCATTCTCCATACCTCTTTAGTTTACATTGATGACATCCTGTTATTTAGTGATACATTAGAGGAATATATCGATTTGCTTCATCAATTTAAGGCATTGGTAGCACAGTACGGGATCATGCTTTCAGCAAAAAGATGGTTCTTGCTCAAAAAGAGATGGATTTTCTCGGAATGCATTTTGTCCAAGGTGCATACAGTCCAGGTCCGCATATATGTCAGGAACTACTCAAATTTCCTGATACCGAACTCAGGACAAAGCAGATCCAACAGTTCTTAGGTGTAGTAAATTATGTAAGAGATTTCATCCTAAATATCTCTACATGCATTTCTCCGCTCACGAAGATGCTCCAGAAAAATGCTCTGTCATGGGGAAAGGAACAAGATGAAGCAGTCAGAGAAATAAAGGAGATATATAAAGATGTCAAGTCTCTCTACATCCCTTCAGACGGTAAGAAGATACTGCAAACTGATGCCAGCAATGAATACTGGAGTGCTGGTCTATTTTAAGAAAAAGATGGCTAGAGGAAGATATGCGGATATGCTAGCAGAAAGCTCAAAGATGCCGAGCAATACTATCACTCCACTTTCAAGGAAATTCTTGCAGTGAAGAATGGAATCAAGAAGTTCAATTTTTTCCTGATTCATACAGAATTTTTGATAGAAATGGATGTGAAGGCCTTCCCGAAGATGATCCAAACAAATGCAAAAATTATTCCCAATCCTCAGATTCTCAGATGGGCCCAATGGTTCTCTCCATATAAGTTTCAAGTCAAGCACCTAAAAGGAAAGGATAATATTCTTGCAGATTTTCTGTCTCGACCGGAAGAATTCTCAAAGAGATTTTCCCCAGCAAAGATGAAGTGAAAACAAAAGCTAATCAGCCACATCTTCATGTTTTCAAATATACAAGGAACGAGTTCATTGAAGCCAACGGATCATCCACCAGAGTTGTTCAATCTCATGGATCCTTTTGATCCATCAATTATAATTGAAAGAAGGACTTATTATGAGCTCCGGGTTTTCCAGCAACATGGAGGATCCATTCTCAATCCTTATGGGGTCAATCCAGAATATCCATTCTGCCACATATTCATAGATTGAGAATGGATATTCTGGATTGACCCCATAAGGATTGAGAATGGATCCTCCATGTTGCTGGAAAACCCGGAGCTCATAATAAGTCCTTCTTTCAATTATAATTGATGGATCAAAAGGATTCATGAGATTGAACAACTCTGGTGGATGATCCGTTGGCTTCAATGAAGTCGTTCCTAGTATATTAGAAAACATGAAGATGTGGCTGATTAGCTTTTGTTTTGACTTCATCTTTGCTGGGAAAGTCTCTTTGAGAATTCTTCCAGTCGAGACAGAAAATCTGCAAGAATATTATCTTTTCCTTTTAGGTGCTTGAATTGAAACTTGTATGGAGAGAACCATTGGGCCCATCTGAGAATATGAGGATTGGAAATAATTTTTGCATTTATTTGGATCATCTTCGGAAAGGCCTTCATATCCATTTCTATCAGAAATTATGTATGAATCAGGAAAAAATTGAACTTCTTGATTCCATTCTTCACTGCAAGAATTTCCTTGAAAGTGGAGTTATAATGTTGCTCGGCATCTTTGAACTTTCCGCTAGCATATCCGCATATCTTCCTCTGGCCATCTTTTTCTTCAAATAGAACAGCACTCCAGTATTCATTGATGGCATCAGTTTGCTGTATCTTCTTACCGTCTGAAGGGATGTAGAGAGACTTGACATCTTTAGATATCTCCTTTATTTCTCTGACTTCTTCATCTTGTTCCTTTCCCCATGACGGAGCATTTTTCTAGAGCATCTTCGTGAGCAGAGAAATGCATGTAGAGATATTTGGGATGAAATCTCTTACATAATTTACTACACTCAAGAACTGTTGGATCTGCTTTGTTATGAGTCTCGTATCAGGAAATTTGAGTAGTTCCTGACATATATGTGGTCCTGGACTGTATGCACCTTGGACAACATGCATTCCGATAAAATCAATCTCCTTTTAAGCAAGAACTATCTTTTTGTTGAAAGCATGATCCCGTACTGGGTTACCAATGCCTTAAATTGATGAAGCAAGTCGACATGTTCCTCTAATATATCACTAAATAATAGGATGGCATCAATGTAAACTAAAAAGGTATGGAGGATGGGCTAGAATATTTTTATCATGGCTTTTTGGAACAAGGAGGGTGCAGTTTTTAATCCGAAGAGCATGACTTTCCATTGAAAGTGATGATCGGGGATGCAAAATCCTGTTTTGGCTTTTTCTTCGGGGTGGATTCCCTATTGCCAAAATCCAGATTTTAGATCAAACTTAGAAAAATATTTGGCCTTGGTTAAGTGGGATAAAAGAGTGAGTTTATTTGGGATAGGGAATTTATCAACTTGGAGGAAGTGGTTAAGTGACTGGTAGTTAATAACTAATCTGAGTTTTCCTCTTGTTTGCTTAGCTCTTTTATTAACATAAAGTGCTTCGTATTCCCATTGTGAATCTGATGGCTCTATTAGATCAAATTCCAAGAGTTCTTCGCGTTCTTTCTTTGGAAGCTGAAGATGATCTGGATTCATACCTGAATGACTGGCTTTTGTTGGATTGATATTTTCATTCTTCTTGAAAGGGAGCTTGATTAAAAAACTCTTCGTTCTTCCATAACGGGCTTTTCCCTTTCTTCATAAAATCCTTGTGAGATTCAGCACATGAATGTTCAATGAGATTTTGTACAATCTCCTTGATTTTTTCATTGCGGGTGATTTGGAATAACCTTGGAATTTCATAATAAGGTTTGAACTGCTTCTTAAAGGTTATCCCATTAGCTCTGGTCTGGAGTTGATCTTTTAGTTGTCTGAAAATGTCGAATACAACAATAAGATCATTTCCTGGTACATCATAGCCGATCAACTTGGTTCTGTACTTCAATCCTGGAAAGAACTCAATTGTGACCGGGTGCTTCGTGATAACGGTGGTAGTCAGGATTCCATTTGCATTGTTGAAATCCTTAAAGTGAGGCACCCATTGATATTCAGGGTGAACAGCAGGGTTCATTAATGAACAAGCAACTCCAGTGTCAAATTAAAGGGATGACTCGATTTGGTTTATCCCTCTTGGATGAATAAACCCACCGGTTCTGATATTTGGTAGTGGTCATTACCATAATCTTCGTATATATCAAGAGAGAATAAGGTTTCTTCAGTGGGTTCATCATCCATTAAGAATATGGATTCGAGGTCCTCTTCCTTTTCGATATGTATGCAAGTGTAATCTTCAATCTGTTCGAGGAGTGTGACATATTTCCTCGATTGGGGACAATTTTTTGCAACTCTTGTGGCCAATAAAGCATTTGTTCTTTTTATGAAAATTCCCTAGCTTCCTTCGTTTGAAATATTTTGTGTGCCTCCTGGACCTTGATTTCCCATTTGGAATTCTTGTCCATCTTACCTGAATCCTCTACCGTGTGCCTCATGGACCTTTAATTTGTTTGTTTTTTTTGAGTCTCTTGCTCTGTTCTTATACTATGGTATCAGAGCCAGCCCATCTTTTCGGGGAGGAACAGTTTACTAAATATGTCTGAGTTATTTCCATCACCCTCTTCCCTTGCAAAGATGAATATGTCCCCTACTCTATATAAAACCTTGTCCAAAAAATATGATTACCTCTATGAAGTAGATATCCTACCGAACGAACGGAAAGTAACCTCCACTGAACTACCCGTTATAAACCCTTATTCATCCTTTGCCAAAAAATCATTTGCACCATGGTCGCAAATTTGTTCCTTAGTTCAACACTGACCAAAAGGAGTCAAAGAATATGTTGCTGCCTCAAAACTTGACCAGCAACCTATTCTTGCCACTCGAGAGGAACAATTTATCACCCTTCAAATCCCAGATGATTTTCCTAGACAATGGAGAAATCATGGTTTTACCGATATCCATTTTGGTGCTATCCGAATCGCTTTAACATATCACAGAAGAAAAGGTCAACCTGTTGTTGCTCGACTTTCTCTTCTAGATACAGACACTATGAGTACCAACATGCCAATTTGGGTATTGCAGAAGTAACCTTGAATGCTGGGACTATCTTCATAACTATCTTTCCAAATTTCAACATGTCCCTTCATGACCCATACCTAACTGAAGCATTAAAAATCCAAGTTCAAACCCAGGGAGCCCCACAAGCCAAAGATACTATCCAAGCCACTCTTCATCACCAAATGGCGTGGCGTGTCCAAAATCATGCCATGGATATAGATGATGAAAATCTTCCATCCAAGAGCTCCAAAAATCGTCCAACCAAATGAAAATGTGAGAGAAATAGGCTAAGTCTCGGATTAAAAATATCCCACTGCCCAGCAACTTTCGCACCTGCGAGCTCGCTTTTGCGAGACCAACCTCGCTTCTGCGAATGACCACTGCCAGCTGAAGCCTCGCACCTGCGGACACTGGCTTCGCTTCTGTGAAACCGCAGGTGCGGCTAGAGTTGCACTTTTACGCTGTTGTCTGCTTCTGCACCTCCTCCACCTGCTTCTGCGCTCACAGGAGTGCGGGAAATTCTTTGCACTTGTGACCACTGCCAGCCTCTGCCCAGCTCCCCCTTCAGTCGCTTCTGCGACCAAGACTTAGCAGAAGCGGTTGCACCAGCAACCAGAACGTTTCCAGCTTTTCCTTTAGTCAAAATCCGATTCGTTAACCATCCGGAATCAACACGAGGGCCCCCGGGACCTTGACCAATTATACCAATGCGACCCAAAATACATTACGAACTTAGTCGATGCCTAAAATCATGCCAAACAATATCGAAACTATGAATCGGCGATCGAAATCCTTCTTGAACTTTCGAACTTTCAAACTTCGATGAATGCGTCTGAACCATACTAAAACATTCCGGAATGACAACAAACTTTGCGTACAAGTCATGAATCACAATATGAACCCATTCCAAGGCTCAGAATCCCAAACGGACATCGATAACACCAGAGCCCACTTCAAACCAAACTTAGGAAATTCTTAAACCTTCAAAATGCCAACCTTCCATAATAAGCGCCGAAAATGCTCCCAGGTGATCCGACACTCAATCTGAACATACGCCCGAGTCCAAAATCATCATACAAGCCTATTAGAATCTTCAAATCCTGATTTCGAGGTCATTTACTCAAAAGTCAAACCTTAGTCAATTCTTCCAACTTAAGGCTTCTAAATTTAGAATTTTCCATCCGAATCAACTCTGAACTTCCCAAAATTAAATTCTGACCACACGTACAAGTCATAATACCTGAAGTGAAGCTACCCAAGGCCTCAAACCTCTGAACGACGCGCTATTACTCAAAATGACCGGTCGGGTCGCTAAAATAGTAATTCTTTGTAGTATATCCTCTATTATATTGAGGCTTATGTTTTCTATAATTTATTTTTATATTTATCCTTGTCATAACTCTAATGACCCGACCGGTCATTTTTCCTTCCAGATTCTGGTTCCCCAAAATAAGACTCCCCGTATGTGCTTTTACTGTTTTATGACTTGCAGGGATGGTTAGTTCGGAATTTGTGTTCGGGTTGAAATCGGAACACTTGATTCCTTAATGTTGTCTAAATAAGGCTAAGTTTTACTTGAGTCAACATTTTGAGTAAACGACCTCGTAATCAGGATTTGACGGTTCCAATAGGTTCGTATGATGATTTTGGACTTGAGCATATGTTCGGATTGGGTTGTGGATGACCCGGGAGCGCTTCGACGCTTAATATTGATAGTTGGCACCTTGAAGGTTTTAAAGTTCTTTAAATTTGGTTTGGAGTAGGTTTTGTTATTATTGAGGTCCATTTAGGATTTCGAGCCTAATTTGAGACTTGCACACAAAATTTGGTGCAGTCACAAGTAGATTAAGTATGCTTCGGCGCGTTCAGAGTAGGTTGGAAGAACTTGAAGTTCATAAGTTGATTCAATTTGGTTTGGGTGTGATTCTTAGCTTTGATGTTGTTTTATGCATTCTGAGGGTTCGAGCGGGTTCGTTTTATGATTTCAAACTCGTTGGTATGTTCGGGCGAGACCCCGGAGCCTCAGGTGTTAATCGGACAAGGCGGGGAACTCATTTGGACTTGGAAGAACAGTTGAAGCACCAGGCTTCTGGTGTAATCGCACCTGCGGAGTGCTAGCCACAAATGAGAGCTCGCAGAAGCGATACAGCAATCGCAGAAGTGGCTCAGCGTAGGCAGCCCGGAAACCGCAGATGCGAACAAGGTGGGCGCAGATGCGCGACCGCAGAAGCGGTCAAAGGACTGCAGAAGCGGGAGAAAGCACAGGTGCGGCTCGTCTGCCGTAGGAGAGGCCAGAAGCAAGCCATTATTCTGCAAAAGCGGATTTAGGCCAACCAAGAGAGGATCGCATATGCGATGAGACTTCCGCAGATGCGGAGCCGCAGAAGCGAAAAAACCGCTAGGCATAACCTTCATTTAAGTCGAGACTTAGGCTATTTTGAGTTCATTTATTACACACTTGGGCAATTCTAGAGCTTTAAAGAGGGGGATTTCCACCTAGCTAATTGAGGTAAGTAATTTCTATGCAATGTGAGTTTAATACATAGATCATTGGTAGATTTTAACATGAAAATTTGTGAAAATTATGGGCTTAGATGAATAACCCTAGGTTTTGATAAAAATGAGATTTAACCATGAAAATGGTTATGGGATTGAGTTAAAACTATATATTTCAGTTCATGAGGTTATGGGTAACAACTTTCTTCGAAAATTTTCAGAAATCCGAGCACGTGGACCTGGGGATGAATTTTAGGGATCCTTCAATTGGGGTTGGGTAATCATTCTGATAGTTAGAATATGAACTTTTGAACATATATTGATCGATTTATAGAATATTTGACTAGTTTCGGATTGTTCGGCACTGAGTTGAGGCTTTGGACTGAATTTGAGGCAGAAAGTGAGCTTTGAGACGAGGTAAGTCTCTTGTCTAACCTTGTAAGAGGTAATTTACCCCATAGGTGATTTAAATTAATGTTGCTCCTAATTGTGGGGGGTTATGTACGTACGAGATGACGAGAGTCCGTGCATATCTACTATTTATGCTATGTCCGGGTAGTTTAGGACCCAAATCATGAATTATTTGAAATGTCGCACCCTATTTGTTAATTAAAGTACCTAAATTATATTAGAACTTGTTAGAAGAATTGTGAAAGACCGCTAATGGAATTTGTACTACATTAATAACGTCTAAGTCAAATGCTTATAATGTATCCTCTCTTCTTGTGGAGCGGGCGCAAGCCTCGGCAGTAGATAAATGCATCTATGGTTCATAACGCTCGACCCTTGGTAGTGTATACATTATTCTGGATCGGGTCATATGACCTCGGCATAATCATGTGTGATAACACTCGATGTGTAATTATATATTTGATATCCTTCCCTGACTTGAGAGGCAAAAATATTATAAGTTGGAAATTTATTTGGAACTTACCATGTGTGAAAGGTTTACTTACTTTGTCTTATTAGTGAGTTATTGTTATTATATACATAACCCGTGCTCGTTTAGATTCACGTATCTCTTTACTGTTAGCCCATAGTAAATGTCAATGTCGACCCCTCGTTACTACTTCTTCGAGGTTAGACTTGATACTTACTGGGTACATGTTGTTTATGTACTCACGCTATACTTCTGCACTAACCGTGCAGGATATGAGGCAGGTGCATCTAGCAGTCCTACCGGCGCGCGTCCCAGATATCCCAAGGTCTAGTGGTGAGCTGCTTCTCGAGCCGTTCTGCAGCCCCTAGAGTCTGTCTTTTGTATTTTTATTCTGTCTACGTTATTTCAGAAAGTAGTTAGAGTTTTGTATATTCTACTAGTTGCTCATATACTTTTGACACCAGGTCTTGGCACACACACTAGTAGACTTTATGGTTTTGCAGTATTTACATATTTATGCTTGCATTCAGATGCTTTCATTTTATTCATTTGACTCTCTATTTCTCAAATTTCTAAATAAATGGAACTTAATTACTTGTAATCCTGTCAAAAGAAGTAATCACGTAGTAAATTCATCGTAGGCTTGCCTAGTGGCGATGTCAGGAACCATCACAACCTATAGGAGAAATTGGATCGTGACAATAACTTTGGGTCGTGTATACTACATTTTTACAAAAAACTCATATCATTTTGTTTTAGTCGTTTTTATATTTGTATGTGTGTACATTTTTCTTGCAATATTTTCATTATATGCTCTATTTTATGTCCTATAGACCATTTTGCTGTCAGATTTTGTATTACTCCTTCTCTTTTGTACTATCTTTCTTCTATTTCTCTACCTAAAACTCCTGGTAATTTATTAAATAATTTTTTATCTAAGTCTTGGTCAAACGCATTTCCACTGATAGTACAATAATAGAACTAATTATTTAGGAACTTCTTTATGTGAAACCAACTACTTATACTGAGTTCTTCTAATTTTTTTATTGCTTTTTCTGTAATATAATTAATCCACTATTTGGACCTTCTCCTGTTATTAAACTATGTATTTTATTTGTAAAATTATAAGGATTTGGTATCATTGCTATTAAGGCTTGAAATTCTTGTGGGAATTCAGACTTATAGGCTTCCTGGAGACCTTTCGTTGATTCTCCTAAGAAAGTTTCCATATATTTATACATTGTTTCTGCATGTGTATCGTGATAGGTTTTTATATAATCTGCTACTACTATCCCTTTCCAAAGGACGATTACTGAATTCCACAATTGTGGATCATGAGCAGCTATATTTAATATTTTGCCTTTATTACCTCATTCTTGTAATATAATAGGTTCCTCTACAGGCATTCATTTTCCTGATGGTTTTATATTTTCCGTTTCTATTTCTTGTCCTATTCTATATACCTTTCTTCTAGGTACATTTTCTGTACTAGTATCTACTGTATTTGTTGGATCGTTCTCCGAAATGGACTAGAACTAGTTGACTCCATTAATTCCTTTTGGCTTATTAAAGAATCTCTTCGATATCTTCATAACTATCTTGCATTTCTCCTAAAATTTTATCAAAACTTTCTAATTTCTTTTGTGAATATATCCCCAATTATTTATCCTTAATTCACATTTCTTAAAATGTTCTTCTGTTTCTCCTAAGGTTAATCTCCCTAGATTCATCCTTTACATTGGAAAGTCCTATTTTTATTTTTTTTAGTGAGTTCTCGTGCTTCCTCTAAGGCTATATCTACTTCAAAGTCATTTTGTGCTATTTCTATGTTCATGAATTCAATATTTTTTAATGTACTTTCAGTTTCATCGTCTAGTTCTTTCTTATTAGTATAATTATAATCTGTAAACCTAATTGAGGTTCCACCTTTAAAGTTTGTGTACATTAAGTGAGATTCTGGTTTTAGTATTGTTGGTTTTGCAAAGTCTTCTAAATGCATTCTAATCCTGCATATTCTTCTGGGTTTATCTTTATGGGTTTTATTAGTTTTATTCCTTTGTTTTCCATTACTTCTACTACCTCATCTACTTTTATTTTAAATTTTGCGTTACTATTAGTTGCCATTTTTCTATGAACCCTACACATATTAATAAATTATTTCCATTGTTCATTTCTTCATATCCCTTAGTTTGTATTTCTATTTTTATATATTTTTTCAAATTCTATCATGTTTATCATAAAGTCTGGGCTTATGTAAAATATTCCTCCATTATTTGTCACATATACTTCCGTTAAACCTATTATAGATTTATTTAAATTTGACAATCTATTATCATATACTACAAAAATACTTTAGTTCCTAAATTCTTTCTAGTTAGTCCTTTAATCCTATTACTATTAACCCCATATGCATTAGATTCCTATTATAATTTTTTATTTGTCTTATTGATTCAGGATTAATCAAATTTAGCGTTGCAACCTTGTTTCCTATGGCTGATAATTGTTCTTCTCTATAATGTCTATATAATTGTAGCTATTTGAAAAATATCCTACATCATATAATATTTTTGGATTAAGTAACCTTAGTTGATTTTGTTGGAAAATCTGTATATCTTTATCTATATCTATTATTTCATCTAATTGTTGATTTTCTTCTTGTCTCTTTCTATTTATGATCCTTGATAACATATTTTTACCTATTCTGTTGTCTGAGAAACTTACTCTGGGTCTTTCATCGTTTGTTGGTCTGGTCCTACTTGAAAAAAGGGTCCATTTTAGAGGTTTTCTTACTAATTTAGGTCTTTCTTTTTGGGGGTGTTATTTCTACCTTTTTTAATTGTTCTATCAAATCTTCTACCTCTCTATTCTTTGGATTTTCTTTTTCAGTTTTTACTTGTTTGTCTTTAATAATCTTATCCAACTTTTTAATGACTTCTAATAGTAATGCTATTATAGTATTATTTTTTTTTATTACCATCTGATCTGACCTTCCTTGAGGAATATGGTGTGTAAATCCTTCTGGATAAGGCTGAAACTTTGTTGTTAGTTTTAATACGTTATCATATACTGGGTCTAAATCATTCATGAAAGAGAGATTTCTTTTAGTGTTCCTATTATTTCTTTTAATGCACTTATATCACTTGTTAATGTTTCTAATTATGTATTATTTTTTCTACTAACTTAGTCGTTTGAATTTCTAGTTCTTTAGGCTTTTCTGTACTAGTTCTGACTAATTTTCCTATCTCATTTTTTGTAGGTATTTTTTCAAGGTTAAATTTATTATTTAAAAATTATATTTTTTCTATCTATCTCTAGTTCTTGTAATTTTAAAAAGTCAAAAATTTGTTCTAATTTTTTCAAAATCTTTCTTTGCTGGTTTGTAAAGATTCTATTATATCTAGTGTTCTTACTATAATTTTTATTATTTTTCTTGCGATTTTTCACTGAAATTAATTATTAAGTCTATCAAAGTATTATACTGTTTGTCTAATGTATGTAATATATGTTCTCCACTGCTGAAATCACACTTTATGATTGAATTCTCTTTTAATATTCTATACTTCTTTTTTGGATATATTCTTAAGTCTAAATATTCTAGATTCTTTAATTTATCTATTGTCTTTAATTAGCCTAGTGATATCCAAATTTTTCTGTTTTTAAAATTTTTTATCCTTTGCTCTGCTGCATTTACATCACTTTCTAATCCTTGTATTTCCCAATCTATAGCGGATATGTTCTTGTCACGATCCAAAATCTCCTGAAGGTCGTGATGGCGCCTAACACCACCGTTAGGCAAGACAACGGTAATTTACCAATTTAATTACTCATTTTTTTTGTGTTTGGAAATCCTGGTTTTCATTAATTGAACATCATCAAAGAGAATTTACCGAGTAAATGAAAGTATTTACATAATTATAACAACAAACAACCCGTAGAAACTCCCAAACCCCGGTGTCACAAGTGCATGAGCATTTTCTAAGGAACATAACAATAATACAGCATTTGTCCCAAAATATACTGTGGTATCAGAGCCAGCCCATCCTTTCGGAGGGAGGAACAGTTTACTAAATATGTCAGAGTCGTTTCCATCTTCGTCTTCCTTAGCTAAAATGAATATGTCCCCTACTCTGTATAAAACCCTTTCCAAAAAATATGACTACCTCTATGAAGTCGATATATTACCCGACGAACAAAAAGTGTCTTCCACCGAACTACCCCTTATAAATCCCTACTCAGCCTTTGCCAAAAAATCCTTTGCACCATGGACCCAAATATGTTCCCTTGTCCAACATAGACCAAAAGGAGTTAAAGAATACGTTGCAGCGTCAAAACTTGACCAGCATCCCATCCTCGCCACCAGAGAAGAACAATTTATCACCCTTCAAATTCCAGACGATTTCCCCAGGCAATGGAGAGAGCATGGGTTTACCCATATCCATTTTGGTGCAATCAGAATTGCCTTAACCTATCACGGAAGAAAAGGTCAGCCGGTGGTAGCTCGCCTTTCTCTTCTCGATACCAGATATTTGGAGTACCAACATGCAAACTTAGGTACTGCCGAAGTCACCTTGAATGCCGGGACTGTTTTCATAACAATCTTTCCAAACTTTAATATGTCCCTCTATGATCCTTACTTAACCGAAGCTCTTAAAATCCAAGTCCAAATCCAAGGAGCCCC
>MCJB01005325.1:0-11952 GCA_002018475.1 Nicotiana obtusifolia
CGGTTCGCATTTCAAATATGCGAACCGCATTTCCTTCGCAGACATGTCCAGAGACTTTTGCTCATGTTGTGACCAAAACTGCGATACCTCATTAATAAATGCGGTCCGCATTTCATTATGCGGTCCACATTTTTGTTGCTTCCGTTTTTGCTCAACTCTCTGTCTCACTTTGCGACGCAAATGCGTTTCGCATATATGAAATGCGATAGCATTTGTTTAGCATTCTTCTCTGCGACAGTTTATGCAATTGTAATCACTTTGCTCAACTTTGTGTTCACTTCACAGCTCCTGTATCTGAAAATAGTCCTTCAACCCAAACTAAGAACACACGTAAATAACTAAGTAAAGAAAAAGAGAAAAAGAAAAGAAAAACAATTTAAACAAATATAACACTAATGAATACCACACATGGGTTGCCTCCCATGAAGCGCTTGATTTAACGTCGCGGCACGACGATGCTAAGATGCATCTGCATTCAGTCGGTAGGCGGTACATTATCATCTTGCAAGGCCAGCTGCTCTATGACATGCTTTTCTCCACTTGTACCCAGATAGTGTTTCAGTCGCTGTCCGTTAACTTTGAAGGTTCGGAGTCCATCCTCCGATGCCAATTCAACAGCCCCATACGGAGAGACATTTATAACCTTGAAAGGCCCCGACCATTCGGATTTCAACTTACCTGGAAATAGTTTCAGCCTTGAATTAAATAACAACACAAGGTCTCCCACTTTGAACTCTCTCTTTAAGATCTTGGAGTCATGAACGAACTTCTTTCGTTCTTTGTAAACCGCTGCACTCTCATATGCATGGAATCTTAATTCCTCCATTTCATTCAATTGAGCAAGCCGTAAGGCTCCGGCCTCCGCCCAATCCATGTTCAATCTTTTTAAAGCCCAAAGAGCTTTATGCTCGAGTTCAACGGGTAGATGACATGCTTTTCCAAAGACCAACCGATATGGTGATGTACCAATCAGAGTCTTATAAGCGGTACGATAGGCCTAAAGAGCATCATCGAGCTTCCTTGACCAATCAGTTCTATTGGCATTCACGGTCTTAGCAAGTATACTCTTGATTTCTCTGTTGGAGACTTCTACTTGTCCACTTGATTGTGGATGATAAGGCGTGGCCACCTTATGCTTGACTCCATATTTGTCAAGGAGACCCTTGAATACTCGGTTACAAAAACAGGAACCTCCATCACTGATTATGGCTCTTGGTGTGCAACCTGGTGAAAATATTCTTCTTTAGGAACGTGGTTACACTCCGAGCTTCATTATTTGGCAAGGCAACGGCTTCCACCCACTTTGACACATAATCTACAGCCACTAGGATGTATTTCATCCCACATGAGCTTATGAAAGGGCCCATGAAGTCAATACCCCAGACATCGAACACTTCAATTTCCATAATAAATTTCATAGGCATTTCGTGTCTTTTTGAAATCGGGCCTTGGCGTTGGCATTGGTCGCAAGACTTTACCAACTGATTAGCATCTTGGTAGATGGTGGGCCAGTAGTATCCACATTCTAAAACCTTTGCAGCTGTTCGGTTGCCCCCATGATGACCCCCAACTGGCGAATCATGACATGCTTTCAAGATCGGTAGCATCTCTTCCTCCGATACACACCTTCGAATGATGTTATCCGCGCAAACACGGAATAAGAATGGTTCTTCCTAATAATAATTACGAGAATCCCTCAAGAACTTCTTCCTCTGGTACGATTCCAACCCTTCCGGAATGAAATCACTAACAATGTAGTTGGCGATGTCAGCATACCATGGTGCCATTGAATTTGATATTATGAATATTTGCTCATCTGGAAAGGAATCATTGATCTCCAGCTCTCCTGTCCGTCTCCCTGCTTCTTCCAATCTAGAAAGATGATCTGCTACTTGGTTTTGAGTGCCTTTACGGTCCAAAACTTCAAAGTCAAACTCTTGTAGCAGTAGTACCCAGATGAGTCGAGGTTTAGCATCCTTCTTTGCCATTAAATAACGAAGAGCAGCGTGATCAGTATATACAATCACTTTGGAGCCCAATAGATATGCACGGAACTTCTCAAAAGCATAAACAATTGCTAACAGTTCCTGCTCCGTTACGGTGTAGTTCATTTGTGCTCCATTCAGCGTCTTGCTCGCATAATATACCGGGTGAAGAATTTTGTTGTGTCTCTGCCCCAACATCACCCCAATAGCTACTCCGCTAGCATCACACATCAACTCAAAAGGTAATGACCAATCTGGTGTAACAATAATGGGAGCAGTAGTCAGTTTCGTTTTCAACTCTTCAAAGGCAGCAAGGCATTTAGCATCAAAGATAAACTTGGTATCTTTCTCTAAGAGTTTACACATTGGATGTGCAATCTTTGAGAAATCTTTTATGAATCTTCTATGAAACCCCGCATGCCCCAAAAAACTACGTACACCTTTCATTGACGTGGGAGGAGGGAGTTTGGAGATGATTTCAATCTTTGCTTTATCCACTTCAATATCATTTCTGGAGATTTTGTGCCCCAAAACAATACTTTCGTCCACCATAAAGTGGCATTTTTCCCAATTTAACACCAGGTTTGTTTCCTCACATCGTTTCAACACTGCTTTGAGATTTTTCAAACATTGGTCAAATGTTTCCTCAACTACCGAGAAATCATCCATAAAGACTTCGAGGAAGTCTTCCACCATATCCGGAAAAATTGACATCATGCACCGTTGGAACGTAGCTGGAGCGTTGCATAAACCGAAGGGCATGCGACTGAAAGCAAAAGTCCCATACGGACAGGTGAACGTTGTCTTTTCCTGATCTTCCAAAGCAATGTTAATCTGATTGTACCCAGAATATCCGTCGAGGAAGCAATAAAAGGATTTTCCAGCTAGCCGATCAAGCATTTGATCAATAAAAGGCATAGGGAAGTGATCCTTGCACGTGGCACTGTTGAGCTTCCTGTAATCCATGCATACTCGCCATCCAGTCACGGTTCGTGTTGGAATCAGCTCATTTTTTTCATTCGTTACCACGGTCATACCTCCTTTCTTTGGCACACACTGCACTGGGCTTACCCATGAGCTATCGGCAATTGGGTACACAACTCCTGCATCTAGCCATTTTATGATTTCTTTCTTCACCACTTCTTGCATTGCTGGATTCAATCTTCTCTGGTGCTCCACACTTGGTTTTTTCCCGTCTTCAAGTTGAATTTTGTGCTCACAAATTCCAGCTGGTATACCTCAGATGTCCGCTATCGTCCATCCGATTGCCTGTCTGTGTTCCTTAAGAACTTTCAGCAACTGCTCTACCTGCACATCATTCAACAAAGACGACACAATTACCGGTAAAGTATTATTAGAACCAAGAAATTTATACCTCAAATGCGATGGGAGTGGCTTGAGCTCTAATTTGGGCGGTTCAATAATGGAAGGCTTTGCTGGATGCGTGGCTCGATTCTCCAAATCTAGTGACAGTTTTGGTGGAGTACATGAATACGAACCTCGACCTTCTAATGCATTTACTGAGTCCATGAAACCATCCAAATCGTCCCCATCAAAATTCACCAATATGGCTGCCAGGGCCTCACCAAAATACTTCTCTTCCATTTTTGTATCTACTGCTTCGTCAACTTCATCAATAATACCAATTAAAGATATGTTTTCATATTCTGCTGGTATCTTCATCCCTTTGCTAGCTTGAAAAGTGACTTCTTCATTATTGACCCGGAACTTTATTTCATTTTGTTCCGAGTCCATGAGAGCTCTTCCCGTAGCTAAGAAAGGTCTTCCCAAAATAATGGGGATTTCCTTGTCTACTGCACAATCAAGGATAACAAAATCGGCTGGAATCTGAAATTTTCCAACCTTAACAATCACATCGTCTACAATACCCACGGGTCTCTTGATAGACCGATCAGCCATCTGCAATCTCATGCTAGTGGGCCTTGGCATTCCTAGCCCGACTTGTTTGTAAATGGCTAAAGGCATTAAATTTATACTGGCTCCATTGTCACACAAGGCCTTAGCAAAATCGCGTACTCCAATAGTACACGGAATAGTGAAAGCTCCTGGATCCTCCTTCTTCTGGATTGGGTTTGTTGCTATGATAGAACTTACTCTGTGAGTTACATTTACCACTTCATTCCGGGTAGTCCTCTTTTTAGTGATCAAATCCTTCAAGTATTTGGCAAATCCCGGCATCTCTTGGAAAGCTTCCAAGAAAGGTATGTTGACTGATAGCTGTTTGAGAATGTCATAAAACTTCTCAAATTTGTTATCTTCAGCTCTCCTTGTAAGTCGCTGGGGAAATGGTGGAGGAGGTCTAGGAATTGGTGGAAGAACGATTGGTGTTTCTTCCGCCTTATCCTTTACCTCTTCCTGAATATCCTCAGTGTTCACAACAATTTCTGGATATTTATCTACCTCAGCAGCTTTACTTCTTGCAGCAACACTTTCACTACTAATCTTCATCTGAAACTCTGCAGCAGCATCATTTACATGTACTGTCTTACCACTCCTTGTCGTGACAGCCATGATATGAGCAGTAGGACCGCTGCCACTTCCTTTAGGATTTGCAATCGTATCACTAGGAAGCGTCCCTTTTTGCGGTGGATATTGCTCACGAGAGAGATCCCTCATTTGCAATTCCAATTTCTGGATAGCTGCTGTGTGGGAGCCAACCAATTCAGTCATATTCTTCATTGAGGTGTCTGACTTCTCTTGGTTTTGTTTATCCTCTCGAGCATACTTTCCAACTTAGAGTCACTAGATGAGCCCTGATTTGAATACTGCCCTTTCAGAGGAACATAAGGATTGGAACTCCGATTTGGAAAATGGTTATTGTTGTTCCAATTACCTTGATTAGGCCCAGTCGGATCACTTCGCCATTGTTGGGGACCTTGCCCTTGCGGGTTTGGTCTCCAATGATTTTGTGATGCTTGACCCTGGTAGGGCTACCTTTGATATCCACCATGAGTGTTGTTGACAAAATTTGCCTCTTCATATTCTTCACTATGTGCTGGTAGCACATCCTCCACTGCATTAATTTTTTTCTTCTGATTTTCAGTGAATAGCTTTGTCAAGACATTTACGTTAGTAGAAAGTTCAGCGATCACTTGGTCTCTTTCTTGGTTTTCTTTGATCAAATTACTCATGGAAGGAGACCCAATTGTAATGCCACCTATATTGTCCTCAGAATGCCAATCTTGATTATGTTTAGCCATCTTGTCCAGAATCTGAGTGACTCTAGCAAAAGTCTTATCCATAAAAGAACCAGCTACGGCGTTTTTCGCTATTGATTGGTTCATAGGGTCCAATCCCATGTAAAACTTTTCCAGCAAAATGGAGTCTGGAAAGCCATGGTTTGGCGACCTCACCAAATATAACTTGAATCTTTCCCATGCCTCGTGCAACTGTTCACCCGGCAGTTGTTTGAAGAAAAATATTTTATCCCGGAGCTCTGATTTCTTGCTTTGTGGAAACCACTTCGACAAGAAAGCCCGGACCAACTCAGGCCAAGAATGGATGGAATTTGGCGGAAGATTTTGCAGCCATTTTCTCGCATCTCCAGCTAATGAGTACTTAAAACATCTGAGCCGCAATGCATCATCAGAAACATTATTCTGCTTGTGCGTTGCGCAAACACCCAAGAAGTTCCTAAGGTGCTGTGTCGGATCATCATCAGTAGAATTTCTGAAATAACCCTCAGCTTTTAGCATCAAAATCAGCCCATGTTCTACTTTGAATGTAGCAACACCTACAGCTGGAGGTACTATAGCATTAGTATCTTCAATGTATTCCTCAATGTCGGCAAATGGATTCTCTTCATTTGCCACATTCACATCATCTATATGCTCTGCCATATTTTCCTGCCTACAACCACCAAAATAAACAACGTGCAATCAAGTGGAATTAGACTTATAGCAAAATATACACTAATCAGAAATTTCAAAACCGTATTCCCCGGCAACGGCGCCAAAATTTGATCCGCTCAAATTACACTTTAATAATAGTGTAATCGATCGATGTCAAATATAGTAACCCAACTAGGTTGGGGTCGAATCCCACGGGGAATAGGCGTGAAACGAATATCTGATTAACGTAATATTTCACTTAGTCTTAATTCGATCAAGTAACAAAATAAAATATATTGATGTTGAGTACGAAAAGAAAATCAAACTAATAATTGCAGCTTGAAAAGAATAATTGAATAAATGTATGAAGTCGAAATACCAAGGTTGTGCTCCCCCTAATGTAATAGAATGTATTGATATTGGTATTAACTTCCGCTCTTGATATGCAATTGGTTCTTAGTAGTGTGATATCCAATACTTTCCAATATTTAGATAGCGTATCCTCTTATGATTCTCCCGAATACATTAGAGTCAAAATTACGAATACCCAATCATTCGCCGACTTAAAATCCTCTTATTCCTAAGTGATTTTGTTAAACAAGGGTTAAAGCCTTGAGTCGTCATTACTTATTTCTACCAAACCCTACATCCCTTTTCCAAGGTTCAATAGCGTAAATTGGCACTCGTTAATGTTTGCAACCACTAACGATTTAATTAAGAACGAGAAATAAGTAAACATCAAGATTCTTTCGAAATTGGAAGCAATATCAATTATTCAATAACATTCCACCCATCTAGTGTTCACAACCTCAGTATTAAAATTTAGCTACACATGTAGAAACCTAAAGAACAAATAATAAGAGTTGAATTCATCTTACAACAATATGGATTTCCAAGTTTTGATCACCCAAAAATCTCTCCCAATTTGAAATAACCAAAAGCACTATTTTGCACTTTGAAATATGACAAGTCCCCTTGCACATAACCCTAGAGAGACTATTTATAGAGGCCCAAAAACCGAGGCGAACTGAATTAACTTCTGACCGACTTTGCTGTCTGCGATCGCATTCCTGTCGCATAACAGGAATGCGGTTCGCAGAATTGTTCTCTTGTATCGTAGACTGCACCAGTACTTCTCCGTCACATCGCATTTCAGAATGCGGTCCGCAGATTGATTCTGCGATCACAGAATACGATCGCAATTCCCTTCGATTTTTCACCTCAAACTCTGTCCGCATCTGCGATGAGAATGCGATTAGCATTGATCTTCTGCGGTCGCATTGTTGACAACTTTCTTCCTTTTACTTCAGCTTGAAGTTCTGCCCGACTTTGCGATCAAAGTTCCAATTCTGCGACTCGCATATCCACTTTGCGGTCGCAGAATTACTTATGTTGTATTGTTGGCCTCTTTTCTTGCCTTTGAACGGCTTTTGGCCTTCTTTTCACACTTTTGGGTTTCTTTTATCCATGTACTGAAACTACACGAAAACTAAGTAAATATCATGATAATTATCAAGTGGATCAAGCAATTTCTAATCAAATAGTATCAACATGTGCCGAAATTTCCCGGCACATCAGGAGCTATAGAGCTCGGGTCGAAGCAAGTATTGGGGGGCAGTTCTTGGAGGGTTTCCAAGAGAAACATCGGGGTATGTGTTCCTAACTCAATTTTGGAGGAATTACCTCAGTTTATCACTGTTTTTAGTAATTAATTGATGATTTAAGTTGGGAAAAATTGTGGAAAATCCTAAGTTTAGATTTAAGATTTGAAGGTCGATCCGATGTCGGAATTCGATAAATCTTGTATAGTTGAACTCGTGAGGAGATAAGGAACGCGTTGAGATGAAAACTACTGAATTTTGAGAAGTGGGCCCGGGGCTCGGGTTTTGCTAAGTTCGGGATTTCTTAGTATTTTTGACTGTTGTCGCTTGGGCTTTGTTCCCTCAACATATTGTGACATAATTATTCTGAATTTGGATAGATTCGACGCACGTGGAGGCCAATTCAAAGGGAAAAGGCGTCGCGAGCTAAGAATTTAGCCGGTTTGAGGTGAGTAATGATTAAATGATGTTATGAGGGTTTGAAACCCCGGATTGCACATCGTAGTGCTATATTGAGGTGAAGCACGCGCTCGATGATGAGCGTGGGGTTGTTTACTACTAGGGATTGTGATTTGGTCCATCCCGATTGATGATTTTACTATATATTTGATTGAAACATATTTGATATCATCGTGAATTGGGCTGACTGCCATATTTCGGCTTCGTGCCAGTTATGTGAACCCTTCAGGGGTATTTATCACTGTTTACTCAATCATATTTGGGCTTCGTGCCGGTTATGTGAACCCTTCAGGGGTAATTTATCACTGTTCTCTAACTGATTTGATTCATTTCTTGAACTCAGTTTTGAAAATTAAATGACTTTTCAAATGATGTAAATGAGATCGGGTGGCACGCCGCCACGAGATGTGATGTGAATGGATCGGGTGGCACGCCGTCACGAGATATAGCGCTTGGGCCGTATGGGGCCCCTCCGGAGTCTGCACACTCCCAATGAGCGCAGGGTACCCGGGATTGGGTGGCACGCCGTCACGAGACATGATGTGGCCAGTCATGTTACTTTCTTTTACTTCACGTTATTGACTTGATTATTTATATGTTTTACTGTTTCATTACGGATTGCTGTATGCCTTATGTGTTTCCTTACTCTCAGTTGTTATTTATAATTATTACTCACTGAGTTGGAAGTACTCATATTACTCCCTGCACCCTGTGTGCAAATTCAGGCTTTATCGGTTCCGCTCCGAGACATTGATTATTACTGTCAGGGTGGCGATTCAGAGACTACGAGGTAGCTGTTGGCGTCCGCAGCCCTGTATCTCTTTTATCTTGTTGTTTCCACTATCTTCAAACAATTGTGCCAAAAATATTATAATAGTAATCTTATTATTAGGATTTTCATTAGTTGCTCATGACTTTGTGACACCCCGATTCGGGCTGTAGTCGGGATGGTTCACTATATTTTTCCGCAAATTACTGTTATTAAACCGTACTTATATTATTTTCGTATTGTTTAACTATTTGAATGAAGTTTAGTTTGAATTGGATGGCCTTGTCTTCATGAGAGGCGCCATCACGATCATGGTTGGGATTTTGGGTCGTGACAACTTGGTACCAGAGCCTAGGTTACATAGGTCTCACGAGTCATGATCGGGTTTAGTAAAGTCTCGCGGATGGATACAGAGACGTTTGTATTTATCTTCGAGAGGCTGCAGAACCCTTCTACGAAAATTCCATATTCTTGAAATTCTTATCGTGCGAACTTGTTGATCCGAGTACTAAAACTTCTGCTATCCTGTTCTCTCACAGATGGTGAGACCGCGAACTACCTGACGAGGTGGACGACCAACCAATACCACCCACTGAGGCCACCAGAGGCCATGCACGCAGTCGTGGTCGTGGTAGAGGCAGAGGGGCGAGGGCCGCATCTGTTGATCTACCAGCTGCCCCAGCTCAGGAATAGGCTCCAGCAGCACCAGTTCAGGCACCAGCTGCGCCTATCGCTATTCCAGGTCTTCAGGAGACCTTGGCTCAGATATTATCTGTTTGCACTGGCATAGCTCAGGCGATTTCAGCCACCACAGCCGCAACCACTTCACAGGCCGGGGGAGGCAATCAGACTCCAGGTGCCTGCACGCCTGAGCAGGTAGTGCAGGGACTTCAGATGCCGGGGGCACCTCCAGCCCAGCCAGTTGCACCGGCTCAGGAATTAATAGTACCAGTCATGCCAGATGATAAGCAGCGTCGCCTTGAGAGGTTTGGCAGACTACAGCCTCCATAAGTGTCAGCGAATGCTCCGGACAGCCGGGATTCTTGAGTCTAGTGGTGTGGCATTTACCACATTTCAGTTCATGGGAGCTGCCTTTAATTGGTAGGAGGCGTATGAGAGGCGTAAGACGGTTGATGCAGCACCCCTTATGTGGCAGCAGTTCTCCACTCTTTTCTTGGAGAAGTATGTGCCGCAGTCTCGCAGAGAGGAGCTGCGTAGAGAGTTCGAATGGCTGCTACAGGGGGATATGACTGTGTCGCAATATGAGTCAAAATTTTCTGAGTTGGCTCGACACGCTGTCTGGATGGTTCCGACTGATCGTGAAAGGATCAGGTGGTTTGTGGATGGCCTTAACTATCATCTCCGTATTCTTATGACCAGGGAGAGAGTATTGGGTGCTACTTTCGAGGAAGTGGTCGATATAGCTCGCGAGATTGAGACGGTTCGCCGTCACGAGCGAGAGGAGAGGGAGGCTAAGAGGCCTCGAGGATCAGGTAGTTACAGTGGTACTCCTTCAAGAGGCCAGTTTCAGCAAGGTAGAGGTCGTTCCTTCAGGCCTGCTCAGCCAGTCCGCCTAGGGTATAGTGGGGCATCTGCAGGTCGTGGTTATCATGGATTGCAGCAGGGCCAGTCATCACTCAGGGCCCTTCCAGCTCATGCTCCGTCAGCCCAGGGTCCTTCTAGGCCGATTGCATTTGCTAGAGCACCAGTGCACTGTTATGAGTGTGGCGAGATGGGCCACGTGCGCAAGCATTGTCCTCATCGTGGTGCTAGATCGTCCCAACAGAGGGGTCAACCCTCGACTGCTGATCTAGTTACCTCACCACCCGCCCAGCCAGTTAGGGGTGGAGGTCAAGCAGCCAGAGGCCGCCCAAGAGGGGGAGGTCGAGCAGGTGGTGGCCAGCCCCGATTCTATGCTATCCCAGGCAGGACAGATGCTAGTGCTTCAGATGTCGTTATTACAGGTATTGTATCAGTCTGCCACAAAGATGCCTCTGTATTATTTGATCCCGGTTCCACTTATTCATATGTGTCCTCATATTTTGTTCAATATTTGGGTATGCCCTGGGAGTTTCTTGCTTTACCGGTTTATGTGTTTACCCCGATGGGCGATACTGTTGTTGTGGACCGTGTGTACCGGTCGTGTATAGTGACTATTGGGGGTCTGGAGACCCGAGTGGACCTATTGCTACTAAGAATCGTAGATTTTCATGTCATTTTAGGCATGGATTGGCTATCTCCATGTCGTGCTATTTTAGACTGTCATGCTTAGACAGTTACCTTGGCTATGCCGGGTGTGTCGCGGATCGAGTGGCATGGCATGACCGATTATATTCCTAGTTGGGAAGGGTTGCCTTGCATACCTAGCGTTTGTGAGGGATGCTGGAGCTGGGACTCCAAGCATCGATTCTGTTCAAGTTGTGCGGGATTTTCCAGATGTATTTCCTGCATACCTACCGGGCATGCCACCGGACAGGGATTTTGATTTTGGCATTGACCTAGTGGCGGGCACTTAGCCCATTTCTATTCCGCCGTATCATATGGCACCAGCAGAGCTGAAAGAATTAAAGAAGCAACTTCAGGAACTCCTAGATAAGGGGTTCATTCGGCCTAGTGTGTCACCTTGGGGTGCACCGATTCTATTTGTGAAAAAGAAGGATGGCACGATGAGAATGTGCGTCGATTATAGGCAATTGAACAAGGTAACAATCAAGAACAAATATCCTTTGCCTCGCATCGACGATTTATTTGACCAGCTTCAGGGAGCATGAGTGTTCTCTAAGATTGATCTCCGTTCAGGATATCACCAGTTAAAGATCAGGGATGCAGATATTCTTAAGACTGCTTTCTGGACTAGGTATGGCCACTATGATTTTCTCGTTATGTCTTTCGGGCTAACCAATGCCCCAGCAGCGTTGATGCAATTAATGAATAATGTATTTTGGCCTTATCTGGATTCGTTCGTGGTGGTATTCATTGATGATATTCTGGTGTACTCGCGTAATCAGGAAGAGTACGCAGAACATTTGCAAGTTGTATTGCAAAGATTGAGGGAGGAGAAGCTCTATGCGAAATTCTCCAAATGTGAGTTTTGGCTCGGTTCAGTGGCTTTCTCAGGACACGTAGTGACCAGCAAGGGTATACAGGTTGATCCAAAGAAGATAGAGGCGGTCAAAGTTGGCCTAGACCATCCTCAGTCACAGAGATTCGTAGCTTTCTTGGGTTGGCATGCTATTATCGTCGGTTTGTTCAGGGTTTCTCATCCATTGCGTCGCCCTTGACCAAAT
>MCJB01005335.1:0-12963 GCA_002018475.1 Nicotiana obtusifolia
GCATAGTATTATACCACTTATTCTTGAAGAGACGACATCGACACATTCTTGAAATGCCAAAGTTAAACTCCATCAACCATCCAAAATCCATTCGAGGCCCTCGGGAGTTCAAGCAGACACGCCAACATGTCCCATAACATTATTCAAACTTGTTCCAACCTTCGGAACGTTCAAAACAACTTATCAACACCAATTCACGTTGGATTCAAGCCTAAGGTTTTCAAAATCCTCTAAATCGCTATTTTGATCTAAACCCAACCAAACCACGCCCGAATGACCTGAAATTTTGCACACAAGTCATAAATCACATATCGAAGCTACAACAACTTTCGGAATTCCATTCCGACCCTCGGATCAAAATCTCGCCTATCAACCGGAAATCGCCAAAATTCTAACTTCACCAATTCAAGCCTAATTCTACACGGAACCTCCAAAACTAATTCTGATCACTTTCCTAAGTCATAAATCCTCTCCCGAAACTAACCGAATCATCAAAATTCACATCCGATCCTTCTAACTCATAACTCAACATCCAGTTGACTTTCACATTTTAAGCCTTCTTAAAAGAGACTAAGGGTCTCCTTTATTACCGATTTCACTCTGAATGCAACTTACTCAACTTAATTACCTAAAATACGGATAACAAGGCATAATGATACAGAAATTGGGGAAGACGGAGCAGTAACCCCTGAGACGATTTACCGGGTCGTCACATTAGCCTATTAGGATATCATTCGTGTGGAAAACTGAATATGCTAGTAATGTTCAGATTACTTGAGCTTATTTGTCCTTTGAAATTGAAGTTCTTGTATATACCTACTGTAATGATTACGCACCAAATTACCATATATATATATATATATATATATATATATATATATATATATATATATATATATATTAATGGAAGTACACGAGTAATGTACTGCACCAGAACTTTTCATTGAAATAGTTCTTATTATTCCTAATTCTTTTCTATAGTTTTCATCATGTCGAGTTTATTAAAGCTTGAGTTTGTAATATGAAATCTTTAGAAAGAATTATCTATCATTGGTTTTTGATGCCGAGATTCATATAGACGCTAAAGGTTTTGGTATCACTAGTCACTACTAGAAAACAGTTAAAATCGTCCAAAAATACCGACCGAAATCGGTTGGAAAACTGAAAAAATTGACCGATTTTCGATCGACTTTAATTCGTCGAAATTAGGCTGGCTGGTGATGTCGGTCAGAAGTTGTGACCGATTTCGGTTGGTTAATAAAATTTCACAAGCAACCAAAAAGGAAAAAATCTGCTGAAAAACCGACCAAAGACCGGTCGATATTTTAATTATGCAATTAAAAAATGCACCGTCTAGGAATCAAACCGGGGCATGTGCTATGGCAGGACACTATTCTACCACTAGACTATTAGTACATTTTGGTTTAAGACTATCTTTTATTTTATTTGTACCCTTTAATTGTATTTTCGCGCGAAAATAACTGACCGATTTCAGTCGGTTTTATTAAAAATATAAAATTACCTATAGAAATCGGTCGGCTTTTTAAAATGACCGGTTGAAATAACCGACTAATTTCGGTTAGTTTTTTGAATATTTTTTTAATTTATTTTATATGAAAAAAATCGATCAAAGTTGATCGGTTTCTTAAAAAATAAATTTCGCGGGAAGCTCAAATAGTTTCCTGCATTTTTGTGCCAAAAAAAAAAAAAACGACCGAAGTTGGCCGGTTTCATAAAAAAAAATTAAAAAATAAAATATTTTAAAATACCGACCGACTTCGGACCGACCGAAGTCGGTTTGTTGTGGTCGGTTTAAGCCAAATTTCTAGTAGTGATTACTCAGGTAATGAAGCATCAAGCCAGGATAAAGCGAAAGCGATGAATGTCCTTCGTCATTATCTGGAAGGTTTAAAGGTTGAATATTTGACATTGAAAGATCCACTTGAATGTGGACTGATGGAAAGGTATGATCACTTTAAGGCTATGGTATTGCCATGGGCTCGAATATGAGTGGATACACTTATCGTTGCAAGATTTTAAGACCGTAAGTGAGTATAACTCTGTTGTATTTCAAATAACTTCTCAATTAAAATTATGTGCAGATGTTATGAATGATGAGAATTTGTTGGAAAATACTCTTACGACTTTTCATGCTGCAAATATAGTGTTACAACAGAAATACCATGAAATAATTTAAAAAATACAAGCAACTTATACCATTTTGATGAAAAATCATGAAGCTCGTTCCACAGGGTCAGCTCCATTCTTTGAAGCAAATGTGATAGTGACGCGTGATAAGTCTGAAAGAAAAGAAAATAATTATCATGGACATATGAATGTACGTGAGCGTGGCAATGACAAGGCGACATAATAATCGTCATTGTGGTGGTCATGGCAAACAGGAGAACAATATGGGTTCTTAAAGCAATCCTTCAAAAGGCAAAGGCAATAACTGCCATCTGTAACAACCACCGGTCGTTTTCTAGATTGTTTTCTAGATTTTTGTTGATGTTAGGCTATAATCTCGTATTTTAGTCGCTTATTGCACTCTAATTCGCTGCACTTGTGTTGCACTTTAATTGGTAGTATTTTGCGCTTATTGTGTATTTTATGCCTTGTAGGAGTGATTCCGAGTTATGTTGATGTTATGGAGCTAAATCAAATAATTGGAGCTTTGATGTCTGAGTAAAAGTCCAAGGGATTAAGCTGGGATCATCCCCCAGGGGTCGAGGGTCATTTCTAGACGTCAAAAATCAAGGAAGAAGCAACACTCTGAGGAAATGTAGACACACCATGCGTAGCACTGTGCGACACATTAGTGAAAATGTGCGTCAAAAATTTGAGAAGTTCAGAGACTTATAATTTTTGGGTCTGACAGAAAAATACACTAATGCTAGGCATAGTGCGTAGCATCAGTACAAAATTTTGTCAGACAAGCTAAGTTCAGAGAGTTTATAACCAAGAAAATTTCACTAATGCTACGCACCCTGCGTTGTAGTGCGACGCATGAAAAGTATAAGTTTGCAAGTTTTCCTATTTTGGCTAGGAAGGGAGGTTTCATCTGGGCCCGACCCTACTTGGTATAAATACATGAAAAAATGTTATTTTCTGGACTTTTGACATACTTTAGACCTAAGGAGGCTAAAGAGGAGGTGGAAGAACACAAGCACAAGGGTTTCATTATTCCTTTCTCACTCAAGACCCGAGTTTGGATTGAATTTATGTTTTCATATACTTTAATTATATTTGTGATGAATTTCTCCATGATTATGGAGTAGTTCCCTTTAGGGTTTGATGGATTTGGTGTATTGATGATTGTTTGTGGATTATAACTCTAGTTTTATGTATTGAAGTATTTTTGGATGATTTAATTGTTGCATCTATATTCAGTTGTACATGTAATCGAAAAAGGCATAACTTGTGATATCTTTGCATTATATTGTTGGTTGAGCTCATTAATTCTTCATAGTAATCGGAAGAGAGGCTAGTTATTGATTAAACCTAGTTAGGAGGATAATCGAGAGAGGTTCTCCTAAAGACCAATCCACTACGCATTCTTGCATATCTTGACAGAGCTTAAATTGGTTCATCTCATGAGGTTGAGACTTAGTCAAGAGAGGAGTTTCTGGCTGAACGCGTAAACTTATAATTGAGTGAATTCGAGAGACTCACTTAAACTTTAGAAGTGAATTATCTAGAGTTAGATACCGAATAATTATCTTGCACCTATCCTATCAAAGCCCTATCTTCTCCAATTGATAACCTTCTTTGCTTATTCCTTGTTTCTATTGTCATTAGTCAATAGCTTTAGATTCTTAGTTAATTTTAGTTAGACATCTTATAAATCTCAACTGTTGATCATCTCCGATTGCTATCAAGCTAAACTACGAGAATACTGTTTAAATCCAATACTTGTAGATACAATGTTATACTATACTATATTTGATTAGCGTTCAAAATTTAAGTGTGTGTTTTGCGCTTGTCAAATTTTGACGCCGTTGCGGGGATTGGCAATCGATAGTGTTTGAAATAGTTTGTAGTGCTAATTCAGAATTTTTTTTCTTTTTATTTTATTCCCATTTTCTCTTTTTATGTTTGGTGTTTGTTGACTGTGCGCAGGTTACAGGTTTAGATTGGTGCATGACTCGAGCATCTGCATAAGAAGTCCTACCATTCGAGCCCGAGATAGAAAAATAACTGCGACAACTGAGGAAGGAAAGAAATCTCATTGAGACATCAAAAAATGTTGGGCAATCCTCAACCAAAGAACCTATGGCTGGAAATAGTGATGATAATGTTGATTTGGCTGCAAGGGATGCAACCCAACAATGAGAAAAAGCTGCACGGGATAATGAGTAAGCAGCTATCAGAGTTGTCCAGATTGTCAATGATGAAGAGAGGGCTCAGAGAATTGCTCAAAATCAACCCTGTTGCAGACCAGTTCGGAAAATATAGCTCCCATGCCTGGGAGACCACTTGGCGATTATGCTAGACTGGTCTACAATCAAGGATTATCAAGTGTTAGATCACCTCCAATTGCAGCAAACAATTTTGACTTGAAGCAAAGGTTGCTTCAAACTATGCAGAATTGTTGTGTTTTCAGAAGACAGATGATCCAAATACACATCTGATGGACTTCGAGGAGATTATGAACACCTTTCAATACAATAGGGTGTCACAAGATGCATTGTACTTAAGGGCATTCCCCTTTTCACTTAAAGATGATGCAAAGCAGTGGCTTCGAAGCTTGCCCACTGGATCGATTAAAACATGGGATGAGATGACCAGAAAATTTCTTGATAAATATTTCTCCTCAACTACGACGGGCAAGTTTAGAAGAGAAATCCATATCTTTTGCCAGAAAGAGAGTGAAATTGTTTTTGAAGCATGAGGTTTAAGGAGATAGTTTGAAAGGGTTAGCATAGCGGAATTGAACTCCGGATGCAACTCCAAGACTTTTGGGATAGATTGACACCGGCCTCACGTAGAACATTGAGCAATGCAGCTGGAGGCCCGTTGATGAAAAAGACTCCAGAGGAGATAATTTCAATTTTTGATGAGTTATCTGAAGACGCTGATCAATGGCCCTCAGAGAGTGCTGAAAGAAGTAGAGCAACTGGTGCTCACCAAGTTGATGCTAATAGATCTATGCTGGTACAACTTGGTGCTATGACTAAAGAAATACGAAAGCTAACCTTAGCCTCGATACAACATGAACCTCACGCAGCTTGTGATATATATGGAAAAGGACACCCACTCATGAGTGTAAAGCCTCAACTGAGGAAGTGAATACTATGAGAAATTATAATTTTAATGCAATGGGTTAGAAGCACTCCAGTTTTTCATGGAGTTCACCTGGGGGAACCGCAAATGAATAACAATAAAAAAATCCCAAATTTTGGGGACAAGGAGCTCCTGGTTTTATGAATCAACCAAGCAGTAGGTTCAGCCTCAACAGCCCAATCAGCCCGGTCTAGAAGATCTAATGAAGGCCTTTATTGTGAATGCTGATGAAAGATTTGAAGTACAAGGGGCAGCAATTTGAAATTCTGAGAAGCAAGTGGGACAAATTGCAATCATATTATCTGAGAGGGTTCCAGGCACTCACCCTGCTGATACTGAAAGAAATCCCAAAGAAACAGCGAATGCTGTAACCTTGAGAAGTGGGCAAGTGTTGAAAGAGCCCACCCCGATCCAAAAAGATGTGATACATGAAAAAGAAAGTGGGGAGCAGCTGAAAGGTGATGATGACAACAAGAAGAAAGGCCCGATGGAAGCTGAGAAAAAGAAGAAGGAAGAAAAATCGATAAGGGAAGAACCTGAGGAGAGCAAGGATATGCCGGCTTTACCTTTCCCTCAAAAGCTATATAGAGAAAAGCTGGACAAGCAGTTTGAGAGATTTCTGGATATGCTGAAACAAGTTCATGTAAACTTACCATTCATAGAAGTGCTCTAAAAAATGCCTTCTTATGCTAAATTCTTGAAATACATCCTTATGAAGAAGAGGAAAGTAGAGGAGACCTCAGTGGTCAAGCTCACAGAGCATTGCAGCGTGATATTGCAAAATAAACTCTCACAAAAGTGTGGAGATCCAGGGAGTTTTACTATACCTTGCTCTTTAGGAACTATCAATTTTGGAAAATCTTTATGTGATTCTGGTTCCTCAATTAATTTAACGCCTCTGTATATTTACAGGAAACTGGAGAAGGAGGTTGGAGAGATAAGGTCTGCACCAATATCTTTGTAGCTGGCAGACCAAACGACTTTAATACCCGAGGGGATAGTGGAAGATGTGTTATTTTGGGTGGATAAGTTCGTATTTCCCGTGGATTTTATAGTGGTGAATATAGAGAAAAACAAGGAGGTCCCTCTCATCTTAGGAAGATCATTCTTAGCGACGGGCAGAGCGATATTAGATATATATGAGAGAAAAATCATGCTTAGAGTGGGTGAGGAGACTGTGACTTTCAAGATGGATATAGAAAAGGGAGTGCAAAAAGAAAAACCAGCTGCGAGTGTTGAGTGGAAAGTGAAGGGCTCGAAAGAGAAGGCTGCAGTAAGCGAGAAAGATAAGTGTGGGGTATATCCCAAAAAGGCTGAGAAGAAGCTGTCTGCATGGATGTGCGCATTAGTTCGGGCGTGAGGAATGGAACCCAACTTCGACTCAGACCCCAACTAGATATTCAGGGAAGTTTTCTTTACCTTATGCTTTTTAATTGTGTGTCATGGAGACATGCCACAACTTAAAGTGTGGTGTGCGGTATAGTTGTATGTATGTATGTATGTATGTATGTATGTATATTAGTTTTCTTTTTTGCTTAGTTGTCATAGTTGGAGATAGAAAATTAAAAAAATCATAAAACTTTTAAATTTTTTGATTTTTCCCAACGATGGATATCATCGACATGTTTCTTGAGGGATTAAAGCCGAAAGAAAAAAGATAAAAGATTTTCTTTTGTTAGGTAGTGTAATAATTCCCCTTTGGTTTTTCTTTATGCCGCGATTCTTTTCCAAGGATTTTGGTTGAACTGGGTGTAGTTAGTTTTTATTTTTGTTAGGAGTAGGAAACCTTGTGCTAAGGTTTGAATGGAAGGCAATATCTCTTGACTTTATTATGCCTTGAGAATAGTGAGTGCTTTAGTTTTGAAGGTTAGGCTCAATTTTTGACTCTTGTATAAGTGCCCTAAATTGTATGATCTTAACTTTGCTTAACTGCTTTGACTAGAGTGTCTTGATGAGTTCGATCCTGAGTGAGTTATGTACTATGTGTGTGAGGTTTTGGGTATTCTGTGCATTGCAGTTGATGTCTAGAACTTGCCCGTGTGTTTGTAAAGCGAAATAGTAGTTTATTCAGTCTTGGAAGTAATATAGACATTTTATTGTTGAGCTAGATATATTTTTTACCCACCTAATTTTTATGTATCTCAGTTAACCTCTTTGAGCCTATAATCCCGTTTCTTTGGCAACCACATTACAAGCCCTACCCATTTGTTTGAATTGACCATCTATTTGAACCTTTTACCTCTCGTGAGCACTTGAATTTGTTATGAACTTTGTAAAAGTTAAAGTGTGGGTTGTTGGTTTGGCTTTTGAGTGGAACTATTGAAATAGGAGAAAGGTGCATTGTTTTGAAAAAGTAAGAGCCACTTGAATTGAATAATAAAAGAAAAAGAAAAATAGTTGTATTGTTGTGAAAAATATTCCTAGATAGTGGTAACTCTTGATGTATTTGTGCTTAAAGAAGTTGGGAGCTGACATATATTGTTGTGAAGGTGGAGTTATGGTTTGACATAAGTGTGGGGTTTTGAACGAGTAATTATGTATTAAAGTGCTTAGGGAGGTGTAGTCACTCTTATATCTAAATGTTCCTGCCATTCCTGCAGCCTATATTACAACCAACTAAAGTCCTACTAGATCCTTGACTGAATAAGCTCAATTAGTAGAGTAGTACACTACGGGAAAGCCTATGATACATCTTTTGTGGCACATGAATGTTGTTTCTGAGAGTGTGCGAATTCTTTCTATCTTGAGTTCCAAATTGTTCTTAAATTTTATTGTGTGTGGAACTATTCTCTATTGTTGTTCTTAAAAATGTGTGATGCTTTTGAGTAAAATCTTGAGGTGAGGATGTTATGTTATTGTGCTTAATCTGTTTTAAATGTTCTTGGTACGATGAGTTAGGAGAGTTGTTTAAAAAGGTCGTGTTTATATAAAGTGTAGTCTGATTGCTCGAGGACGAGCAATATTTTAAGCGTGGGGTGTTGATGATAGGCTATAATCTTGTATTTTAGTCGCTTATTGCACTCTAATTCACTGCACTTTACTCATTTTGAGCTTTAATGGTAGTATTTTGAACTTATTGCATATTTTGTGCCTTGTTGGGGTGATTCCGAGTTATGCAGATATTGTGGAGCTAAATCAAATAATTGAAGCTTTGAAGATGAGTAAAAGACCAAGGGATTAAGCCGGGATCGTGTTCAGGGGTTGAGGATCACTTCTGGACGTCAAAAATTAAGGAAGAAGCAACACTCTGAGGAAATTCACTAATGTGATGCACCATGCGTAGCACTGTGCGACGCATCAGTGAAAATGTGCGTAAAAAATTTGAGAACTTCAGAGAGTTGTAATTTTTGGGTCTGACAGAAAAATATGATTAAACTGTTTTATGACTTGCGGGGATGGTTGGTTTGGTTTTGGAAGAATTTGGGTGTAAGGCCCCATAAAATTTCACCAAGGAATTTGAGGTTTTGGTTGAAGAATGCTCTGCGGAGTGGATGGAAATTTTTGCCAGAAGAAGGCAATTCTATAGTCTGTTTCGCGATCATATAACCATTTCACGAGCCGCATAATCATCACAGAGTTAAGCAGAAAGTTGTTGAATTTTGAAGATCATTTTGTGGTCCATTCTGGCGATCGCATATCCATTTTTCGGTCCGTATTTTCCGTCGCAAATTTGGCAGGAAGAATTTTATTGGGTCATTCTGTGGTCCATTCTGCGGCCGCGTAAGTGGTCTGCGGACCGCAGACCTGTCCAGACCATTTCAGTTTTTGGGCATCACTTTCGCGGTCCATTTTGCGGACCACATATCTGTTCTGTGGTCCATTCTGCTACCGCAGACCTTAGTTCGGAGGGTCTATTTTCCTATTTTTCTAACCCAACCCTATTTTAATAAATAGCCTTTGGGGCTTATTTTGGAACGATTTTCTGATGATTTTAGAGAGAGGTAAGAGCATTTTAGAGAGAGAAGGGGAAAACCTAGCATTCTAATCATCCAATCTTGCACCAACCTTCAAGAATCAAGGAAGTCAATCACTAGACCACCATTTATCTGGGTAAGTTCCTATCCTATACCACCCATACAAGTTATTTTAGGGTCTAAGTATATTGTGGGATTGGAATTAGGCCATGCATGTGTCAATAGGTTGTAGTATGTGGGGTTAATGAACTAGTTTGGGTAGTTTCTTGTTGAAATCGGTTGAGGAAGGAAGGGATTACCATTTTTGAAGCTTTATAGTCTATTTTGCATACTAGGTGTTTGACGAAATTCCTAAGAGAGTTATACCATGAGAATCCTTCTAATTATTATCTGATTTTCGCTATCTTCCTATAGATTGTTATTGCTAGAAGTGTTGGTACGTTGTAGTAACTTAAGGAAAGCTCAAACAAGGTATGTTGGCTAAAATCCTCTTTTAGAATTGAACCCCACAATGGCCTTGTAAGTCTCGTGTTGCTCATTATAATTGATTATTCCGAATAAGCCTTGTGTCGAAAGATATATGCTTTCAATTTGTATACTAAATGTTCTTGTTATGTTTAGTTGCCAGAAGGTGATTAAGCATGGGCTGTGTGTTAATATGTTATGCTTTGAAAACGTAATTCTAATGAAAACTAGCATGTCAAATTGTGTAAGAAATCACATGTGCCTAAGACTCTTAATTTGGTTAGTTGCTCAAATGTGTGTTTAGAGTATTGAGTAGAAATGCCTTGTTGTTGATAATCTATAAGGATGCTTGAAAGTGAAAGAAGTGGGTTAGAGATATAAAGTGTGGCCAACGTGCCAAGAATGAAAGTTACACTTGTGGTCAATGGTTCCGAGGAAATTAAATGATGTGAGAAAGGTTATGAAATAGGCCTTGATTCAATTGTTCCAAACTGACTTTGAAAATAGATTTGCCTAAAAGCTTATGTACCCAAGTCATGTCCAAATGTGGCTGTTTTAACTAGTGCTATGCTTTGTAAGTATTCCCAATGTGTTTTGAGCTCTTATGTCTTCATGAGTTGAAATTGTATATTGCCCTTTTTGGGGAAAAGTATTTCAAGAACTAATGATGTGTTGCACATTTATGATTTTAACTTGTTCTTCGATTGCCAATCAATTTACTCCGTTTCTTGGAAAGAAATTCATTGTGTTTAAAGTCTTTATTGCTAATAAACCTAAAGTTGTGATTTTCAAAATATTCTATTTGTTTATATTGTGATGATAATCCTTATAAGTAAAGAAATGAAAGTGTGGAATATAAGATATGGCCAGTGTGCCTTGGGATGAAGAGTCATAAGTATGGCCAAGAGAGCCAATAAAATAATAATGATGTTGTGAATGGTTGAAGTTACTAACGAGGCCATATATAGTGTGAAAGGTAATGAGGTGGATATAAAATAGATTTATGTTGTTTTCCTTGTATGCAAACCAAAAATATTTTTGGGAGTATCATTAGCAAACCGAGGAAGGGTGGGTCATAAGGCCCACACCCGAAACTATACGTGGCGGTGCAGGGGTGGATTGTGATTATTCTCCTTATTTGGGATGAGATTGAAATATTGATGTGATTGTGGTTATTCTCCTTAATTGGGATGAGGTTGATATTAGTTGTGAATTGGAAAGTCAACCCACACGGCATATGTGGGAAGGCGGCCTATACTATTGGGTGGAGATCGGACGCCATGTTGCGCACATGGTGGTACTACTCTTGGTGACACATTTTTTCGTATCACATGTCAAACCACATCATTCGTGGGATATAGCCTAGCTGATCGGGCGTGATCGGACTCCGTGCTAAAAACACGATGGTATATCGGTGCTAATGATCTACCAACCAAAAATATATATTATTTTTGTATTTTGATAATTTTATGTTTTAACTGGGCATTTAGATATTGTTGATTGTGACTTGCTGTTTCTATCATTTTCCCTTTTCTTATATTGGCATTCTATTTTGAAAGAGGACATTTAGCTTCACATACTAGTACTATTCCATATGTACTAACATCCCTTTTGCCGGGGGCGCTGTATCATCAATGGATGCATGTGGTTCGTCAGCGGCGGTTTTGATCCTCGTTAGCAGTTACTCTTTACTCAGCAGATTTTGGTGAGCCCTACTACATTCTGGGATTCATGTCATTTGACGTTGTGCTTTAGGTTTTGAGGTATAGCCGGGGCCTTGTCGCTGACACTTCCATACTACTCTTCTGTTGTACTTAGAGGCTCCGTGGACAGGTTGTGGGTGGTGTATGATGTTGGGAATTTTAACTAGTAAGTGTTGGTATTTGGGCGAACATGGTTTTGCATCATATCTATAAACTTGTAATATTTTGGGAATCATAAATAAATATCCTTTAGCAATGGAAAAGAATGTGGAGCACTTGACTCTTCTCATGTCTATCACTTGTAAAGATTCTTATATAGTTAATGGGAAAGGTTGGGTATAAGGCATCTAGCAGGCTTACTTAATCGAGATATCTCGCTTAAGTGCCGGTCGTGCTCCCCAAGGTCGGGGCGCGGCATCAGGTTGAATTCAGAACACTTAGTTCCATAATAGTAGCCTAAGGTGGCCAAGTTTGACTTGAATCAACACTTTGACTAAACGAACTCGAAACCGAGACTCGAAGGTTCCAATAGGTTCGTATGACAATTTTTCACTTGGGCGTGTGTTTGGATCGAGATTCGGGTGATTCGGGAGCGTTTCAGCACTTATTGTTAATAGTTAGCGTCTTGAAGGTTTTAGAGTTTCCTAAGTTTGGTTTGAAGTAGGCTTCGGTGTTATAGATATTATTTTGGGATTCCGAGCCTTGGAATAGGTTCATATGGTGATTTTTGACTTGTGCGTAAAATTTAGCATCATTCTGAGTTACCTAAGTATGATTCGTCGCGTTCGGAGCTAGTTGAAGAAGTTTGAAATTCAAAAGTTGATTAATTTGGTTTTGGGGGTGCGATTCTTGGTTTTGATGTTATTTTATGTGTTATGTGACTTCGAGTAGGTACGAATTATGCTGATGAACTTGTTGGTTCCTTTGAATGGGGTCCCGGGTGGCTCGGGTGTATTTCGGACCACCCGGAGCTAAAACCAAATTGCTGGTACTGATTTCCTTCTTCGGGAATGCGGAGGGTGTCTCACGTTCGCGATGAAGAATTTAGGAAGGAGGCTTTTTGTGCTACATGTTCACGACAGTAGGCTCGAGATCGCGGAGCTTAGGGGCCAGTGGTCTACGCGTTCGCGACAGCATGCTCGCGTTCGCGTAGAAAGGGCCTAGGCCTGGGGAGGCTAGGCTGTTGGTCTTCACGTTCACAAAGGACAAACCGCGTTCATGAAGTATCAGTTAGCTTGACCTTCGCGATTGTGGAGGCCTAGTCGTATTTGCAAAGAATTTTTTCTGGGCGTTGGCAGCTTTTGCCTTCGCGAATGCGAGGGGACTTACGCGATCGCAAAGAAGGGCCGCTGTGCAGAATCATGTTTTAAAAATCGGGACTTAGGCTATTTGTTTCATTTCTCACTTCTCTTTGCCGAAATTAGAGCTTCTTGGAGGGGGATTTTCACCTAGCACTTTATGGTAAGTAATTCCTACCTAATGTGATTTTAATACATAGATTGTGGGTAGATTATAACATGAAAATTATGGAATTATGAGACTTTATTAGAAAACCTATGGTTTGGTAAAAAAGGGGGAGGGGGGGGGGGGGGGGGGGT
>MCJB01005335.1:12983-32363 GCA_002018475.1 Nicotiana obtusifolia
GTATAGCTAGCTGACAAATACTGAAAAAGAAGCATTTTTATGAACTAAGAATTAGAGATCGGAGGCAATTCGAAGGGGTTATTTCGCCACGAAATTGATGTTAGAATTTGGTATAAATTTATATTTGAGTTCGTAAGGTCATGAGTAATATTTATCTACGAAAACCTTTGTAATCTGGGCACGTGGGACTGGGGGTGACTTTTAAGAACATTCCGAATTGGGTTGGGAAATTACTCTAATAGATGATTTATGAACTCTTGAGCATATATTGATTAGTTTGTAAGTTTCGGGTTGCGCAAAATTATTTTGAGGTTATCAGTGTGGTTTGACGGCCGAGAAGAGGACTTGGAAGCAAGGTAAGCCTCTTTCCTAATCTTGTAAGAGGGAATTACCTCCATAAGTGCTTAAATTGTTATATGCTACTAGTTGTTGGTGCTACGTACACACGAGGTGACGAGAGTCCGTACGTAGCTAATATCATGTTTATGTCCGGGTAGACTTAGGACTTTATCGTGCAATATTTATATTATTTGAACTCAGCTTGTTAGTTTAATTACTTAAGTTTATAATCAAAATTTGATTAGGGATTATGTTAGGCCGAGCTTAATTACCTTGAGCTATGGAGAAACTTGATTGTTGGTAAAATTTGTGCTTTCTTTATGTGCCCATCCTTGTGTTATAGTTGTTTGACTCATAGTTCGAAGAGTTTCTCTATTTCTGTGGATTGGGCTGTACGCCTCGGCAGTATATTTGAGATGCATCCATGGATCAGGCCACACGACCTTGGTAGTGTATGTACATGATTATTATGGATCGGACCGTACGACCTCGGCATAACTCATGCATAATATCGCTAGGAGTCAGAATATACATGATATTTTCGTCTTGTCTTGAGATTTGATATTTACTTGATGGTTCTTATTTGTTGAGATAGCACATGATATTTGGGGATTTTAAACTATCATTATGTTAAAGGATCATGTTATTTACCGTTTCTTATTCCATTGCTACTGTTGTATTTCATGCCTATTTATAATTCTTGTAATTTATTTATTGACCACTAGTAAGTGTCGATGTGACCCCTCGTCATTACTTCTTCGAGGTTAGATTAGATACTTACTAGGTAATCGTTGATTTACATACTCATGCTACAATTCTGCATTAATTGTGCAAGTACTGAGGCAGGTACATCTGGTGGCAATTCGGGCGCGCATCCCCAGTATCCGAAGACTTAGTGGAAGGCTATTCTTCATGCTTTGATCTACAGCATCTGGAGTCTCCTGCCTATTATATTTTCATTTCAGACAGTAGCTATAGTGGTTTGTATATTCTACTAGATTGCTCATGCACTTGTGACACCGGATTTTGAGAATTCCTAGTAGATGTTTATGGTATTGCCTAATATTATCACCTTTTTATTTTAGTTTTTACTAATATTTTATATATCCATGATTTTTTATGTATTGATTTCCTTTTATTATAAAATCCATGATTTTAAATGTAATAAAATGAATAATTAAATGGATAGTTCACCGTTGACTTGACCAACGACGACGTTGGGCGCCATCATGGCCTATAGTGAGAATTGAGTCGTGACAGCTTGATATCAGAGTACTAGGTTCACATAGGTCTCACGAGTCATGAGCAAACTTAGTAGAGTCTTGCGGATCGGCATGGAGACGTCCTTACTTATCTTCGAGAGGCTATAGGGTGTTAGGAAACATCTCTTTCTTCATCTCCTATCGTGCAGTTGCATGTTGTGCTAAATATCTTTCTCTTATTCTCTCATAGATGGTGAGAATGTGTGCTACAACTGTACCCGGCAGTAGAGGGGCTGCTCCTCCGGTTGTTAGAGGGAGAGGCAGAGGCCGCGGAAGGGTCATAGATCCTGCTAGAAGATGAGGGCGCCCAAGAGTCACTTCCGTCGTACCACTAGTTGATCCGGGATTTCAGGAGGTCATGGGTCGTATGCTGCAGTTCATGGATTCTATGACTCAGGCTGGGATATTTCCAGCGGACCCAACCACATCTCAAGCGGGAGGGGAGAACAGACACCTACCACTCATGCTCCAGGGGACGTTGCTGCTGTCTATCAGATCCCAGGTGCACTACCTGCAGGCGGGGCTCAGCCGGTTGCAGCAATTAGACCAGAGACCAGACAGACCACGTCCGTCGAGGAGCAAAAGCAGCTAGACAGATGTACTAGGCTTTGTCCTCCTGTCTTTGACGGTGAGCAGTTAGAGGACCCACATGACTACATTGATCGTTGCAGGGAGAGGATGCATAATATGGGAGTATTGGAGTCCAAGGGGGTGGACTTCACCATATTTCAGCTGGAGGGGAAGGCTCGTAGATGGTGGTAGTCTTATCTCTATAGTAGGATAGTAGGTTCACCTCCCTTGACTTAAGACCAGTTCGCACAATCTCTATTTGGAGAAGTATATTCTACCCTCACAATGGGAAGAGTTATGTGATCAATTTGAGCGGCTCCAGTAGGGTCAGATGTCTGTGACTGACTATGAGGGGAGATTCTCTGAGGTTTCTCGCGATGCAGTTATGATGCTTCCCACAAATGGAGAGAGAGTGCGGAGGTTTGTTGCGGGCTTGCATTATAGTATCCAGGTTACTATGCCCTAGGAGGTTGAGATGGGGACTCATTACGATCAGGTTGTGGAGATAGCTCAGAGGATCGAGGGTATTCGCAACCAGGGCCGAGTGTATACGACGGGGGAGAAGCGGCCTCGGCATTCTGGCAGATTCAGTAGTGCTCTGTCGGGGGGCAGAGGTCAGTTCATGAGGGGACAGTCTAGAAGGCCCATGTACTCAACACCACCGCTTGCTCAGAGTGCTCCAGCACGACCCTATTTCAGCCAGAGAGCACTTACTGTCCACCGACTTTTCAGGGTTCCTCCAGTGGGTATTCAGGTCACCAGGGTTATACCTAGGGTCAGCAGTCTTGCGCACTGAGAGGTTTCTACGAGTGCAGGGAACTTGGTCACATAAGGAGGTTTTGCCCTAGGCTTCAGGGCAAGGTAGTACAGCAGGGCCATCAGTCCATGATCACTGCAACCGCTGCCGCATCGCCTGTCCAATCGGCTAGAGATGTAGGGAAGGTGAGTAGGAGTCACCCTGGAGGTGGAGGCCAGCCAGGTGGTGCTCCGGCTAGATTCTATACCTTTCCAGCTAGACCAGATTCAATAGCCTCAGACGTCGTGATCACATTTAGTATTTCTGTCTGTAGTAGGGATGCTTCTGTACTATTCAATCCAGGGTCTAGTTATTCATCTGTATATTCTCTATTTGCTCCATATCTGGATATCTCCCGTGAGTCCTTGGGTGTTCCTGTATATGTCTCCACACTAGTGGGTGATTCTTTTGTTGTGGATCGGGTTTACCGGTCCTGTGTAGTGACCTTCTGTGGTTATGAGACCAGGTCTGTTGCTTGATATGATCGACTTTGAGGTCATCCTAGGCATGGACTAATTGTCTCTGTATCATGTCGTTCTTGATTGCCATGCCAAGACTGCTACCTTGGCGATGCCAAAGTTGCATAGATTGGAGTGGATAGGCTCATCTATAAGTAGATCTAGTCAGGTTATCTCTTTCTTGAAGGCTCGACATATGGTCGAGAAGGGTTGTTTGGTCTATCTGAATTATGTTCAGGATTTTACTGTGGGTACTTGCATGATAGAGTTAGTGCTCGTGGTGTGGGAGTTTTCTGATGTATTTCCTGTTGATCTAGCAGGCATGCCACTAGATCGTGATAACGATTTTGGCACTGATTTGGTACTCAGGCTCCACGTATGCCACAAGGTCCCCAGATTTCTCAGTCCACGGTTACTGCTCCAGTTGCTGCTCCACCTGCACAGCCAGTTAGGGGTGGAGGTTAGGCCTGTAGGGGTCGCCCTAGAGAGGGAGGCCATCCAGTTGTTATGCTTTTCCGGGTAGGACGGAGGCGGTTGCATCAGACGCAGTTATCACAGGTATTGTTCCGCTTTGTCATAGAGATGCATCAGTCTTATTTGATCCAGGACCTACTTACTCATATGTATCATCTTACTTTGCTCCGTATTTGGGTATATCTCGTGATTCTTTGAGTTCTCCTGAATATGTGTCCATGCTTGTAGGGGATTCTTTTATTATGGACTGTGTGTAACGGTTGTGTTTAGTTGTTGCCGGTGGTTTTAAGACCAGAGTTGATCTGTTGTTGCTCAGTATGGTAGACTTTTATGTAATCTTGGGCATGGACTAGCTATCACCCTATCATGCTATTCTTGATTGTCACACCAACATCGTGACGGTGGCTATGCCAGGATTTGCCGTAGTTGGAGTGGAGGGGTACTTTGGATTATGTTCCTAGTACGGTCGTGTCCTTCCTTAAGGCACAATGGATGGCTGAGAAGGGGTGTGACACATACCTAACCTTTGTGAGAGATGTCAATGTTGATACTCCTACCGTTGAGACAGTTCTGGTAGTGAGAGACTATCTAGATGTATTTCCGGCAGATCATCTGGGCATGCCACCCATAGAGATATCAATTTTGGTATTGACTTGTTGCCGGCGCTCAGCCCATTTCTATTCCACCGTATCCTATGGCCCCAACGGAGTTGAAGACGTCAAAGGAGCAGTTGTAAAGTTGCTTAATAAAGGTTTCATTCGGCTTAGTGTGTCACCTTGGAGTGCTTTGGTTTTTTTTGTGAAGAAAAATGATGGTTCTATGCGTATGTGTATTAATTATCAGCAGTTGAGCAAGGTTACAGTGAAGAACAGGTACTTATTGCCACGCATTGATGACTTATTTGATCATCTACAGGGTGCCAGAATGTTCTCAAAGATTGATTTGCGGTCAGGGTATCATCAGCTAAAGATTCAGGATCCAGATATCCCGAATACCGCTTTTAGGACTCGATATGGTCAGTACGAGTTTTTTGTGATGTCAGTTGGGCTGACCAATGCCCTAGCAGCATTCATGCACCTGATGAACAGTGTATTCCAGCCCTATCTTGATTTATTCGTCATTATGTCTATTGACGACATCTTGGTGTACTCCCGCAGCCGGGAGCATCATGAGCAGCATTTGAGGATTGTGCTCCAGACCTTGAGAGAAAAGAAATTGTATGAGAAATTCTAAAAGTGTGAATTCTAGCTTAAATTTGGTGGCATTTTTGGGTTATGTGGTGTCAAGTGAGGGGATCAAAGTAGATTCGAATAAGATTGAAGTAGTGCAGAGTTGGCCCAGACCGTCTTCAGCTACTGAGATCTAGAGTTTTCTTGGTTTGAACCGTGTATTACCGCTGTTTTGTAGAGGGTTTCTCATCCATTGTGGAACCTATGACCGGATTGACCTAGAAGGGTGCTCCTTTCAGATGGTCCGAGGAGCGTGAGGAGAGCTTTGAAAAGCTCAAGATTGCTTTGACTACAGCCCCAATGTGGTATTGCCTACAGGTTCGAGGTCTTACACTGTGTAATGTGATGCATCATGTGTTGGGCTTGGCGCGATGTTGATGCAAGACGATAGGGTGATTGCCTACGCATCTCGGTGGTTGAAGGTTCATGAGAAGAATTATCCTATCCATGACTTGGAATTGGCACGGTGTTCATGCCTTGTAGATTTGGTGGCACTATTTGTACGGTATCCCTTGTGAGGTCTATACCGACCATCAGAGTCTCCAGCATCTGTTCAAATAAAATGATCTTAACTTCCGGCATCGGAGATGGTTAGTGGTGCTTAAAGACTATGATATCACTATTCTATATCATCCCGGGAAGGCCAATGTGGTAGCCGATGCCTTGAGTCAAAAGGCTGAGAGCTTGGGCAGTTTAGCATATCTACCAGCAGTAGAGAGGTAGGTCACTAGCTCTAGAGGTTCAGGCCTTGGCCAACCAGTTTGTGAGATTGGATGTTTCAGAGCCTAGTCGGGTTTTTGCTTGCATGATTTTTCGGTCGTCTTTATATGATCGCATCAGAGAGCGTCAGTATGGCGACCCCTATCTGCTTGTCCTTAAGGACACGATACAGCACAGCGATGCCAAGGAGGTCTCTATCGGAGATGATGGTGTGTTGCAGATGTAAGGCCGATTATGTGTTACCAATGTGGATGAGTTACGTGAGTTGATTCTTCAGGAGGCCCACAGTTCGCGGTACTCCATTCATCCGGGTGCCGCTAAGATTTATCAGGATTTGAGGCAGCACTATTGGTGGAGGAGAGTGAAGAAAGACATACCAGAGTATGTAGCTCGGTGCCTAAATTATCAGCAAGTAAGTATGAGCATCAGAGACCAGGTGGGTTGTTTCAGAGACTTGAGATTCCCGAGTGGAAATGAGAGCATGCTACCATGGACTTCGTTGTGGGGATCCCACAGATTCAGAAGAAATTTGACATTGTACGGGTGATTGTGGATAGGTTGACCAGGTCGGCTCATTTCATTCTGGTGGTGACTACCTATCATCTCTGACCAGGGGACACACTTTACATCACACATTTGGAGAGCCGTACAGCGTGAGTTAGGCATACGAGTTGAGTTGAGTACAGCCTTCCGCCCCAGAGTACAACATTAAGATATTAGAAGATATGCGTCGTGCGTGTGTTATGGATTTAGAGAGTTCTTGGGATCAGTTCTTGCCGCTTGCGGAGTTTTCCTACAACAACAACTACCAATCGAGTATTCAGATGGCTCCTTATGAGGCCCTATATAGGAGACAATGTCGTTCTCTAGTTCGTCGGTTTGAGCCAGGAGACGCTAAGTTACCGGGCACAAATTTGGTTCGAGATTCCTTGGAGAAGGTCAAGTTGATCCAGGATCGGCGTCGTACAGCCCAATCTAGAAGAAGAGTTAAGCGGATCGAAATGTTTGTGATGTTGCATTTATGGTTGGAGAGAGGGTTTTGCTCTAGGTTTCACCCATGAAGGGTGTGATGAGGTTTGGGAAGAAGGGCAAGTTAAGCCGTAGGTATATCGGCCCTTTTGGGATCCTTGAGAAAGTGGGAGAGGTGGCCTACAAGCTTGTATTGCCACCTAGTTCCTAAGTTTGAAGCTTAAGTTGAAAGAGTTGACCGGAGTTTGAATTTTTTGTAGATGATTCTAAAATAGAGTTTTGATAGTCCCGGTAGCTTCGTATGGTAATTTTGGACTTAGGCGTATGTCCGGTTATTGATTTGAAGGTCCGTAGGTCGTTTTAGTTTGAATTGGCAAAAGTTGGAAAGTTGAAGGTTTGGAAGATTGAGAAGTTTGATCGAGAGTTGACTTTATTGATATCGATTCCTGATTTTGGTTTCGAAAGTTGGAATAGGTCCGTCATATCATTTTTGACTTGTGTGCAAAATTTGAGGTCATTTGGAGTTGGTTTGGTATGTTTCGGCATTAGTTTTGGAAGTCAAAAGTTCATAAAGATTGAATCGATGTGCGATTCGTGGTTTTGGTGTTGTTTGATGTGATTTGAGGCTTTGAGCGAGTTCATATCATGTTTTAGGACTTGTTGGTATGTTCGGACGGGGTCCCGGGGCCCCCGGGTGTGTTCGGATTGAATTCGGACCATTTGTTCTTGAATTGAGATTGCTGGTTTTCTGTATTTCTAGTTTCCTTCACTGCGTTCGTGAAGGTTCACCCGCGATCGCGTAGAGTCCTTGTTGGCTTATGGGAATTTTCTGTACACGATCGCATAATAGAGGACGTGTTCACGGAAGGTTGGAATGTTGTGCACTGCCAACACAGTTAAGGAATTGCGATCGCGTAAAAGGAAGGAGAGGCTATGGGAAGGCACGCGTTGTTCATCGCGTTCGCGTGGCCTTGAGCGCGATCGAATAGATTGGAGATCACATCGCGACCGCGACTGTATTCTCGCGATCGCGTATGAGGATTTTGCGAGCATGAGTAATTTGTTCTCCGAGATCGCATTTGTTTTTCCGTGATCGCGTAAGGTAATAACTTGGCAGCAAATATTTAATTTCCAAATCGAGGGTTTTGTTCCATTTTTCATCTTTTGAGTTAGAGACCTCAGTTTTGGGTGATTTTGGAAGAGATTTTCAAGGAGTTGATCGGGGTAAGTGATTTTGACTCGGATTTGATTATTATACATGAATCCATCATTGTTTTTACCATTTAATCAGTGTTTTGAATTGGAAAAATTGGGAAAATTTGTGAAAACCTCATAAGCTATATTTTAGTATGGTTGGACTCGTTATTGAATGGGTGTTCGTATTTTTTAAGTGTGGTCGGGTTTCGAGATGCGGGCCCGGGGTTGATGAGCGCAAAGCCCCACTAAAATTATGCTCACTAGTCAAAGATAGTATAGTATAATATCGTATCGACAGGGATTGGAGTTAAAAAGTATTTTCATAGTTTCTAGCTTGATTGCTATCCAGAAGAATCAACAATCGATGTTGATATATTAATAACCAAAATAAACTAAGAATCTAAAGTTATTGACTAATGATTATCGAAACAAGGAATTAGCAAGGAAGATTATCAATAGGAGAAGATAGGGTTTTGATAGGATAGGTGCAAGATAATTGTCGGGGATTTAACTCTAGTCAATTCACTTTTAATGTTCAAGTGAGTCTCTTGAATTCACTTGATTATTAGTTCAATTGTTTAGTAGAAACGCCTCTCTCGATTAAGTCTCAACCTCACGAGATGAACCAACTTAAGCTCAATGAAGATATGCAAGAACGCGACGTGGATTGGTCTTTAGGAGAACCTCTCTTGATTATCCTCCTAACTAGGTTTAATCAAAGATTCAACCAGCCTCTTTTCATTACTAAGAAGAATTAATGAATTCAATCAACACTATAATGCAAAGATATAAGCTATGCCTCTCTCGATTACATGAACAAGTGTATATAGATGCAACGATTAAATCATCCAAAATGCTTTAATACATAAAAATCGAGTTATAATCCACAAACAATCATCAATACACCAAATCCATCAAACCCTGAAGAGAACTACTTCATAGACATGGAGCAATTCATCACAAATATAATTAAAGTATAGGCAAATATAAATTCAATCCAAACTCGGGTCTTGAGTGAGGAAGGAATGATGAAATCCTTGTGCTTTTGCTCTTTCAACTTCTCCTTAGCCTCCATAGGTCGAATATGTGTCAAAAGTCCAGAAATAACATTTTTCCATGTATTTATACCAAGTAGGGCCAGGCCTAGACGAAATCACCTTCTCTTAGCCGAAATAGGAAAGTTACTTTGTAAAAAATGCACAGGCGCGCCGCATGGGGCGACGCGCCATGTGGGGCATTAGTGGGGAAATCTAGAGGGTTGGTTTTGACAGGCAGCAGAGAAATGCACAAGCACAGCACCCCACGCGCCGCGGCAGTGGGGATTTCTCAGAGTATGGATTTTTCTTGCATTTTGACGTCCAGGCTTGGTCCTCGATCCCTGAACATGATCATAGCTTAATCCCTTGGGATTTTACTCATACTTCAAAGTTCAAATTCACTCGAATACATTCCATAGCATCTAAATAGCTCAGAATCACTCCTACGAGGCATACAACGCACAATAAGTGCAAAACACTATCAATTAAAGCTCAAAACGAATAAAGTGCAGTAAATTGGAGTGCAATAAGCGACTAGAATACGAGATTATAGCCTACCATCAACACCCTACATTTAAACCATTACTCGTCCTCGAGCAATTAAACTACACTTTATATAGATACGACCTTGTGAAACAACTCTCATAACTCATCATACCAAGAATATTTAAAACAGATTAAGCACTCTAACATAAGATCCTCCCCTCAAGATTTGACTCACCATCACCACGCATTATTTTTAACCCGCTCACTTACTCTAACATAGAGGTCAATGACATTACTTTTCCTTCATGAATCAAGTACCCTCATACAACAATAGAGAGTAGTTCCACACACAATAGAAATTATGAACAATTAGGAACTCAAGATAGAAAGAATTCGCTCTCTCTAAGAAACAACATTCATATGCCACAAAAGACGTACCATAGGCTTGCCCGTAGAGTAGTACTCTACTAATTAAGCTCATTCAGTCAAGGATCAAGCAGGACTTTACCTGGTTGTAATGTAGGCTGCGGGATGGTACGATACATTTTGATATAAGAGTGACTACATCTCCCTAAGCACTTTAATACATACATTTCATTGTTCAAAACCCCGCACTTATGTCAAACCAAAACTCCACCTTCACATAAATATACGTCAACTACCAACTTCTTTAAGCACAAATACATTAAGAGTTACTAATATCACGGAATATTTTTTCACAAAAATACAACTATTTTTCTTTTTCTTTTCTTTCCCCATTCAAGTGGCTCTTACTTTTCAATGCAGTGCACCTTTCTCCTTATTTCAATAATTCTACTCAAAAGCCAAACCAACCACCCCAAACTTCAACTTTTACAAAGTTCATAACAAATTCAAGTGCTCACGCGAGGTAAAAGGTTCAAGTAGATGGTCAATTCAAACAAATGGGTAAGGCTTGTACTATGGTTGCCAAAGAAACAGGATTATAGGCTCACTAAGATACGTGACAATTAGGTGGGTAAAAGCATATAAATGGCTCAACAAAGAATGCCTAGATCACTTTCAAGACTGAATAAAACTACTATTTCACTTTGCAAACACACGGGGCAAGTTCTAGACATCAAATGCAATGCATAGAATAACACAAAACCTCACACCCGAATGGCACATAACTCACTCAGGATCGGATTTATCATGACACTCTAATCAAAGCAGTTAAGCAAAGTTAAAATCCTACAATTTAAGGTACTTATACAAGAGTCAAAAACTAAGCCTAAGCGTCACAACTAAAGCGCTCACTATTCTCAAGGCATAATAAAGTCAAGAGATATTGCCTTCCATTCAATTCATAGCACAAGGTTTCCTACTATTAACAAAAATAAAACTTAACTATACTCAGTTCAAGCAAAACCCTTGGAAAAGAACCCGCGACACAAAGAAAAACCAAGGGGAAATTAATACACTACATAACAAAAGAAAATCTTTTGTCTTTTTCTTTCGACTTTGATCCCTCAAGAAACTCGTCAAATGATATCCCTCGTCGAGAAAAATCATTTTTTTTCCAATTTTTATGGTTTTTTCAATTTAACAACTACTTCAACTAACAAAATTAACACATATACATACAACATACAATTATCCCCCACCCTATACTTGTCCCGATGACACATAATTAAAAAGCATAAGGTAAAGGAAACTTCCCTGAACATATAGTTTGGGCTGAGTCGAAGGCGGGATCCAGTCCTTGCCTTCAAACTAACCTGCACATCATGCAGACAACTTCTTCTCAGCCTTTTTGGGGTACACCCCACCCTTGCCTTTCTCACTCAGTGCGACCTTTTCTTTCGAGCCCTTCACTTTCCACTCAACACTCGCAGCTGTTTTTCCCTTTTGTGCCCCCTTTTCTACATTCATATCAAAAGTCACCGTCTCCTCGCCCACTCTTAGGATGAGTTTTCTCTCCTGTATATCCAATATTGATCTACCCATTGCTAAGAATTATCTTCCTAGGATGAGGAGGACATTTTCACCACTATAAAATCCACAGGAAATACGAACTTATCCACCCGAACTAACACATCTTCCACTATCCCCTCGGCTATTAAGGTCGTTTGGTCTGCCAGCTGCAAAGATATTGGCACAGACCTTATCTCTCCAATCTCCTTCTCTAGTTTCCTATAAATAGATAGAGGCAATAAATTAATTGAGGCCCCAGAATCACAAATTGATTTATCAAAATTTATAGTTCCTAATGAGCAAGGTATAGTAAAATTCCCTGGATCTCCACACTTTTGTGGGCGTTTATTCTGCAATATAGCACTGCAATGCTCTTTAAGCTTGGCCACTGAGGTCTCCTTTATTTTCCTCTTCTTTCTCAGGATATCCTTCATAAATTTGGCATAAACAGGCATTTGTGAGAGCACTTCTGTGAATGGTAATTCACATGAACCCATTTCAGCACATCCAGAAATTTCTCAAATTGCTTGTCCATATTTTCTCTACATAGTTTTTGGGGGAAAGGTAAAGCAGGCATATGTCTGCTCTCCTCATGTTCCTCCTTTCTTGATTTTTCTTCCTTCTTCTTCTTTCTCAGTTTTCGGTGGGCCTTTCTTCTTCTTGTCATCATCACTTTTCAGCTGCTCCCCACTTTCTTTTGCAATTATCACATTTTTTTTTGGATTGGGGTGGGATCCTTCAACACTTGCCCACTTCTCAAGGTCATAACATTCGCTGTTTCTTTGGGATTTCTCTTAGTATCAAGGCGGAGAGTTCCTTATCTCTTTGGCCATAACCTTAAGCTGTACCTGCACAGATGTGTTAGCATCAACCTAGTGAACACTAGTTGATCTTCTTCTTTCAGCACTCTCAGAGGGCCACTGATTTGCATCTTCAAATAACTCGTCAAGAATTGTGACTATCTCCTATGGAGTCTTCTTCATCAACGGACCTCCAGCTACATTGCTCAATGTTCTACGTGAGGCCGATGTTAATCCATCCCAAAAGTCCAGGAGTTGCATCCAGAGTTCAATTCTGCTATCTTGACACTTTCTAACAATCTTCTCTCCCATGCTTCAAAAACAGTTTCATTCTCTTTCTAGCAGAAGTTATGGATTTCTCTTCTAAACTAGCCTGTTTTAGCTGAGGAGAAATATTTATCAAGAAATTTTCTGGTCATCTCCTCCCATGTTCTAATTGATTCTGTGGGCAAGCTTCGAAGCCACTGCTTAACATCATCTTTGAGTGTGAAGGGGAATGCCCTTAGATATAGTGCATCTTGTGACACACTATTATATTGAAAGGTGTTCATAATCTCCTCAAAGTCCATTAGATGTGTGTTTGGATATTCGTTTGGCTTCCTTCTGAAAACACAACAATTCTGAAGGGTTTGAAGTGATCCTTTACTTTAACTCAAAATTGTTTGCTGAAATTAGAGGTGGTCTAACACTTGATAAACCTTGATTGTAGATCGGCCTAGCATAATCACCAAGTTGTCTCCCAGGCATGAGAGCTATATTTTCGAACTGGTCTGCACCCAAAGGTTGATTCTGAGCAATTCTACGACCCCTCTCTTCTTCGTAGATAATCTATGCATCTCTAATAGCTGCTTCTTCAGCATCCCGTATAGCTTGTTCTTGTCGTTGGGCTGCCTCTCTTGCAGCCAAGTCCACATTATTATCACCATTTCCAACCGTAGTTTCTTTGGTTGAGGATTGCCCAACCTTTTCTAACGTCTTAGATTTCTTTCCTTCCTCAGCTGTCGTAGTTGTTTTTCAATTTCAGGCTCATATGGTAGCACTTCTTTCATAGAAGCTCGAGTCATGCACCAAAACGTAAAAAGGAAAAAATAAAAATAATAAGAAAAATTCCTGAATTAGCACTACAAACTAATTCAAACATTATTGATTGCCAATCCCCGGCAACGACGCCAAATTTGACGAGTGCAAAGCACCACTTAAATTATGCTCGCTAGTCAAAAATAGTATAGTATAATATCATATCCACATGGATTGGAGTTTAAACAATATTTTCGTAGTTTCTAGCTTGATTGCTATCCAGGAGAATCAACAATCGAGATTTATATGATTAACAACTAAAATTAACTAAGAATCTAAAGCTATTGACTAATGATTATTGAAGCAAGGAATAAGCAAGGAAGGTTATCAATGAGAGAAGATAGGGTTTTGATAGGATAGGTGCAAGATAATTGTCGGGGATTTAACTCTAGTCAATTCACTTCTAATGTTCAAGTGAGTCTCTTGAATTCACTTGATTATTAGTTCAATTTTTTAGTAGAAACTCTTCTCTCGATTAAGTCTCAACCTCACAGGATGAAGCAACTTAAGTTCTGTGAAGATATGCAAGAATGCGATGTGGATTGGTCTTTAGGAGAACCTCTCTTGATTATCCTCCTAACTAGGTTTAATCAAAGATTCAACTAGCTTCTTTCGATTACTAAGAATAATTAATGAATTCAACCAACACTATAATGCAAAGATATCACAAAATATTCCTCTCTCGATTACCTGAACATGTGAATATAGATGCAATGCTTAAATCATCCAAAACGCATTTTGGGTTAACTTTTTGAGTTTGGTTTAAGATCTTAGCTTTATGGTATGGAATTCATTCCTATTACTTGTATTGATTAAATTAAGTTGTTTGTGACTAGATTTGAGCCTTTCGGAGGCTGCTTCGTGAGGCAAGGTTTTTGTTGGAGCATTGAGTTGCGCACTTTGAGGTAAGTAACACTTCTGAACTTGGATTTGAGGGTAGTTAACTCTAAGGACTATGTTGTATGAAAGTTATTGGGGTGACGTACGTGCTTGGTGACGGGCGTGTGTGCATGCACCGGTTTCTTATGGTTTGGTGAGGCCTTTAGGATATCATTGAGCTTGTTTTGCTATCACATCATGTTACCCTGACGTTCCCTCTACTTGTTTGATTATGTGAACTGTAAATCATATTAGACATCATGTCTACGCTATGTGATAACTGTTTGAGACTTGATAGGGCTATTCTTGCTGTTTTGGAGTTATATACCTTATTTGCACACACATTATCAGTCATGATACTATATCCGCGTATGGTATCTCTGTCTTAGTACTTCTTATTTGATTCGTCACATGTTGTTGTCATTGCTTAAGAATAAAGCTGTTTAATTGGATATTTGAGATGTGTTCATCTGAGACTTGAACAGAAAATGATTGAGTTTGGGCCTTAGAGTCGATTTGGTAATGATTCTAAGGTGACGTACGCCAGACCCATATTTGGCTGAGTGTTATTATTCTTAGGGGCGGCATGCACTAGGCCTCATTATTTGGCTAAGTTATTATAATTAGTGCTTGGGTAGGATCCGCCCCTCCGGAGTCTGACATGCCAGCAGTGGGATCAGGCATAGTGTTTCATATATGTGCTTGATGATAGGCAGTTATGCCAGGCAACCGTACAGTGCTAAGTGTAATACTATTGATGGATCCACCATGATATTGTTGGTTTACGTGTATACTTGACATGTAGGCATAGAGATATACTTTCCTCATGCTAATTAGTAATTAGCCTGCTTTATCCATGTTGGGGTTTAAACTGTTATACTTGGAAGTATGCCTAAATTTCTGAAGTAAGGATGAGCTATACTTGATATCATTGATCTCCTGTTTCTATGGTTTATCCTTTATTTTTCTGAATTGTTATCGGTTATTGGTACTGGGTAATTGACTATTGTTCTGAGCTCGTCACTGCTTTCAACCCAAGATTAGTGTTGTTACTTATTGAGTACATTAGGTCAGTTATAATCATACTACACTCTGCACTTCGTTGTGCAGATCCAGGTACATCCGGCCGAGGTGACTTTAAGGCTTTAGTTGTTCCACCTATTTGGGAGACCACGAGGGAGCTGCCATGCTGTCCGAAGTCCTTGGAGTTCTCTTCCTATTATCTTTATCTTTTCAGTTTTCTCATGTTCATACAATTGACCTAGAGGATTTATTTCGTACCTTGTTATTCAGTAGTGCTCGTGTACTTGTTGACACCAGATTTTGGGGTTGGTCGTAGTAGCACTTTGACTTTATTCTCAGATATTTTTATGGTATTCCTCCGCTGTTGAGTTATAAGTCCATGCTATTTCATTTTCATTTTTAATTATGTGACTGTTGGCTTACATAGCGGGTTTGATTAGGTACCGTCAGGACTTTTACATTTTGGGTCGTGACAAGCAGGCATGGTTTCAATAATAAATTATCCAGTCAAAGGGAAAAGGTCATAGCTTTAACATGAACTATGATGAGGATTGAACTAAAATAGTGTAGTATAACATTACAAACATAGGATCAATATAGCATAATCCAATAGATGAACTCTTAGCTGTGCATTAGAAGAAGTTTTAAGAGCACAACTCAATTAAGTTAGCCAAACACGATAACACAACTGTTACTTAAACTGATAGGGCATGGATGACATTACCTTAAAGCCTAGTTCAACTCATTATCAAGAGGTTTAATAGGATTTGTTCAACAGGGCATCAATCATCAAGAAGGTATTTGCTATCTATCTAAATTATGAGAAATGAAGTTCATTAACAGTAAAAATTTGCTAGCAACATTAACACGATCATAGCTTATTGAGAGAGAATCAACTCAATCAGTAAGAGTGGCATGTGAAGGTAGAACATAATAAACATAGCCATAAGCTTCTAATATACATCATAAATGAAAATGATCAACAGAGAAAACATCATAAACACACCGTAGCACATTTAATCGAAGATAGAGAGAGGGTCAGTATGCACTGGCCTTCTTCAGAGCAGCAAACCAAGTAGGAGTTCTTTGTTTAGGAGTCCAAACCAAAAACTAGTCACTTAGGAAATGAAAAGAGAAAAAAAAGAAGTTAGGGAGAAGCTACTGGAACTTAGAACTTAGCCGAAAGACTTAAAATTTTCAATGTTTTTGGTAGTAATGTCAGGTATATTCGTGTCTGTTAGGTGAAAATATTGAATTCCCTATTTATAGTGGCATTCACGTCACTTAGGGTTTCAAATCGGTTCAAACAGATAGTGGATGACGACAATATGGTAGATGACGATAGTGAGCAGGGGAAATCATAAGGGAAAAAGGGGAAATCAGTGATAAATTTTTTCCTGAGCATGAGAAAGGTCGACCATTGAAGCCTTCGACCTAGTAGTCAAACCCTAATGTCTAGAGGTCACTGTGCTTGATCTCTGGACAAAGAATAATGATGATGAAGCTGAAGATACAACCATACATGCTCCGACTCGACAGAATATAGGACATGTTGATGGATTTTCAGGTTACATAGTTTTAGGTCCAGGGTTTCAGATTCGGGATTTGAATTTGGGTGATGAATGGGGAAAGAATCAGGCAGGATTCGCGGTTTGAGGGACAATAGGTATGGTTTGAATGACCTTGCACGAATATGTGCAAGGTCTTAGGATTCATGGCGTCTGAGAGCTTGAGAGAAAATTGAGAGAAAGGGGAAATTAGAACGGCCGGTCTTTAGGGAAATGATTAGGGTCAGTGGGCGTCTGGTGGGTTAAAAACAAGGGATGGGATCGGGGCTGTTGGATTATTTGATCAACGACCCTTATAATTCAGGTCATGAGATTTGTTTAAAATAGTTTTTATGAAAAAACATGGACTATTGGATCTGTATGATGCAACGATTGAGATAAGATCTAGCATATGGTTTAAAATAAAGAAAAACGGGATAAACATGGAACGTCAATGATTTGGATCGACGGTCCAGATCCAGTGTGCTTGTTTTGTGAGTGAAGGGGACCGGTGATGTGGCGCGATGCTGTTGGTCCTTAGGGGTCGGCATGGATTGCCAAAGTGGATGGATGGGGTTGATTCCAGAATGGGTTAGGCGTTTGGGCCTGTGTTTTTTGGGCCGGATTAACTTGAATTTGATTTAAAGAATGGCCGCATTATATTTAATTAGGTAACTACAATTGTAGCCTTTTAATCTTTTAATCCCTTTAAAATTAACTTAATTAATTCTAATTAAATGTGATAAAAATATAATCATCAAATACAGTATAAATTACTGTAATTAACTAATTATCTATTAAAACACTTTATTTACTGAATTTTGAAACTAATTTTGGATTAATTTAAAGCAGTAAGCGATGAATTAAAAATCAAAGACTAATTTGTTAAATTAATTGTAAAAAGTGTGTATCAAAATATAGAGGTTATTTTAATTGTTTCACAATAGTAAGGGTAATATAATTCATGAATATTTAATACCAAATTATTGATTTAACATTATTAATTATTAGTTTCCTATCATATTTATATAAAAATAGATATTATTGATTATAAAATATTTTATCACATATCATCAACAGCTGCCCCTCTTTGATTAGAGACGATGAAAGAGTTCGCAGGCAAAGAAATTGACCCATGGGCAATTTTGTCCCGACTATAGGCATGTATTGCATGAATGGCATATGGATTTGGGAAATATTATCAGTTGTAAGATCAGAGGCCAGATTTTGGCTTTGAATTGCCTATATACCTCGGGCTTAACGAGGATCAGAGCTCATGTAGTTCTGGAATGATGATTTGGAGAGGGTGGTGCTTGTAGGAGTTGACCCGGTATCGTGATATAACGATACTGCAAGTCGGGAAGATCTCGGAACTCAGAGTGACATCACGGATTGTAGCTTTATTATGAGACTTTGAAAGATTTTATGATTTGGAATTATACCAATCAGAGTGAGTTGGGGTTTGGATCCTTGGCTCGCTTATGAGTTTGTTATCCCTCATAGCGGTGTAGCATGGTTTGCTACCTATAAAAAGTTCTACGTTGTAGTGTTTGAAACTGCAAAAGAAGATACGCACATACCCTTATATCCTAATGCAAATACGTTAAGATATGATGTAAATAATGCAGGAATGATGATGCCTACTGCTGGCTAGCCGTTATTTGGGATCGGGGCAATGGGATGTTTGAATCTGAAGTCTCCAAGCTCTAGAGAATTATTTGGGATGTCAGGGATGGGCCTTTGAATGTGAATTGATTGTTAGCCGGGCTGTGTACTGTTCCACAACTGTCAGATCATTGAGTCTCCACGCAATGAGAGTAGTTAACCTTAAAAATGTAAAAACCTCCGCATGATGGGAGTATCTCCATATGATAGGAGTAGATGAATTTAAATTTAAAAACAATGCCTGTAAGTGGCATAATAAAATATCAAAACATTCGAGATAAAGCAGATAAATAAATAAGCATGCTTAAGAGATACTCTTGACTGCAGAACTAATTTGCGACCGTCCATCGTCGAAAAGTATGGTAGAATTGGATGGTCCATCCTTCGATTGGTGAAGTTAGCATTGAACTTTGCAACTATCCACTTAGAATCTCAGATATGGCAAAGTGACGGTGCAATCTGCGTGAAATGCTCCAGTTGGCGAAGCAAACATTTTGCTATACACAGGGCTCCTATTGGCGAAGCTGGTGGCTCGATATGTACAAGGCGCTCCAATTGGCTGAGCAGATGGTTTGATATATACAGGGCTCCGATTGACGGGGCCAGTGATTCGATATGTACAAGATGCTCCCATTGGCGAGACCAGCGGTTCGATATGTACAAGGTGCTCCGATTGATTGAGCAAACAACTTGCTATATACAGGATGCTCCAAATGTATCGAAGACTTGGTTTCGGGGTACCTGCAAAGAATTTGAAGTTAGTCCTTAACAATATGGGAAAATGAATTGAATAATGAAGGAGAGATAAGGGCTCATGTGATGGTAGGGGGCACGTCATTGTTCATGGTGTGCTTTGGTATTGTTCGATTCCTATCAATCCTGCTCAAAGAAAAGTTCTTAGTGGGGGGGGGGGGGGG
>MCJB01005335.1:32383-49508 GCA_002018475.1 Nicotiana obtusifolia
GGGAAGGGGTGTTGGTTTGTATTGATTGTAGGCCTGGCCTTGCCCTGGATCTGGTGGATTATTCCACGAAGTTCGGTAGGTGGAAATATAGATTTTTCTTAAATTTTTTTGAAAATCATTTATTTTAGGGCAAAATTTCGTTGTTCCGAATTATGACATGTTTAGAAGTTCCTTTAGATGCGACTATCATTTTTGGATGATTCTGTCCCGTTGATGACGATTTCTGGAGATACCCCTGATTATGTAGCTTCTTGCCGTCACAATCGTGTCCTAATCTAAACAAATGCATTACAAAGGCTTTCCTAGGGTTATGACCGAACCTTTCAGGTTGCCTAAGTATCTGAACAGAATCAGGTTTGAACGTAGTTCGAGGATGATGGATAATTATGATGGAATGACTGAGCCTGACTCAGGTAGACTATGTATCCAAATGGAATAAGGTTAAAACATAGTTCAATTACAATAGATGCAAAATGATAAGAAATTGAAGTGAAGTAGCCGAGTCTTACTCAGACTGCCTATGTATCCAAATGGAATCAGGTCAAAACATAGTTCAATTACAATAGATGACTGAATCTGATGTGGATTGACTACGTATTCCCGCCAAAGGCAATCAAGTCGTGGCGTAGTTTCAAATACATACAAAACGACATTTGGATTTTCTATTACAAAAAAGGGGAGGGAGGACAGGACCTTATGTGGGTTGCCTACCTATACTACCGTGGGAAGTCAGGTCAAGCGTAGTTCTGCTACAACCTTCAAATGTAGTATCTCTTGATTGCGTTTGAGTTGATGGGCTTCGTGCTGACTCTACCGTCCATTTTTGATAGGATCAATGCTCCTCCAAACAATACTCGATGGATCACGTAAGGACCTTGCTAGTTCAGTGCGAATTTTCCTTTGGCGTTTTCTTGATGAGGGAATATCTTCTTCAAAACCAGCTGCCCTGGTTTGAATTGCCGTGGTTTCACCTTCCTATTGATGTGCCGGAGAATTTCGGCACATCTGATACTAATTGCTTAGATTTTAGCTTGTTTTAAATGCAATTTCCCTTTGTACTTATGTAATTTTAGTATTTTTGCAGTGTATGAGGCGTAAGGACCTAAGAGCATGGAAAAGAGTTCAAAAAGCCACAAAAAGACAAGAAAAGAGCAAAAAGGCATCGCAAATGTGGATATGCTATTGCAAAACCCACATGCGAGCCGCATATTTCACACCGAGATCGCAGATCAAAACAGATTTCTGGGCAAAGTTCAACTTCAAAAATGCGGTCTCATCTGCGATCGCATAACCTGTTTGCGAGACGCAGAAGTAACCGCAAACTAAACATGAAGTCTACTGAAGGAAGAAAATACAATGCAAGATGCGGTCGCATTTCTACAATGCGGACCGCAAACCATGAATGCGGTGAAGGCGAAACTAGGGTTACAATCTGCGATGGCCATGTCAAAAATGCGGACCGCATGTCTGTTATGGGACAGGAATGCGGTCGCCTATTCAACCTGAAACGATTTTTGTCCCGATTTTTGGCCCTCTATAAATAGATTTATTGGGGTTTTGTGGGATCTATCTTGTCTGACTTTAAAGCTACAATATAAGGCATTAATATTCCTCTCTTTTGGAAACTTTTGGGTCAAGAATCTTTCACTTTGTAGGCTTTATGGCATTTAATATTCTCTTGCTTTTGTATTTTAGTATGAGTAGCTAACTTTAAATACTAAGGTTATGGACCCTAAATGAATGTTATGTTAATGGGTGTTTAACATTGAATATATATATAATGGTTGGTTGATATTTATTTACTTCTCATTCTTCATTTATTGTTGGTGGTTGCAAACATTAACAAGTGCCATTAAATTCTTACTTTGCTTGGGAAAGTGGGGTAGAATTTGGTAGAAGTAAATACTAAAGACTCAAGGCTTTAAACTTGTTTAATAAAATCGCTTAGGAATAAGTGAGTTTTATTTGGCATAAATTGATTCTTCTTAATTGTAACTCTTTTATATTTGAAAAAATCATAAAGAGGAAATACTACCTAACTATTGGAAAATATTGGGTAGTCATTTTGACATTATTTGCATATCAAAAGGACCTTCCATTAGAAATATATCATATTAACACCGGTAGCATTACACTTCATTAATGGGGACATAAACTTGGTTTCTTTAATCAAATTATCTACATTCTCAATATTTCAAGTAGCCATCACCTAAAACCAAACTCAATTCATACTCTTGTTACCATTAATAGATACTCTTGTTACGGTTAACTGGATAGAATTACGACTTTAGTCAAGTAACACACTAGTCAAGTAACCTTTTCACACCTATTCCCTGTGGGATTCGACCCCAACCTTGTTAGGTTATTATATTTGACATCGACCGCCTTACACCCTTTATTAAAGTGTAATTTGAGCATATCAAATTTTGGCGCCGTTGCCGGGGAATACGGTTTTGAAATTACTAATTAGTGTGTGCTTTACTGTACGTCTTATTCTATTCTATCACACTTTGCTTGTTTTTCTTGGTGTTGATAGGAAAACATGTCCGAATATGGTGAAGACGTGGAGGCAGAAATGGAAGAAAATCCTTTTTCGGATATCGAGGAGTACATTAAGGATACAAATGCTATTGTACCTCCGGCCATTGGCGCTGCAACTTTCAAGGTGGAACACAGTTTAATCCTTATGCTCAAAGCGGAAGGGTTTTTCAGGAATTCCACTGATGATGATCCAACACAACATCTTAGAAACTTCTTGGGTGTGTGTGCAATGCATAAGCAGAACAATGTCTCTAATGATGCCCTAAGGTTGAGATGCTTCAAGTACTCTTTAGCTGGGGACGCAAGGAAATGGCTTCAAAATCTTCCCCCAAACTCCATTCATTCCTGGCCCGAACTTGTCCGAGCCTTCTTGTCTAAATGGTTCCCGCAAAGTAAGAAGTCTGAGCTCCGGGATAGAATCTTCTTTTTCAAGAAAGTACCGGGAGAACATCTACATGAGGCATGGGATCATTTCAAATTATATTTGGTGATGTCTCCCAACCATGGTTTCCCGGATTCTATTTTGTTGGAGAAATTCTACATGGGCTTGGATCCGATGAACCAATCTATAGCGAAGAATGCAGCTGATGGATCTTTCATGGACAAATCATTCGCAAGGGTGACACAAATACTTGACAAAATGGAAAAGCATAATCAAGCATGGCATTCCGAGGACACCACAGGTGGAATTACATATGGCTCTCCTTCCTTGAGCAACATGGTCAAGGAAAATCAAGAGAGTGATAAAGTGATTGCAGGGCTTGCTACAAATGTTAATGTGTTGAGAAAGATGTTCACTGAAAGCCAAACGAAGAAGGTAAATGTGGTTGAGGATGTGCAACCCGTATCAAATGAGGATTTTGGGGAATAAAATTATGTTAACAACTCTCAAGGAGGGTATCAAAGGCAACAATACCAAGGTCAAGGACCACAAAATCAATAGAGGCCAAACCCGTAAGGGCAAGGCCACCAACAATGGCGAAATGACCAAGGTGGCTCAAACCAAGGAAATTGGAACAACAACAACAACTTCTCAAACTGGAGTTCAAATCCCTATGTTCCCCCAAAGGGTCAATATTCAAATCAAGGTTCCTCAAGCGAGTCTAAGTTGGAAAGTATGCTTGAACGGGTATTGCAAAATCAAGAAAAATCCGACTATTCTATGAGGAACATGACCGAGCTTGTTGGCTCTCATACCGCATCCATTCAAAAGTTTGAGATGCAAATGAGAGACCTCTCTAGGGAGCAAAATCCAAAGCAAAAGGGAACACTCCCTAGTGACAAAATTGCGAACCCAAAGGGTAGTGGGAGTGGCCCAACTTCTCATGTCATGGAAATTATTACTAGGAGTGGGAAGGTACTAAAAGGAGAGGGTGAACAAGTGGTTGAGGTAGAAGAGTTCGAGAAAGGGGTTGAGGTGGAAGAGCCAGGTGTTGTCGAAATTGAGAAAATTCCGAAAGATGTGCAAGTGCAAGAAGAGAATCGGGAAGTGGTAAAGGAAAAGGCAAAAGAGACACCAAAAATTTTTCCACCTATTCCTAGACCTCCTCCTCCTTTTCCTCAAAGACTTGTAACAAGGGTTGATGATAGCAAACTCGAGAAGTTCTATGACATTCTAAAGCAATTATCGGTAAACATCACATTCTTGGAAGCTTTTCAAGAGATGCCAGGTTTTGCCAAATATCTGAAGGATTTGATCACCAAGAAGAGGACCACCAAGAATGAAGTGGTGAACATGACTCACCGGGTTAGTTCCATTATTGCCACAACCACCGTTCAAAAGAAAGAAGACCCGGGAGCCTTTACTATTCCATGCACTATCGGGGTGTGTGATTTTGCAAGGGCCCTTTGTGATAATGGGGCTAGCATTAACTTAATGCCGCTTGCCATTTACAAAAAACCGGGATTAGGAATGCCAAGGCCAACAAGTATGAGATTGCAAATGGCTGATCGTTCCATCAAGAGACCGGTAGGAATTGTTGATGACGTGATTGCAAAAGTGGGAGAGTTTCATTTACCCGCCGATTTTGTAATCCTTGATTGTGCGGTTGACAAAGAGATCCCTATCATCTTGAGGAGACCATTCTTAGCCACGGGAAGAGCACTCATGGATTCGGAACGGAATGAAATCAAATTCCGTGTGAATGATGAAGAGGTCACATTCCAAGCAAGCAAGGGTATGAAACTACCACATGAGTATGAAAGTATTTCGGTGATTGATATTGTTGATGAGGTGGAAGATGCGGTTGAAATGAAAATGGAAGAACAATGCCTCAGTGAAGCATTAACGGCTATTTTGGTGAACTTTGATGGTGAGGATATGGAGGGATATATGGAATCTGTAAATGCACTGGAGAGGCTTGGTTCTTACACTTATGCTCCGGCGCTCTCTCTCGACTTGGAGAATAGAGCCACACCTCCCGCAAAGCCATCTATTATTGAGCCACCACAACTAAAGCTCAAACCACTTCCTCCGCACTTGAGGTATAAATTTTTTGGCTCAAATGATACGTTACCGGTAATTGTTTCTTCTTTGTTGAATTATGTGCAGGTGGAACGATTGTTTAAAGTCTTGAAGGAGCATAGGCAAGCCATTGGATGGACAATTGCAGACATTTGTGGGATTCCCGCGGGAATTTTCGAGCATAAGATCCAATTGGAAAGTGAGACCAAACAGAGTGTGGAACATCGACGACGGTTGAACACGCCAATGCAAGAGGTAGTAAAGAAAGAAATCATCAAATGGTTGGATGCCGGGGTAGTCTACCCCCATTGCCGATAGTTCTTGGGTGAGCACGGTGCAATGTGTGCCGAAAAAGGGAGGCATGACCGTAATTGAAAATGAGAAAAATGAGCTCATCCCAACAAGAACGGTGAGCGGCTGGAGGGTGTGTATGGATTATCGGAAACTCAACAGTGCCACATGCAAGGACCATTTCCCTATGCCTTTTATTGATCAAATGCTTGATTGGCTAGCGGGAAGGTCATTCTATTGTTTCCTTGATGGATATTCTGGCTACAACCAAATCAACATAGCATTGGAGGATCAAGAGAAGACGACATTCACTTGCCCCTATGGAACGTTTGCTTTTAGCCGGATGCCATTTGGTTTATGCAACGCTCCAGCTACTTTTCAAAGATGCATGATGTCCATTTTCTCCGACATGGTAGAGGATTTTCTAGAAGTTTTCATGGACGACTTCTTGGTGGTAGGTGAGTCTTTTGAGCATTGTCTTAACAATCTTAGACAAGTGCTTAAGAGATGTGAAGAGACCAACCTTGTGCTCAATTGGGAGAAATGTCACTTCATGGTGGATGAAGGCATCATGTTGGGGCATAAAATTTCAAAGCATGGCATAGAGGTTGACCGAGCAAAGATAGAGATTATTTCTAAGCTTCCTCCACCTACTTCCGTTAAGGGTGTTCAAAGTTTCTTAGGGCATGCCGGGTTCTATAGGCGCTTCATCAAGGACTTCTCCAAGATTGCAAATCCTATGTGGAAACTCCTTGAGAAGGATGCCAAATTTGTGTTTGATGAGAAATGCCCCAAAGCCTTTGAGGAGTTGAAGCAAAGGCTCACCACAGCACCTATTATTGTCACACTCGATTGGTCTCGTCCTTTCGAGCTCATGTGTGACGCCAGTGGTGTAGCCATTGGGGCAATGCTTGGCCAACGTCACAACAACGTTCTTCACCCGGTCTAATATGCAAGAAAAACACTCAATGGGGCACAAATGAATTACACGGTGACTGAGCAAGAACTTCTTGCCATTGTCTATGCCTTTGAGAAGTTCCGGGCTTATTTGTTGGGATCCAAGGTGATAGTGTACACAGATCATGCGGCTCTTCGCTATCTCATGGCAAAGAAGGATGCAAAGCCTCAGTAGATTTGATGGGTCCTTTTGTTGCAAGAGTTTGACTTCGAAGTCAAGGATCGCAAGGGAACTCAAAATCAAGTGGTGGATCATTTGTCAAGGGTTGAAGAAGCAGGGAGACCAAAGGGAGATCTTGAAATCAACGATGCATTGCCGGATGAACACATATTGGCACTATCTAGCACTTTTGCTCCTTGGTATGCCGATATTGCTAACTATTTAGTTAGTGACCTTATCTCGGACGGATTGGAATCCTATCAAAAGAAGAATTTTTTGAGAGACTGCCGGCAATACTATTGGGAGGAGCCATTCTTGTTCCGTGTTTGTGATGACAATATTATCAGAAGGGGTGTTCCGGAAGAAGAGATTATGCCAATTCTAAAGGCATGCCACGACTCACCGGTTGGGGGTCATCATGGAGGAAATCGAATGGAGGCTAAGTTCTTGAATGTGGTTACTATTGGCCTTCAATCTATCATGATGCCAATCAAATGGTCAAGGCTTGTGACCAATGTCAAAGACAAGGTTCAATCTCCAAGAGGCATGAAATGCCAATGCACTTTGTGATAGAGATAGAGATCTTCGACGTGTGGGGAATTGATTTCCTGGGTCCCTTTGTAAGCTCTTGCGAGATGAAATATATTTTGGTGGCTGTGGACTATGTGTCCAAATGGGTTGAAGCAATCGCCTTACTAAACAACGAGGCAAGGAGTGTGACCACATTCTTGAAGAAAAACATCTTCACTCGGTTTGGCACTCCTAGAGCCATTCTTAGTGATGGTGGGTCTCATTTCTGTAACAAGGCTTTCAAGGTTCTACTTGAGAAATATGGCGTCAAGCACAAGGTAGCCACACCTTATCATCCGCAATCAAGTGGTCAAGTTGAGCAACCGGGAGATCAAGAGCATTCTAGCAAAGACTGTTAATGCAAACAGGACCAACTGGTCAAGGAAGCTAGATGACGCATTGTGGGCGTACCACACGGCGTACAAGACTCCTATTGGTACTTCTCCTTATCGGTTAGTCTTCGGAAAAGCTTTTCATCTGCCAATGGAATTGGAGCACAAGGCTATGTGGGTGTTAAAAAGGTTGAACTTGGACTAGGCTGAAGCTGCAAATTTGAGGTTAACACAACTCAATGAAATGGAGGAATTCCGTTTCCATGCTTATGAAAGTGCAGCTATGTACAAAGAAAGGATGAAGTTCGTCCATGACAAGAAGATCTTGAAAAGAGAGTTCAAGTCGGGTGACTTGGTATTGCTCTTTAACACAAGGCTCAAATTGTTTTCGGGCAAGCTCAAATCAAATGGTCCGGTCCATTCAAAGTGGTCAATGTCTCTCTTTTTGGAGCTGTGGAACTAGGATCGGAAGATGGGATCCGGACATTTAAAGTAAATGGCCAACGAATCAAACACTACTTGGGCACAGATGGCGAAAAACATTTGGTGGAGTAGCTGGCTCTCAAAGATGGTCCGTGCTCGACCATTGAGTGACTCCAAAGGAACACCAACTTCGTCGTGCCGCGACGTTAAGTCAAGCGCTTCATGGGAGGCAACCCATGTGTGGTAACACTTTTTTTTGTTCTTTAAATTTTTAATTTTTGATAGATAGATTTACTTGAGCAATTTAAAGTGTGTGCTAGAGTGCAAGGGATTCAAAAGATCACAACACTGGGAAGGAATGCATAAAAAAAAGGAAGAAAAATCACTACGTGAAGTTTGCTTCAAAGATGCGGTCGCATTTTATGCGGACCGCATTTTGGTCGCAAACTAAAACATTAAGTTTGGCTAATATCATTGATCAGAATGCGACAAGGCGATGCACTTTGCGGACCACGTTTCAATTATGTGATCGCATTGTGCTTCGCATTGTTACCCCTTCAGCAAGTCAAATGAACCCACTGCATAACACTTATGCGGTCGCATAGTGTGTTATGCGGTGACTTTCCCATCGCAAAGTGTCAGGTATGTCGTCGCATTCTTTCATATCTCACTCATTAAAAGCAAAACAAAACAAAACAAAAAAAAAAGAAAAAAAAAGAACAAACAGAAAAGAGAGGCAAAAAAAAAAAAGAGGGGCAAAAACAGCTAGTGATCGAATCTTACAAAGGACGAATCCCCAATTATAATCTCCATAGTGCTCGTACTCCTCTTCACTGGTATGTGTCCCTGCCCTAATTTTTCATTTTCAAGTTCACTTCTATCTTTTCTGTGGTCTTCTTTATTTTCGTTTTGCATTTTTGATTGTGTTGTTTGTTGTAGTTGTTTGTACATATCATGGTCGTTTCTGGGTAGAAAACATATCTGGGGTGCTGGGTAGAGAATAATAGGACCGCCATTGTTGAGGGATGAATTGAATCGTGAGAATGAAGGCATTTGCGGCCCGCAAAATCAGAATGCGGTCCGCATTTTGGCCGCATAATTAAACCCTAGTCTTCTGAAGACAATGATGAAATGCAGTGACATTTGCGATCTCATAATTAATATGCGGACCGCAAAGTCACCGCAAACTGAAACAGACCACCCTGTTAAAACCTTGCTATCTGCGGTTGTTTTGCGATCGCATTTCCCACTTTGCGGTGGAGTTTGCGATCGCATTTTGTTATTTTCTTTTGTGTTGTGCGCAAATCAGTTCTGCGATGTTATTGCGGTCCGCATAGTGGTTATGCAATCCCATAACCCATCGCAGACTGAGATCCAGTAGTGCACAATCAAGATTGCGACAAGTTTGCAGTCCGCATAGTGGTTATGCGACCGCAAAACATGTCGCATTTTTTGACTTTTTCTTTGAATTCTTCTGTTTTCTTTTCACTGTTGCTTACAATGTCGCTCACATTTCACCTTTGTACAGATATGGCTCCCCAAAAGCATGCAGCCTCTGCCAAAAAAAGGCATCTTCCAGTCGTCACACATCGCAGGCAAAACGATCACGGACGGAATCCAATGTGCCACGCCCCTCCCAGTCTGATGAGGAGGAACTATTGCCCTCTGTCAATCTACAGGCCGAGACAAGAAGGAAACACGGAGACGACTTTCACCTCTGATTTGGGGTTGAGGGATCCAGGGAACTGTACAGAAGGACTCACTAAAGGAAAATTCCTGGGCGAGAAGCAATTGAGCTTGAACAGGCTACAAGAACAGTACCCCCACATCATGGAGAATATAAAAGCAAGAAAATGGGAATACTTTACTGAGGCCCCTACTGAGTATAATGAGTCCCTTGTCCGTGAATTCTATGCATCATATGGAGCCTCCAGGACTGCGCACCACAAACGCAATAGAATTTTTACTGGCACTGTACTTGTTTGGGGGAAGAGTGTGTTTTGCAACAGTGATGTCATTAATGAGTTATATTTCCCTGGCTGGAGAACAAGCACAGCTGAGTACGATGCCAAATGTGCAAATAGGGAGAATAAGCGTGGTTGGATTGCTTCGTTGATAACAAAGGGTACCCCTGCTTGGATCAACCCTGGGCATAAGATATACAAGGAGGATCTCACAAGAGAGAGTCGATTCTGGCTCAGCTTTGTTACCTCTCGATTGATACCGTCCCGGAATGAGACTGATATAGGCATTGAGAAGGCTCTCCTCATTGCATGTATCATGGCGGGCATCAATATTGATGGGGGAACTCTGATCTTCCAAGAGATCGGGATCCGGGCACAGCAGCATGCTACTTCGCTTCCATTTCCTTGCTTGATCACAGCCCTCTATAAAGCTGTGAAGGTCCCTCTCATGCAACACTCTGACAAGACCGGGAAGGAGACGAGGACATTGATATCACACGTATTAGTGATGTTGTTGCCCCACCAGAGATTCAAATTAGGGATCCAATTGATGTAGAGCCTTCCGACTCCCAGACTCCTGTGACTCCTCAGGTTCCAGTGGCATCCACTTCTACTTCAGAGCCTGCATCTCAGTCCACCACTGTTCAGCCTTCTTCTGCACTGCCAGCCATCTCGAGGCTTGGTATCATTGCCCAGCATACCAATGCCAAGGTAGACCAGCTCTTGAAGACCTTGCCCAACCTCAAACAACAAGCCCTGACTCCTATACAATCTTCAGTGACAGCTCTCCAACAACAACAAACAATGTATGGGGATCGCTTGCAGCAGCTTGAGTTAAGGGTTGAGAAGATAGAGTGCGGTGAGGTTAGTGGTTTGCCTAAGCTACGGGAGGAGGTTGCTTCTATGAAGACCGAGCTCCGCAAGATGCAGACTTTGGAGTTCGATCTATCATCCCTCCTGCCCAAGGATGGTGAGCAGGGAGCAGACATAGCAACACCAGACTTGGGTCTCGATTTCATGACTCTGATGGCAGAGATTGCACCTCAGACTTTTGGGGTTTCCCAACCTCCAGCTCCTCCTGTACGTATTGATATTCATGACAAGGAGACTTCCGGACATTCTTCAGAGTCCGAGGGCGAGGAGGCAGACGAGGGGGAGGATGAGGAGGATTCATGGTCCTCGGAGGATGATGGCTCTCTGGAGAAGGGCAAGCAGATTGCTGCTCCTACAGTGGAGGATGAGGAGCAAGCAGACATTCAGAGGGCGATAGAACACTCGCTAGCAGATTTGGCCGCCCCTGACGACCCATCGCCACTTAGCCCTCAGCGGGCGAGACTAGCAGCTCACAGGCCCTAGCTCCAATTCCGGACCAGCCAGAGATCCCTCCTCCATCAGTGGAGGTCACTCCTCAGGCCGAGCTCTCGTCGGTCCCAGCTTCAGCATCAGAGGGTGACCTCACCATCACTCAGCCGGCTACTGACTCCCATAACGCTTAGTGCGCCTCAGGGAGCCCCTTCAACTCTACTCTATGTTCATATGCATTGGGGACAATGAATGCTTTTAGTTGGGGGTGGTAGCCTTGTCTATAATTTTGAAAAATAATATTAATGTCTATACTTTTGACAAGAAATTAGCCTTGTCTATACTTTTGTGACATTAGCAACTATTTTACATATTCATGCCTTTATGTTATAAAAAAAACATATATATATAAAAAAAAACCAACAAAAACTAGTAGATAGTTGTCCATCTTTAGTAATTAGCAATGAATTCCCCTTTTATTTTCTTTGCCGGGTTCTTTTCCAAGGGTGTAATAGTAGAACCAGGACAGCAGAATGAAACATATTGACCTGGGTTGGTGTAATTGTCTAGTCTCAAGCATGTGTGTCTGTACATAGCCTATACCCTTCCAAAAAAAAAAGATCAACTGTGTGAACTTGAGGCTCGCTCTGTGACTCTACATCTACCTAGAGTTATGCATGTATATATGATGAAAGCTTTGAGTTGCCAAATGTTGACTCGAGGGCTTTAAACTATGTGAACCAAACAGTTCGTGCGCCATGCGTGTGAGTTCTTTGTGTAGATAATTCTTGTGTTTGCTTCTGCCATCTAGAACTTGCCCAGTTGGTTTTTCGATGCTTATAATAATTACACTTGGTTGGAGGGATGATCTTAGGCATTCTTTATTTTATTTGTGAAACCTCTTTAGCCTTTCAAGCCTACCATTGCATAAATAATATCACTAGTGCCCTATTCGAGCCTTTAACCTTTTCTAACCTTTCCCTTTTGTAAAATAATTTCCTCCTTTGAACCCGTTCCTCCTTGAACATTGAGAATGAGGCTAAAAGCCTAAGTTGGGGGTGTGGTGTCAAAGTGGAAATGGGTAAGGTTGTACATTGAGTGTAGGAGCATATACCTCAAAGTGTTCATATGAAATTATTCAAGCTCCAAAACAAAAATGTGTGTATATATATATATATATATATAATTATGGAGCCTTGAAGAAAATTAGAGAGGTATTTAAGGTGGTTCTATATTGGGAACTAGATGCCAATGTGGCTATGGGGTTTGAAAAGAAACAAAGTACAAAATGGAAAAGAAAATGTGATTAGTGTTCAAGGAGGGTGTAGTCACTTGTATCTAAATGCTTATCCGACCCTTCCCTAAACCTACATTACAAGCCTAAAAAGTCCTTATGGGATCTCCAACCGAGCGTTCTTAGAATTAAGCGACGAATTAAAATAAGGGCAAGCCTATGGTATGGTATGTTGTAACACTTGAAACTCTTTTATGAGAGTGAGTGTATTTGTGAATTTGTCCCTTTTTGTTGTCATTGTAAATAATGTGATTTTGGGACTTTCTTTCTAGTGAGGGCACATGAACTGTGAGGTTGAACAAAACTTGAGTTTTTGAGTCAAACGCAAGTGCACTTAGCTGAGGGTAGCATTTTGTCACGTTGTCTGAGGCTCAAAGTTCACAAGTTGATTAATTTTCCTTGTATATATCGATGGTTCAGGAAGGGTAAAACACTCGAAGATGCATACTTGAAATACTAACAACAAACACCGTCCATGGTCACTATTGTTTCATGTCTTGTAGATGGAGTCTAGAATAGGATAGTGTCATCTTAGTTGCTTGAGGACAAGCAAGAGTTTAAGTTGGGGGTGTTGATGTGCCGCAGAATTTCGGCACATTTGATACTAATTGCTTAGATTTTAGCTTGTTTTAAATGTAATTTCCCTTTGTACTTATGTAATTTTAGTATTTTTGCAGTGTGTGAGGTGTAAGGACCTAAGAGCATGGAAAAGAGTTCAAAAAGCCACAAAAAGACAAGAAAAGAGAAAAAAGGCATCGCAAATGTGGATATGCTATCGCAAAACCCACATGCGAGCCGCATATTTCACACCGAGATCGCAGATCAAAACAGATTTCTGAGCAAATTTCAACGTCAAAAATGCGGTCTCATCTGCGATCGCATAACCTGTTTGCGAGCCGTAGAAGTAACCGCAAACTAAACATGAAGTCTAATGAAGGAAGAAAATGCGATGCAAGATGCGGTCGCATTTCTACAATGCGGACCGTAAACCATGAATGTGGTGAAGGTGAAACTAGGGTTACAATCTGCGATGGCCATGTCAAAAATACGGACCGCATGTCTGTTATGCGACAGAAATGCGGTCGCATATTCAACCTAAAATGATTTTTGTCCCGATTTTTGGCTCTCTATAAATAGATTTATTGGGGTTTTGTGGGATCTATCTTGTCTGACTTTAAAGCTACAATACAAGGCATTAATATTCCTCTCTTTTGGAAGCTTTTGGGTCAAGAATCTTTCACTTTGTAAGATTTATGGCATTTTATATTCTCTTGCTTTTGTATTTTAGTATGAGTAGCTAACTTTAAATACTAAGGTTGTGGACCCTAAATGGGTGTTATGTTAATAGGTGTTTAACATTGAATATATATATAATGGTTGGTTGATATTTATTTATTTCTCATTCTTCATTTATTGTTGGTGGTTGCAAACATTAACAGGTGCCCATTAAATTCTTACTTTGCTTGGGAAAGTGGGGTAGAATTTGGTAGAAGTAAATACCAAAGAATCAAGGCTTTAAACCTTTTTTAATAAAATCGCTTAGGAATAAATGGGTTTTATTTGGCATAAATTGATTCTTCTTAATTGCAACTCTTTTATATTTTGAAAAATAAATACTACTAACTATTGGAAAATATTGGGTATTCATTTAGACATCATTTGCATATCAAAAGGATCTTCCATTAGAAATATATCATATTAACACCGATAGCATTACACTTTATTAATGGGGACATAAACTTGGTTTCTTTAATCAAATTATCTACATTCTCAATATTTCAATTAGCCATCACCTAAAACTAAACTCAATTCATACTCTTGTTACCATTAATACATACTCTTGTTACGGTTAACTGGATAGAATTACGACTTTAGTTGAGTAACACACTAGTCAAGTAACCTTTTCACACCTATTCCCTGTGGGATTCGACCCCAACCTTGTTGGGTTATTATATTTGACATCGACCGCCTTACACTATTTATTAAAGTGTAATTTGAGCGTATCACCTATTGAATGCGTTGGTCATCCTATTTTGATGCAGCTGTCCATAACACACTACATTTATTCCTCTTTTATCGATGAACATGAGTTTTCCTTGCCTGATGTGTATCCATTTTGCATCATCTAATTTGGCTTCCTGAATGATTCTTGAAGGTGGTACTCGACCTCTGCGGGTATCACAGCTTCTGTGACATATACCATAACGTATGGTGTTGCCCTAGTGGGCGTTCTCATAGTGGTGCAGTAACCTAGTAAGGCAAAGGACCGTTTCTCATTCCATTGCCTGTGATTGTCCACTATCTTCCGTAAGATCCTTTTAATGTTTTTGTTGGCTGCTTCAACTACTCAATTCATTTGTGGCATGTAGGCTATGGAATTATGGTGGATGATTCTAAACTTCTCACAAATCTCCCTCATGAGATCGCTGTTGATATTGGTTGCATTGTCAGTTATAATTGACTCTTGGATCTCGAATCTGCAAACTATGTTTTTACAGACAAAATCTACCACTATTTTCTTCATGACAACCTTGTATGTAGAAGCTTAGACCCATTTGGTAAAGTAGCTGATGGCTACCTAGATAAAACAATGTCTGTGTGATGCGGCCAGCTCTATAGGTCCAATCACGTCCATTCCCCAAGTGGCGAATGGCCAAGGAGAACCCATTATGTTCAACTCATTAGGTGAAACCCAGATGAAATCCCGGTGAATCTGGCACTAGTGACACTTCTGTACATAACAAATACTATCACTCTCCATAGTCATCCAAAAGTATCCGTCTCTTAAGATCTTCTTGGCTAAAGTGAAATCGTTCATGTGAGGCCCGCTGGTCCTTGCATGTATCTCTTCCAGTAATCTTGTTGCTTTAACAACATCTACACACCTCAACATACCTAATTTCGGGGTCCTCCTGTACAAGACTTCCCCATTAAGGAAAAAGGGATCTACTAGTCTTCCTAGTGCTTGCTTCTGACAACTGGTGGCATTCAATGGATATTCTCTTACTTCGAGGAACCTTTTGATGTCGTAGTACCAAGGCTTACCATCTGGCTCTTCATCTACATGGAAATAGCATGCATGATGATCTCGAACCTCTATCTCGATAGGGTCGATGTAATTCTTGTCTGGATGGCAAACTCGTTTTGGATTCTAGAAACATGTTTGAAATCAATCTTGGTGAACATCTTACACAACTCTTTTACGTAGTGCAAGTAAGGAAGGATCTTGACATTCTTGGTGGTCCATGGCCTGAACTTGGTGTATCAGCAAATCAGAATCTCCTATGACCAAGAGTTCCTTGATGTTCATGTTGATTGCCATCCTAATCTTGAGGATGCATGCTTCATATTCTGCCATATTATTTGTGCAAGGGAACCTTATCTTGGCTGAAGCCGGGTAATGCTGTCCTGACTCAAAAATCAGGCTGCCCCAATCCCTACACCTTTGAAATTTGCTGCTCCATGAAAAAACATTCTCCATCCGGGGTATGAATCTGCAATGTCCTCCCATACAAACAACACTTCTTCATCTGGGAAGAATGTGGTGAGCGGCTCGTAGTTTTTAGATAGAGCGTTGGCTATGGCGCCATTATCCTAGTCAACCAGGTTCTCCGTGAGTTGATCGACCAATGCTTGTCCCTTGATAGCTTTCTGTGTCACGTACATAATATCAAATTCAATGAGAACAATATGCCACTTAGCCAACTTTCATGTAGGCATCGGCTTCTGGAAGATGTATTTGAAGGGGTCGAGTCGAGATATCAGATGTGTGGTATATGCTGACAGGTAGTACCTTAACTTTTGAGCGATCCAGGTCGAAGCACAGCAGGTCCGTTCTATCAAGGTGTATATGGCTTCATACGGTGTGAACTTCTTGCTTAGGTAATAGATAGATTGCTCCCTCTTCCCAGTCTCGTTGTGTTGTCCCAATACACATTTGAATGCATTATCCAAAACAGACAAATATAATAACAGCGGCTTCCCGGGTTCGGGAGGAACTAACAATGGTGGATTCTACAAATACTCCTTGATCCTATCGAAAGCTTTCTGACATTCTTTTGTCTACTTTGTGGCAGCATCTTTCTTCAACAACGTGAAAATATGGTCACATATTACTGTTGACTGGGCTACGAACCCGTTGATGTAATTTAATCTGCCGAGGAAGCTCATCACATTCTTCTTGCTTTTGGGTGGTGGCAAGCCTTGAATGGGCTTGATCTTTGAAGGGTGCAACTCTATCACTTTCCTACTCAATCTTATATGCAACCTAGAATTCCCTCTCCCGAGTTCAATCCTAGATTCGTAGATAGTATTCAATTGGTGATCAAACAATCAAATAATTAAGCGCAAGATTTTGAATAAATAAACCAATATGATAAAATAATAAGAACGATTTAAGCTTCAAAATAAAACATTCATGAAGCACCCACAACTCTAGGACTAATAAACTATGAGACTAAAGGAAGAGAATAGAAGAAAAACTAGTTAGAAGTCTCCTCCAAGTGTGGTGTGTGTTCCCTGCCTCCAAAATATGTTCCCAATGTAAATTCTCCTTCAAAGTGGCATGTTCTCCCTCAAAATATGTTCGATATCCTCCAAAGTAGGTTTAGCACCCCTTTTATACGAGTTGGAGCTGTGTAGGGCCGAAATAACATTGTTCCGGGCGAAATAGGAAAAATCCCGCAACACAGGGTCCAGGCCAGCGCGTCGCGCTGGCCTTAGCGTTGGATCCAGTAACATTTTTCATCTACAATTCCAATTCCATGCTTTTATTGTATTTCCCTTCTCTTTTGTCTTACACTTGGGGGGGGGGGGGGGGGGGGGGGG
>MCJB01005335.1:49528-119331 GCA_002018475.1 Nicotiana obtusifolia
GGGGGGCTAACACCAAAGAGGCCCCCCCTTTGTCTTCTCTTTTTTTATTCTTTTTATTTCCTTTCTTTTTCTTCTATGTTTTATCAATTTTGCTCCAAATCTCTTCATCTTCACGCTGCTTTATTTCTATACAGTAAAAAGATAATATTAAGCATAAATTAATATAATTAATACTCAAAAGATGATTCAAAGCACTAGCATGTGAGGCGATAATGGTTAAATATATGCATTTTTTGGCTGAACATCAGTCGTCCACATATACCTCAGTTTCTTTGTGGATCATGTCATGAAAGAGGGTCTCCATGGCCCTTATGTTGGTAGCACCGACGTTCTTGAAACCAAATGGCATGAACCTACAACAATAAACCCCCATGGTATGGTAAATGCTATTTTCTCCGCGTTTTCTTCGTCCAACAGAATCTAGTGGTACCCGGAGAAACAATCCACGAATGACTGCAACTCGTGCTTCACATAGTTTTTAATAAGGATATGATTATTTCATAGAGGAGAATTATCCTTCGGACTGGATTTATTGAGATCTTAGTAGTCCACACATATCCTAATATTCCTGTCCTTCTTTAGTACGAGTAAGATGTTTGCCAATCTGTAGGATAATTGGTGACTCTCACCATATTCGCCTCTATCTGCTTGGTGACTTCTTCTTTTATCCTCATAGTCAAATCAGGCTTGAAGTTTCTAGGTTTCTGCTTGACTGGCAGTCTGGTAGGATTGGTGGGCCATTGGTGCGAGACGATGTTGGTACTTAACCCAGATAGGTCGTCATATGACCAAGCAAATACATTAATGTATTGTCGGAGGATATCTACCAATTCTTCCCTTTGTTCTGTCTTCAGATGGATGCTGATTCGAGTTTCTTTCACGTCTTCTTCACTTCACAAGTTGATTAATTATGTTTCTTAAAGGTTAGGCTTCTTCTGGCTCTCTAGCTTCTCGATCTCTTCCGGGAGGTTCTCAGGCATCATGTTCTTGTCGTACTCTTCAGTCTGGATCATTTTGCTCAAGGTTTCATTACATGTCATAATCGCGGAATGCGGGTTTTTATCGATTTGATTATTAAAAAGGAAAATTAAGTATAACTAGGAGCTAAAAAAGAATTTGCAATGATTTCAGGAGAAATGATTCTTTTTATTTCATCAAAAGGAACGTCTCAGCGTTCAAAGGGGAAATTAACAAAAAGTTACATGCACGGTTCAGGGCTCAATTAACCGTGCATTTTTAAAAATTATTACAATTCCACACTACCAAGACTCCCGGCGAACTAGGGATGGATTGGTGGTCCAATTCTGCAAGGTCTCTCTTCAATCTTAGTCATGAACAATCTTCCCGTTCTGTCAACGATGTCATCCTCTTGTAGCGAGCTCCGACCTTGACCTGGAACATGCTCTAGTGTAAAATCTTTCTTCCCAGGGTTACAGTTATAGGTTTTACCAGTTTTAGGTTGATACCCCAAGCCAGTGGTATCTTTCTACCCCTTTGGCTCAATTGGTTCTGTTATCCCATCTGATCGGGCTCCCAGCTCGGTCCCTGGTCGGTACCCATACTTCATCATCTCCAGCATTGCCATCTTTGACCTGTACGGTGACTACATACCATGGTTATGCTCAATCGTCTCCATTTCTATTGCTTGCATGATCTCAACAACATGAAAGGCGATCCCATCTAATCCTTCTATGAAAGGGACCGCATGCTCTAGATAAGTTGAACGGCTCCACTCCCCATGTACCACAATCTCTTGGCAATATCACTCGAATTTCATACACTGATGGACAGTGGAAGTAACTGCCCCTGCCATATGTATCCAGGGCCTTCCCAGCAACAGGTTGTACGAAGATGAAATGTCCATCACTTGAAACAATATTGGGAACTCGATTGGTTCGATACGTAAGGCTGAGTATATCTCCCTGATGACATCCTTTTATGACCCATTAAAATCCCTTACTCTTACATGACTTTCTTTTACTTCCCTCAAACGAATACCCAATTTTTGTAGAGTAGATAATGGGCAAATATTTACTCCGGATCCTCCATCGACAAGTACTTGAGACATGAATTTATCCCCACACTTGACTATGTATGGAGCTCTGTTATGATCAACACCCTCCACAGGAAGTTCATTCCTCCGAAAGGAAATCATATCTGCTTCGACCATCTTTCCAATGGTGCTGCTAACATATCGTTAGTAGTATTTTCTGGCACACTTACTCTGCTTAGCACCTACACTAAAACATCCTTATGACTATCGAAGCTCATCAACAAATCCATGATCGATATGTGAGCAGGGGTCTTCCTCAGCTGTTCTTCCACGGAATACTCTTTAACTGGTATCTTCCTCCAAAAATCTACCACCTCAATATCTGTTATGTTTTTTCTTTGATTCTATTCTCTACTCGAGTACCCTCGATTCACCTCTTCTTGAGCCTATCACCTTCCTGACCTAGTCATCCCGTGAGCAGCTGTAGAGTCTGTCATTTTACCCTTTCCCTTTGATTGGTAAGTCATGGCATTGTTTTATATTCTCGACTCTCCTCATCTCTGACGGCGGTGGAGGATCGTTGTTGGTATGTGTGAACCATCATAGGAGGTTTCAACTACATAGTAATCAAAAGGACACATTTAAGGTGGCATCCTTGCAGCTTCGGCATTCCCAATAGTGATGATGGTGCCCTTCAAATCATAATCCTCGTCCAATGCAATCGTGTTGGCTCCTTGATCTCTATGATTCGGTAGTGGATTACGGTTTACATTCGGTGGAGTTGGGGTATATTGGATGGAACCACTCTTGGTTAGTTCATTATCATACAGTGGGGTTTGGGTCCTAGCAGCTTCCAACCTCCAGCGACAAGCATACTCTTGAAACAATTCCGAGGGTTTCTTCTACAAATTCACTAAGGCGAACCTGTCTAGAGTGATATGGGTATTAAATCTGAAGCGATTCATAAAATCCTCCGTCATGTCCAGCCATTCTCTCTAATTCCTGGGGTCTTGGTAGGTATACCAAGTAAGCACTTCTCGTGTCAGACTCCTTATAAACAACTTCATTCTCAACTTTCCATTTCTTCCTTCCCCGATTGATTTGTCGCAATAGGCCCTCAAATGTGCATGGGGGTCACCCATTCCATCAAAGATGTCAAACTTTGGACGCTTATACCTTGCGGGCATGTCAACATATGAACTTCATTATTGAATTACCTTGCTCTTATCATAATTTTGACTTCAAATGGGTGATAGTTGATAGGCTTATGAAATCTGCCATTTTCTGCTAGTTAAGACAACTTACACGGCTGAAGATTTTGCAAGGTTGTATATCAAGGAGATTGTTAGGCTTCACGGTGTTCTAGTTTCTATTATTTCAGAACGAGGTGCTTAGTTTACAGCAAACTTTTAGAGGTCGCTTTAGAAGGGTTTAGGCACACAAGTGAATCTCGGCACTGCATTCTATCCGCAGACTAACGGACAGGCTGAACGTACCATTCAGATACTTGAAGATATGCTACAAGCCTGTGTTCAAGATTTCAAGGGTAATTGGGATGACCATCTGCCACTTATAGAATTCTCCTACAATAATAGATACCATTCAAGTATTAAAATGGACCCGTACGAGGCGCTGCATAGGAGGAGATGTAGATCACCAGTTGGATGGTTCGATCAGCAAAATAGAATTATATGGGCCAGATTTGATTCACCAAGCCATTAAGAAGGTGAAAGTGATACAAGAATGACTGAGGACAACGCAAAGCAGGCAAAAGTCTTATTCTGATGTCAAACATCGTGATCTGGAGTTTGCGGTTGGTAATTGGGTTTTTCTGAGGATTTCACCGATGAAGGGTTTCATGCATTTTTGGAAGAGCTGAGTCCATGGTATATCGGGCTATACAAGATTCTTTAGCGAATTGGATAGATTGCTTATCAGTTGAAATCGCCATCTGAATTGGAATTTGTCCACCCGGTATTCCATGTATCTATGTTGAGGAAATGTATTGGAGACCCTCCTCGGTTCATCCCTATAAAAGATGTACAAGTTACAGAGGATATATCATATGAAGAAGTGCCAGTGGCTGTATTAGATCGACAAGTGCGCAAGCTAAGAACAAAGGATGTAGCTTCCGTCAAAGTATTTAGGAGGACCAAGAATACAGAAGAAATGACATGGGAAACAGAAGAGGAAATGAAGTCTAAATACCCTTACCTATTCCAGAACGAGGACGTCAGGAGAATGTAAGATGCAACAGAAATTGAAACGGCCCTATGAGGTAAACAATAACTTGAGAATATTCTTCCTCGCAAGATTGGCCAGTGTCAATTCTATAGGGGAAACTCTATCGGATATTTTCGTCGGAATCCATAATGAGTTAGACTCCCCATGAACTCTTACATTCAAGGACGAATGTTCCTAAGAGAGGGGGGGGTGTTAGAACCCATATTCGCATACATTAAATCGCATCGTAAGTTGGTCGACGTAAATCAAAGAATTTTTTTTTTGGAATGATAAGAAGTTAATCCTATTGGTCTTAGATGTTACAAGGGTGTATAAGAGTAGTTAATAAGTACTAGAAGTTAGAATTGAAATAAATCAGAGAAAACAAGTTTCGTCTGAGGGACAAAGGTTAAGGATATTAAGGGTTAAGAACAATGACACATATGCGTCGGATAGGATAGAGGTTAAGCGAATGGAAGAAAATGTGTTTCTACAACGTTCGAGAAGTAGGGTGCAAATATTATTTCAAGCACACATATTTTACATTACTACACATTACCATATATTATATATATAGGAATTATCTATAAACAAAGGAATGGAAATGAGATCCTTGCTTCACCATCCCATTTAATGAGCTACTTGCTTGTCATCACCTTGATGAGCATGTATATGAATCATACAATACATATATATCTTTTTGTGTGGGCCCCATAGTACACCAAGTAATTATATAACTTAGAGATTTGATTAGGTTTGCTGAGTTCTCTTCACACAAAAACATTCCAGCACATTAAGAACCTCACTTAGCTTAGAGGGTTTCTTATGAACGTGTGTAGCACCATATTTGACCTTAGAGGGTTCATATACTATTTTGGATGTTCTCTTGAACAAGAAAAACGTTTCCAAGCTGTTCCTTCACTTGGAGGAGAGTTTTTCTCCACTTTGAGAATTGTTCTTCACTTTGAGAATTCCTTTGAAGCAAGGAAAAAAAAGGAAACTTCCAACAACTTGAAGCTTCACTTTCCTCAATTAAACCCTATGCACAAGCGATGCTTTTAGTCATGTATGGAGGAAATTTTAGTTCTTATTCAAATGTTTAATGGTAAATAGATTAGGATTTTAGTCCAATTTGATTCTTCTTCCATATTATGGGATTTCATCTTGTTCTTCATGGACTGCAGGACCAAGAGTTGTTCATGGCAAGTTCTAGTTGAATTAATGTAGGAATAGGAGTTGTCCTTGCATATCTATGGTAAGAAAACCCCCTTTATTAATGTGTGAGAGCTTGTACAAGTGTTAGAATTATTAGTTCCATGAAACCATATAGAGCACTAACTAGGAATTGTGGACTAGTATTGGATATTGTTTCATTATATTGTGGGAGTTGCTCTTACATTTTTTGAAGGGGCTGAATTGGTGGTGATTGGTTATTAATATTGTATTATTGTTGCTAGTGTTATAGAATAAGTATAATGTTGTTATGTCTGTAAACATATTCACAGGAGAAGAAAGGGATTTAAACCATAGTTTGTTAATTGTAACCAAGCTTACCGCTCGTAATAATTGTTAAACTGTTTGGGAGGCTTAATATGATTATTGCTGATTGTTGTTTGGGCTGTTTGATGGTTGGTGTAACTTGTGGGAAGTCATATAAATAAGGGAGATGCTGCCCATTTTATTATAAAAATAGCTCGTGGTTGACATATAATAGTTACATCGCTTTAACGATAACACGATTGTATCGTTTCTCTTATTTTTGACTAAAGATCCGTGATATTTGCATAACTTGAGGTTGGCAGTATAAACAAGGTGCATGAGGCTATCTTTTTTTTTCTTTTGCATGACTGCGATTGTACATAATGTAGCGAATATGCTTCCAAAGATACTCCACTCTTAGAAGCTAACAGAACTCACATTGTTTTCCTTCTTATGGAAAGATTGAAATTGATGATGCTCCACTTATTATTATGCATCAAATGTTGTTGGTATTTCTTGATCCCTATAAGATTCATGATGACGAATTAGCTCTAATAACGTATAAGGAGGTTACTGACCTTACATCACTCTAAAAGGTTTAGAACGTGATCCCATGAGTCCAACATGCATTATATATATGTATCTATTTTACTTTACCAAGCCGCGCTATAGTTGGTGGGGTACGACACCTATTGTGCAACCACAGATCAGTTGGGTTTTACCGAGCTCCACGTGGCCGGGTACGATTCTACCGAGCCTTATGATGGCCAGGTACATTTTTAGCAAGTCCTCTTCGAGGCCGGGTACGATATATGTATACATGCATATATATATATATATATATATACACACACACACATACACACACATACATATATTATATGTATATTTTCTATCCCTATTTATATTACTATTCTTATTTATGCTCTTGCCTTACATACTTAGCACTTTATTCGTACTGACATCCCTTTTATCTGTGGACACTGTATGTCGTGCTGCAGGTCCTGATAGACAGGTAGACGAAGCTCCCCCACCACAGTAGGCTGCCCAGTTCAACAGTTATTGGCAAGATCCCTTCGACTTGCCGTGGTCTTGGTATGCATTTTTTTTATAGACGCTATGGGTATGTCGGGAACCTGTTCCAGTAATGTTATAGCACTTATGTTTGTTTAGAGGCTCATAGACATGTGTCATCTCATGTATAGTTTTGGATAGCCTTGTCGGCTAATTTTTGTTGTATATAGCTTTACGATAGCCTTGTCGGCCAATGTTATCTGTGTTCATTTCGTTATCTGTCATCGTTGGTTGTTTACAATTCATGTCTACCATTTATGTTTACTTTTTTGGACCTAACAGATAATAAGAAAGGTTAGATAAAATATACGTTGGTGCTCGGCAAGTAAGGCCCGGGTACCGGTCATGGCCTTCTAGTTTGGGGTCGTGACAAACTTGGTATCAGAGCAAGTATGTCATAGAGGTTGTCTATGAGCCGTGTCTAGTAGAGTCTTGGTTATGGATGTGTAGCACGCCACATTTATAATCAGGAGGCTACATGAAATTTAGGGTTGTTACCTTCCTTCTGAATCTAGATAGTGCATTAGAGCGGAGTTGTAAGTTTTCATCTCTAATATTCACCTTGTTTTCTTTCAGTGATGCCTTCAACTAGAAAGTAGATGGCTCGTATACGGATTGATATAGCCGGGGGGAGAGGGTACCAGTTAGGTGCCTCCCGCTAGAGTGGTCCTGAATGAGGCTCAAGGAGAGATGCCGTCTCAGACCTCATCTACTCCGCCCCCTCGAAACGAGATTAGGATAGACCCAAAACCTCTAGTTCCTCCATCTGGAACTGTAGATCAGGATATGCGAGTGCGGTGCAGTTATTGACTAGATATGTAGCCATTCAGGTTCAGAGTAGGTTGCCGGTGCTGCTGGCAGATCCGTTAGTGCGAGAGTTCGTGATTATATTAATTTAGACCCTCCAATGTTTATCGGATCAGACCTTGAAGAGGACTCGCAGACTTTTATTGATCAGGTTCATCATACACTGCGGGTTATGCACGCTAGTGATAATGAGGCAGCAGAATTGGCTTTTTATAGGTTCTGGGATTTAGTGGTTTTCTGGTATGACAGTTGGGAGAGATATAGGGGTTCGAATGGTCCTCCAGCTATGTGGAAGGAATTTTCTGAGGCATTTCTTGGTCACTACTTGCCAGTTGAGATACAACGAGCTAGAGCTGATAAGTTCTTGAACCTTCGATAAGGTAATATGAGTGTGCAAGAGTATAGTATATAGTTTGATTGTTTAGCAAGGTATGATCCCAATATGATGGCCGAGATGAGCGATAGGGTGCACCTGTTCGTGAAGAGGTTTGGACCACATCTGATAAATGAGTGCATGACAGGCTCCTTGGTGGAGGGCATGGATATTTCCTGTAATTAGGCTCATGCCCAGACATTAGAGAAAAGTAAATGCCAGCAAATGGCAGATTGGGAGCTGGATAGGGGAAAGCATAAAAGGGCGAGGTCCGCAGGGTATTTTGGTGACTTTAGGCCCCAATCTTTGAGGCGCTCAATGCCACTCGTAGCTAGTACTCCTACACAGTTTTAGAGGTCTCGGTATGATCGATCTAGATATTCTAGTCTAGGGACGAGTTCGGGGGGAACATGCTCATAATATCGTGGGGATACTAGTCGAACGAGACTCTCTGCACCCCGTTGTGATCAGTGCGGCAAGGCCCACTTTTGAAAGTGTCGTCGAGGTTCTGATGCATTCTATTCTTGTAAACAGTCTGTCAATATGATTCGGGATTATCCTAATAGAGGAGGTGGTTGTATGACTCAGCCAACCGGATCTGTGGATGGTTCTTCTTCATCAGTTCGACCTCTCGCATGGGGTTTTCAACATTCGGCGGGTTGTGGTAGAGGTAGAGGTGTAGTGTCGAGTTCGAGCGGTACTCAGAATCGAATGTATTCTCTAGCAGGTTGACAAGATCTCGAGTCATCTCCTGATGTTGTCATAGGTATTGTGTCTATGTTTTCTTATGATGTATATGTATTGATTGATCCGGGATCTACATTATCATATGTTACACCTTTTGTGGCTCATAAGTTGGGGTTGAACCGGAATTGATAAGTAAAACACTCGTGGTATGCACTATGATAGGAGATTCTATGATTGCTAAAAGTGTATATAGAGGTTGCACAATGATGATTTGTAGTAGTGAAATCTAGGTTGATCTATTTGAGTTAGAAATGATTGATTTCGATGTGATAATTGGAATGGACTGGTTGGCATCAAGTTATGTGAATATTTATTGTCGTACGAAGATGGTTAGGTTTCAGTTTCGCTGGTAAACCCGTCATTGAATGGAAGGGCAACATTGCTACACCAAAAGGTAAGTTTATTTCCTATCTTAAGGCAAGGAAGATGATCTCGAAAGGTTACGTTTATCATCTCGTTCGGGTTAGAGATGCAAAGGCAGAGTCACCTACTCTACAATCCATTCATGTGGTCAATGAATTTCCAGATGTTTTCCCAGATGAACTCCCAGGCCTTTCACCTAAAAGGGAGATTGAGTTTAACATTGATGTGTTACCTAACACTCAGCCGATCTCGATCCCTCCATATGAGATGGCCCCAGCAGAGTTGCAAGAGTTGAAGGCGCAGTTGAAGGACTTGTTGGATAAGGGCTTCATTATGCCTAGTACACATTGAGGCAGGTAGACAAGGGTTGACTAAAGAGCTTCATGAGCTGGTCAATATGAGAATCAGGTTGTTAGACTCTGATAACGAAGGTGTAATTATACTAAATACGGCATAATCGTCTTTGGTAGCGGAGATAAAAGCACGACAATATAAAGATCTTACCTTAGTACGATTGAGAGATGGAATTCAGTAGCATAAGATTGCGGCTTTCGAGATCGGAGAATATAGGGCATTGAGATATCAGGGCCGATTATGTGGGCCTAATGTGGTAGAGCTGTGAGAGAAAATTATGATTGAGATTCATCAGCCACGATATTCCATCCATCTTGGCTCGACAAAGATGTATTATGACATTAAAGAGCTATATTGGTGGGATAACATGAAGAAAGCTATTGCAGAATTTGTAGCCAATGCGCTAATTGTCAACAAGTAAAGAACGAGCATCACAAGCCTAGTGGACTGATTTAGAATATAGAGATTCTGGCCTAGAAATGAGAGGCAATAAATATGGACTTCATTATTGGATTACCTCGCTCTTATCATAAGTTGACTCCATGTGGGTGATAGTTGATCGACTTACGAAATCTGCCCATTTTCTGCCAGTTCAGACAACTTACAAAGCTGAAGATTATGCGAGGTTGTATATCAAGGAGATTGTTGGGCTTCACGGTGTGCCCATATCTATTGTATCAGAATGAGGTGCTTAGTTTACTGCTAACTTTTGGAGGTTGCTTCAGAAGAGTTTAGGCACAGAAGTGAATCTCACCACTGCATTCCATCCGCGGACCGAGGGACAGGCTGAACATACTATTCAGACACTCGACGATATGTTACAAGCCTGTGTTCTAGATTTCAAGGGTAAATGGGATGACCATCTTCCACATATAGAATTCTCCTACAATAATAGCTACTATTTTAGAATTAAAATAGCCCCGTACGAGGCATTGTACAGGAGGAGATGTAGATCACCAGTTGGATGGTTCGAAAGCGGCGAAATAGAATTATATGGGCCAGATTTGATTCACCAAGCCATTGAGAAGGTGAAAGTGATACAAGAATGACCGAGGACAGAGCAAAGCAGGAAAAAGTCTTATTCCGATGTCCGATGTCGTGATTTGGAGTTTGAGGTTGGTGATTGGGTTTTTCTAAGGATCTCACTGACGAAGGGTGTCATGGGTTTTGGGAAAAGGGGTAAGCTGAGTCCATGGTATATCGGGCCGTACAAGATTCTTCGTCGAATCGGACAAGTTACTTATGAGTTAGAATTGCCATCCGAATTGGAATTTGTCCACCCGATATTACACGCATCTATGTTGAGAAAATGTATTGGAGACACTTCTAGGGTCGTAGCTATAAAAGATGTACAAGTTACGGAGGATCTATCATATGAAGAAGTGCCAGTGGCTACATTAGATTGACAACTCCGCAAGCTGAGAACAAAGGATGTAGCTTCCGTCAAAGTATTCCGGAGGAACAAGAATACGGATGAAATGACATGGGAAGTAGAAGAGGAGATGAAGTTCAAATGCCCTTACTTATTCTAGATTAAAGATAACGAGGATGTCGGGAGAATGCAAGATGCAATAGAAATTGAAACGGCCCTACGAGGTAAACAATAGCTTGAGAATATTCTTCCTTGCAAGTTTGGCCAGTGGCCATTCTATAAGGGAAACTCTGTCGGAAATTTTCGTTGGAATCCATGATGAGTTAGACTCCCCATAAACCCTTACATTCAAGGACGAATGTTCCTAAGAGGGGGAGGGTGTTACAACCCATATTCGCATAAATTAAATCGCATTTTAAGTTGGTCCACCTAAATCAGAGAAAAATATATTTTTGGAAGGATAAGAAGTTAATCCTATTGGTCTTAGGTGTTACAAGGGTGTATATGAGCAGTTAAGTATTAGAAGTTAGAATTGAAATGAATCAGAGAAAACAAGTTTCGTCTGCGGGACAAAGGTTAAGGATATTAAGGGTTAAGAACAATGACACATATGCGTCGGAAAGGATAGAGGTTATGCGAATGAAAGAAAATGTGTTTCTACAATGTTCGAGAAGTAGGGTGGAAATATTATTTCAATCACACATATTTTATATTACTAATTATTACCATATGTTATATATATATATAAGAATTATCTATAAACAAAGGAATAGAAATGAGATCCTTGCTTCACCACCCCATTTAATGAGCTACTCGCTTGTCATCAACTTGATGAGCATGTATAACTTAGAGATTTGATTAGGTTTGCTGATTTCTCTTCACACAAAAACATTCTAGCACATTAAGAACCTCACTTAGCTTAGAAGGTTTCTTATTGAATGTGTGTAGCAACCATATTTGACCTTAGAGGGTTCATACACTATTTTGGATGTTTTACTGAACAAGAAAAACGTTTCCAAGCTGTTCCTTCACTTGGAGGAGATTTTTCTTCACTTTGAGAATTGTTCTTCACTTTGGGAATACCTTTGAAGCAAGGAAAAAAAGGAAACTTCCAACAACTTGAAGCTTCACTTTTCTCAATTAAACCCTATGCACAAGCAACACTTTTAGTCATGTATGGAGGAAATTTTAGTTCTTCTTCAAATATTTAATGGTGAATAGATTAGGATTTCAATCCAATTTGATTCTTCTTCCATATTATGGGATTTCATCTTGTTCTTCATGGACTACAGGAGCAAGAGTTGTTCATGGAAAGTTCTATTTGAATTAATGTTGGTATAGGAGTTGTCCTTGCATATATAAGGTAAGAAATCCCCCTTTATTCATGTGTGTGAGCTTGTATAAGTGTTAGAATTATTAGTTCCGTGAAATCATATGGGGCACTAACTAGGAATTGTGGACTAGTATTGGATATTGTTTCATTATATTGTGGGAGTTGCTCTTGCATTTTTTGAAGGGGCTGACTAGGTGGTGATTGGTTATTAATATTGTATTTTTGTTGCTGGGGTTATACCATAAGTATAATGTTGTTGTTTCTGTAAATATATTCACAGGAGAAGAAATGGATTTAAACTATAGTTCGTTAATCGTAACGAAGCTTACCGCTCGTAACAATTGTTAAACTGTTTGGGAGGCTTAATATGATTATTGCTGATTGTTGTTTTGGCTGTTTGATGGTTGGTGTAACTTGTGGGAAGTCATATAAATAGGGGAGATGCCACCCATTTTATTATAAAAATAGGTCGTGGTCGACATATAATAGTTACGACACTTAAACGATAACGATAGTATCATTTCTCTTATTTTTGACTAAGGATCCGTGAGATTTGCATAGCTTGAGGTTGGGAAGTATATACAAGGTACGTGAGGCTTTGTCTTTCTTTCATTTGCACCACTGCGATTGTACATAATGTAACGAATGAGCTTCCAAAGATACTCTACTCTTAGAGGCTAGTATAACTCACATTACTTTCCTTCTTATGGAAAGATTGATGTTGATGTAGCTCCTCTTATCTTATGTATCAAATGTTGTTGGTATTTGATGATTCCTATATGATTCATGATGACGAACTAACTCTATTAACATATCGAAGGTTACCAACCTTACGTCACTCTGAAAGGTTTAGAACGTGATCTTATGAGTCCAGCATGCATTATATATATGTATCTATTTTACTCTGCCGAGCTGTGCTATAGTCGACCGGGTACAACACTATTGTGTAACTACTGATAAGTTGGTTTTTATCGAGATCCACATGGCCGAGTACGATTCTATCAAGCCTTATGATGGCCGGTTATGTTTTTACCGAGTCCTCTTCGAGGTCGGGTATGATATGATGATGATTTTTCCCACAGAGGCATATGTATCATTAATTTCGTGTCAGTCACCCTCAGAGGCACTCGGATGTTACATGTTGCATATTCTCTATCCCTCTTTATATTACTATTCTTATTTATGCTCTTGCCTTACATACTCAGTGCTTTATTCGTACTGACGTCCCTTTTATTTGTGGATGCTGTATCTCATGCTGCAGGTCCTGATAGAAAGGTAGACGAAGCTCCCCCACCACAGTAGGTTGCCTAGTTCCGCGGTTATTGGCAGATCCCTTCTCCTGAATTGTCGCGGTCTTGGTATGCATTTTTGTTATAAACTCTATGGGTATGTCAGGGACCTGTTATGGCAATGTTCCATCACTTATGGCTCTTTAGAGGCTCATAGACTTGTGTCATCTCATGTATAGTTTTGGATAGCCTTATCGGCTGGTTTTTGTTGTATAGAGCTTTACAACAGCATTGTCGGCCCATGTTATATGTGTTCATGTAGTTGTCTGTCATTGTTCGTTGTTTACGATTCATGTCTACCATTTATGTTTACCTTTTTGGACCTTATAGATAATAAGAAAGGCTAGATGAAATGTACGTAGGTGCTCGGCAAGTATGGCCCGGATACCAGTCATGACCCTCTAGTATGGTGTCGTGAAATGTTTGGACATGATTCGAGACATATGGTGTATGCATAAGGGATTTGGCGGATCTGTGGTGGCCACTGGTGGTATAACTTGGGTTGCGTTTTGTAGTAACAGCGGTTGGGGTACTGGTTCTTTGTCGGATGACCGAAGGGAAATGATCAGGGATTGAATCTAAGGAAGGGAAGAGGGGTGGCTATGGAAGCATCGTCACAGCCAAATGCGCCAGATCCGGGATATGTTGTACTTCTTCTCTTAGAGACTCCATTTCCTACGCCATTTTGACAACGTGCTCATCATTTTGGGTATCGTCCTTTCCCCCGATTGTCCTGGGTTATCGGCTATTACTAGAGCGTTTTCGTTTGGTTTGTCAGTTGCAGACATCTTTTCCTTGTATCTCAGATTGTATGGTGGCTCAACCATTTTACGTATCAACACAAACCAACCTCTATTTTCGGGGGTAAAATATATCCATAAAGGGGGAAAATAAGGAAAAGTAAAAGTTAGTTTAAGAGAACTTTCCCGGTGTCTGAATATGTCGAACTGCTGGTCTAAACTCACCCATCCATCTTCAATGTTTCTCAAATTTCTTTTGTTTGTTAGACCCAATGCATGAAGGAACCTGTGGTCGGGCATGAGAACTGACAGTATTTGTTTTCGCCCAGCGAATGGTAACTCCGTGAAGCTAGTGATTTCCTCTAGTGTTAGGGTCAATTCACAATTGATATACTTGAAGACCACCTTAGCTGGGTCCTAAAATTCTATCAGCAGCCTGGTAAGGACTTTGTTAGCTCGAATGTTCATTAAAGCGGCCAGTGTCACGACCCAAATCCCATAATAGGTCGGGATGGCGCCCAACGATGTGGTTAGGCGAGCCAACAATGAACCTCCTTTTTAGTTATCCAATTTAGCCTTTAAACTTAGGATTTTTCATTGATTAAATAGGAACTAACAGGAAAGTCATGGAAACATATGCATTGCGTTACCAAAAATATGAGTGCGAACATTACATAAAGTAATGTGATAATAACAACAAGTATAGCTGTGGAAGTCCACTAGAAGCCCCCAAAACCGGTGTCACAAGTGCATGAGCAATCCAGGGTACATACAATACTACTTCAATTACTGTTTGAATAAAATAGATAGAAACAATAAATAAGGTAGAGGGAAACTCCGGGTGCTACAGATTGAAGGAAGGCAATAAATTCACCACTAAGTCTCCGTGAAGGTGCGTCTACACGCTCGTGTGACCACTGGTAGTACGTGTCTCAGTACCTGAACAATCAGTGCAGAAGTGTAGCGTTAGTACAAAAATCAATGTGTACCCAGTAAGTATCTAGTCTAACCTCGAAGAAGTAGTTATGAGAGGTCGACTTGACACTTACAAGTTGTCAAATAATAAAATACATAAAGTAGACATGTATGAAGTACAACAAGTAGCGACGAAACAGATAAACTTAATAGTAAAATTCCAAACATGGATCAATATGAAATCATTAGAATGCCATAACTGGCCTCGAAGGCACAACTCAGCTGATATCAAAACCAAATCAAATCTCACGAATTAAGCACGAGTCTGCCGAGGCGAACAGCCCTATCCCGTAGGAGTAGTGATACACAGTACTGCCGAGGAGAACGACCCGATCCCATGAGAGTACTGTTACCTTACTACTGAGGCGGATGGCCTGATAACATAAGAGTAATTTACAACACTGCCGAGGCGAACGAACCGATCCCATTACAATAGAGAAACTATCTCACTCGCGAAAATACATGCGAGTTGGAAAGACACGGATCTATTGTTCATCAAATGTTCCCACAGTCCAAAGTAAGAGAATCAGTCAATATTTTATTCTAGCCCGAGTCCTGGTCATGAATTAAGGAAGTCTACCCTTATTTGTATTTACCATATACATGGTAAATACAAATAACACATTTAATGCATGATGTGAATCTAAGTCTACCCGGATATAACATGAATATAGCTATGTATGGACTCTCGTCTTCCTTGTGCATACGTAGCTCCCACAACAAGTAGCACACAACAATTAATACACCCAAGGGAATAATTCCCTCTTACAAGGTTAGGCAAGAGATTTACCTCGCTTCCAAGTTCACTATCCGACTCTTAACTTCACCAGAAATCCCCAAACCATGCCGAGCAATCCGAAACTAGTAGAAAGTTGTACAAACTAATCAATATATGCTAAAAAATTCATAATTTAACTGTTAACCCAACCATATTCGAAAGGTCCATAAAAAGTCACCCCGGGCCCACGTGCTCAGATTTCAATAATTTTCAAAGATAAACATTAGCCAAGCCTCACAAATTCAAGTATATAATTTATTCCAATTCCAAATCAACTCTATGGGCAAATCTCATTTTTACCAAACCCTAGGTTCCAACGAGAATCCCACAAAGTGCACTCAATTTCTTCCAAGACCAAGTAAAAATGTGAGAGGAATGGGCTACATCCCGAAATAAAAGTGCTCTGCCCAGTCCCATTCTTCTTCACATTAGCGAAAGATGACTCGCGATCACGAAGGGCAATTTCCAACAACTGCCCAGATACGCTACGCGTTGGCGACCTCAAGGTTGCGTTTGCGATGACCGATTGCCCTTGCCCTTCTCATTTGCATTCCACCAGTCGCGTTCGCGAATGCTAACTTCCTTATGGCCCATCCCACTCCCAACCTTCTTTGCGTTTGTGAACAAACCTACGCGCTTGCGAAGGAGGACCAGGTCCTTCACTGTGTTCACGATAGCTTGCTCGCGTTCGCGAAGAGTAAAGTACAGGACCCTTCACTAGCTTTCTTTATGATCGCGGGACAACCTTCGTGATCACGAAGCACACTTGCACACTATTAAACTAGCACACCAGAAATTTCAGCCAAGTTTAATCATATTTCGGGTGGTCCGAAACACACCCGAGCCACCCGGGACCCGTCCAAATGCACCAACAAGGCCATAAACATACTACGGACTTATTAGAAGCCTCAGAACACATAAAATAACACCAGAACCAAGAATCACACCTCAAAACCAACTTAATCAACTTCTAAGCTTCAACCTCTTTCCAACCAACTCCGAATGCGGTGGGGCATACTTAGACAACTCGGAATGACGCCAAATTTTACGCACAAGTCATGAATCACAATACGAACCTATTCCAAGCTTAGAATCCTGAACGGAAATCGATAACACCAAAGTCCACTTCTAGTCAAACTTAGGAAATTCTAAAACCTTCAAAGTGCCAACTTTCAACAATAAGCGCTGAAACGCTCCCGGTCCACCCGAAACTCTTCGGACATACGCCCAAGTCCAAAATCATCATACGAACCTAATGAAACCTTCAGATCACAGTTCTGAGGTCATTTACTCAAACCGTTGACTCAAGTCAAACTTGGCCACCTTAGGCCATTATTATGGAAATAAGTGTTCCGAGTTCAACCCGAACCCTTCCAAAAACCAAACCAACCATCCCCGAAAGTCCTAAAACAGTAAAAGTACATACAGGAAGTCTAAAATAGTGGAACAAGGATCTATTAAGCAGAACAATTGATCGGGTCGTTAGAGACAGTGATCCCAAGTGTGTGTTGACCTCTTCCCCATGCTTCCGTCGAATGGTTTTCCACCATTTCTTCAGCTTGTGAGGTGCACCTGTGACATGTTAATCTCGGGGATGTTGCGATTTATTTCCATCTAAGTGGGTGAAAAGGTTTGGTCAATTTTTGCTCCGGATCTTCAGCGTCCTTTCTAGATTGGTTCGTCATTCCACAAAAGGCATGTCATTGGAAGCATGATCCATTGACATTATTGTGGCTTTCCTAATCATGAGTCAATACCAAGGACTGACTCACCTATGGTTTATGCAGTATGACTGTGACCACCCGATTGGTTGTTTTGAGTATTAGCCCTTATTTCTGTATTTCGAGATCTCCGTTAGCACCGTTTAGTATTTCTTGATTTGCGTGCACAGTCCGTATCTTTTTTTGAAAAGGTTTTGTCATGCCCCAAACCTAGGGAGGCGTATCCGGCACACGGTACCATATTTTGCCCGAGTGTACCACTCTGTAACTCTGAACTCTTGAGGGCTAACCCTCAACTTAGGCCAACGAGGCCTACCTTACAAATTAAGGCTGACTAGGCCACCATGAATGTCTACAACCGGTAATGCCAAACTAACATGTACACAAGATTGGCAAGGCCACAATGCAGATATACAAAGTGTACATGAGTCGTCTACAAGCCTCTAGAGGTAACTTAATTGTACCATAGTCAGGACAGAGCTGCGACCTACCCATCAAACCTATATATGTAAAATGGACTCCAAGGTCTAAACCTTGTAACCCCGGGGAAGTGGAGCTTACCAACCAAGCTGATGTTTGACTTTGTCTACTAGGAAGGTCTATCCAGCTGTCTATCGGGACCTGTAGGCATGAAATGCAGTGTCCCTAACAAAAGGGACGTCAGTACAAAAAAATGTACCGAGTATGTAAGGCACCGAAATAACTGAAAGCTGAAACTGAAGTTATAATATAGTAGTTGAAAGTAACTGGGAGTCAAAGATAATATGAAGATATGCTTACCTACTGATACTGGCTCAACTTTATCAATATAGTAAGTAAAATAGATGTCCGGCCCTATAAGGCTCAGTACGTATAACTGCTTTTCCGTAGTAGGCTCGCTCATAGGTGCTCGACCAAGCCAGGCTCTGTATCTCAGCCATTCTGATCTCGCTCATAGGCGCTCGGCCATAGTAGGCTCGGTATGTAACTTACCATCTGATCGGAGGTTGCCCAATAGGGGCCTGCCCACCGATTATAGCTCGATGGTGGTGAAAATACTGTAGTACTGTATATACAGAAAAACTCTGCTCTCTTGACTGGAAGAAGACAATACTTAATTGAATATAAAGTCTCAATAAGGGAGAATACTGTAACTTATGAGACTAGGATAATGTACATAAATTCGGGAGTCTGAACTTCTCTTTATGTCTCGTTATCAAATACATGTAGTTACAAGATCATGCCAAAATGAAGGAATGGTTTAGCCTTAACATACCTTAACCCCGTTGAGTCCATAACACAATCTAAGCAATTCTTCAACCAACTCAACTCAATCTACCATAGCATAAGGAGATTGGAAATCAGTGCTGAGTAAAGGCTAAGTTCACAACTTAAATTAGTAGGTCGTTTATGTAAACTTGGGAAGAATCTCCCATGTAACAAGGGCCTCCTCCAATACCATATACGCACAACAATAACCAGAGCAATCAATAAGAAAAACACCAACAATAGGGTACAAAATATTTCATTTACAAGTCATCAACATATCACGACGAGCGGTAAGCTCGGATTGAATCCCTTTAGCACCCTTCAACCCCATTATCATTTATTCTTGAATTAGAAATATATCAAATATAATAACCCATACATGTTAAAGGATTTCCAACCTTGTACTCAATTTCAAAGTTACCCGAAACACAAGATAATATCAGTGTGGATAACTTCCAAGTGCTTTATAGCCATTTCTTTTCTACTTACCAATTTCCTCAACAAGATTTACATATCAACCAACATAATCATTCTAAAATAACCAACTTATTTTCCATAATTTCCAGACACTTAAAGTTCATAAGAGCAACTTTCAAATCAATCCATCAAGACCAACAACTTCTCAAGCTAATCCAAGTATTATCTTGTAGTTTATCATCCTAACAACTTAAACAACATACAAGAAAGCTTAAGCACAATAAGTAGGCTATATACTCACCTTAGCCAGTAGCAAAAGCTTGAAATTTCAGCCAAACACAACCCACAATTATCCTCAATGACAACACAACATCGAAGAGGTGTTGTCCTTCACTAAAACTACCTTTTGATGTTGAAATATGGTGTAATCACTTTGGAATCACTTCAAACCCTTATGGTATCTATTTAGGAAGGTTATGAGGAGTTTAGGGACAAGGTTGGTTCGAAAAATGAGAAATAAAGGTCGTCCAAAACGTTTAAAGCGAAGTAGGTCGACCACCACCTAAATGGGTCCCATTAGGAGCTGCTTGCGCAGTCTCGCGAAAATGCAAATATCTCTCTACTTCGATATCATATTGATGAATGGTTTTATTAATTAGAAACTAGAATCGTAGATATTCAATTTGATAGATGAACCATCTCATAAATTAAAGTATATTGAGAGAAAAGCTACACTACATTTGACCTAATTTTCAGCACATGTATGAATGTAACTTGTGATGACCTTGGCCAACTTTTCTTCCACAACTTTCTTGACTTCAAAAAATAACATATGGATATCATATGACTAAAACAACATATAAAATAACCTTCTTTTCATGCTAAGCACCTTAATATCACCCCAAAAGTACATGTTATAACATTCCTAATTTGTCAACTTTTGGCGAAACTTATCTTCTTTAATTCGTTTAGCTTCTAAGCCTTCTAACCCTCTTGGTACTTGGTATTCATGATCTTAACTATTTGTAACATCTATGGTAATAGGATTAACGTACTTTATTTAATTTCAAAGATGATCTCATTTCTGAGCTTACATTAATTGGCTTACATTGTACTCTCACGTTCGAGAATGTGGGGTGTAACCTCATTCCCCTCTTTGGAAGAATCATCCTCAAATGTTAACTGATGCGCTTATCAATCTCATAACTTATAGCTCTTACGAATCCTTTAGTTCTGTCCTTGCCATCTAGGCATCTGTTCTCTGAATAAATCTAAAGGCCAGTGCATTCCCCCCTTTAGGCCTCTTTCTCACACCATGACCTGCGGTCGGAATTCTTCCAATCTCATAACTGTTGCTATCTTCTATCATGCACCCTGTACGACTTTGTCCTTGTCTGTGCACCTATGTGACTCTTCTTTCTTCTTTCTCCCGCTTTTAGCTAATCTCTAGGCCTCACCTTGTGAACATATATAGATGTATGACAGGCTGTCCCTCTAGGCATCTATAGGTGTACTGAAGTTCTTCATTCGTTACTTTGTCGAATTTACGACTTTGCTATATCTTGTTTTATAGCCTCGGTTATCTATGCTTATGGATTTGCTATATCTAGGTAGGATAGACTATACCATAACACTTACTTCGGTTTATTATTACCGAGGTCCACCCAAATCTAGCTTACTTTTTCGCTGCTTATCATATATGTATAAATCTATGTCCTTTTATGCTTCCTAATTACCGTTCATCTTAAGAATGACAACCTAATCTCATCGCATAATTTGTAAATTTTCTTTATCTAATGTTGATTCACATTGTTGATATTTAATTTGTCACTGATAACTTTAGACCTCTTACGTAGTACATTTTTAATAAGACTTATGTCTCATCGGGAACATTTGTAGTTATTTGCCTGATCCACCAAGGGATGATACTAAACTTCAATAACCATATTTTATAGCATCCCAACGTGATTCATCTTATGGGGGTATTCTAATCCCATGCAATTCGTGAAATGACTTCTCTTATCATGTATAACAATTATACCCTTATTCTACTACTAGGATAGCATTCCTTTTTTTTTCTCTAAATGCTCCTAGTCTTAAACTCCTCTGAGTTCTTTTAGGATGTACTGAGCTTTTTATAACTTACAGAAACCATCATCTCTGTTTCCTTGATGGGTTTAATCCCGAGGACTTACCTATTCTCGTCACCTTCTCACTTACCTTTTCTTATCCTACTCTTGTCTACTTAAAACCTTGTCACTCTACCTTACTTTAGCTTGCGACCTACACATATCTATTTATACTACTCGCAACCTTCCTTTAACTTTCTAGACCTCACGTCATCTCTAACTCTTCCTTACTCTCCTATCTAGACCTATCGGCACCTAGAAACCATAGGCTAGAAGATATGCCACTGACGACATAATTATCATTTGTGGATACTGAATCGCATCGCTTCTAGCTCTCTATTTGATGTCTGGACTACTCACAACCTTCTACACTTGAGTATCTCATACCTTATTCACCTTTACCTTACTTACCTTTAAATCTCGCATCGTATTTTCTATCTCTTTCATAACCACCCTTCCACATAGGTGGAATTCACATCATAACTTGAAGCTCAATATAATACTTGTACCTCTAGTGCATAAACAATTCGGTTGGAGCTTCATGCTGACTCCTTATGAGGCTGTTACTTTTCTAACTGGCTTTATCGTAGAGCTATTATAGAATATGGCTGACGAGTGCTAAACACCACTTAAATTATGCTGGCTAGTCAAAGATAGTATAGTATAATGTTGTATCCACATGGATTAGAGTTAAACATTATGTTTCTAGCTTGATTGCTATCCAGGAGAATCAACAATTGAGATTTCTATGATTAATAACTAAAATTAACAAAGAATCTATGGCTATTGACTAATGACAATCGCAACAAAGATTAGTAAGGAAGTTATCAGTGGGAGGAAATAGAGGTTGACAGGATAGGTGTAAGATAATTGTTCGGGATCTTACTCTAGATAATTTACTTCTAATTTTCAAGCAAGTCTCTCGAATTCACTCAATTATTAGTTCAAATTTTTAGCAAAAACTCCTCTCTCGTTTAAGTCGTAATCTCACAAGATGAACCAATTTAAGCACGTGAAGATATGCAAGAATGCGTAGTTGATTGGTCTTTAGGAAAACCTCTTTCGATTATTCCCCTAACTAGATTTAATCAATGATATAACTAGTCTCTTTCGATTACTTAGAAGAATTTATGAACTCAACCAACAAGATTATGCAAAGATATCACAAGTTATGCCTCTCTCGATTACATGAAATGGTGAGTATAGATGCAACAATTAAATCATCTAAAAATGCTTCAATACATAAAACTAGAGTTATAATCCAAAAACAATAATCAAAACACCAAATCCATCAAATCCTAAAGGGAATTACTCCATAGATATGGAGAAATTCATCACAAATATGTTTAAAGTAAAGGAAAACATAAAACGATCCAAACTCGTGTCATGAGTGAGGATTGAATGATGAAATCCTTGTGCTTTTGCTCCTCTGTCTACTCCTTATCTTCCTTAGGCTAAAGTATGTCAAAAGTCTGGAAAATAACGTTTTTCCATGTATTTATACCAAGTAGGGTCTGACCCAGATGAAATCACCTTCTCCTAGCCGAAATAGGAAAATTACTCTGTAAAAATTGCATAGGCGCGCTGCATGGGCGACGCGCTATGCGGGGCATTAGTGGGGAAATCCAGAGAGTTGATTTCTAACAGACAATGGGAAACCAGGCAGCCGAGCGCCGCGACAGTGGGGTTTTCTCAGAATACGGATTTTTCGTGCGTTTTGGCATCCATACATGGTCCTCGACCCCCGAACACGATTCCGTCTTAATCCCTTGGGCTTTTACTCAGACCTCAAAGCTCTAAATCACGCGAATTCAATCTATAACATCTAAATAGCTCAGAATCACTCCTACATGGCATAAAACACACAATAAGTGCAAAACACTATCAACTAAAGCTCAAAACAAGCAAAGTGCAGTGAATTAGAGTGCAATAAGCGATTAAAATACATAATTGTAGCCTACCATCAACAACACCCCATACTTAAACCATTGCTCGTTCTCGAGCAATCAAACTGCACTTCACATGGGCACAACCTTTTTAAACAACTCTCATAACTCATCACACCAAGAATATTTAAAACAGATTAAATACAATATCATAACATCCTCACCTTAAGATTTGACTCAAAAGTATGATGCATTTTTCACAACCCACTCACTTACTCTAACACAGAGGTCACGACATTACCTTTCCTTCGTGAATCAAGTGCCTTCACACAAAAATAGAGAGTAGTTCCACACACAATGAAAATTAAGAACAATTAGGAACTCAAGATAGATAGAATTCACTCACTCTCAGAAACAACATTCATATGCCACAAAAGATATGCCATAGGCTTGCCCATAGTTTATTACTCTACTAATTGAGCTCATTCAGTCAAGGATCAAGTAGGACTTTTATTGTTTGTAATGCAGGTTGCGGGACGGGTATGATACATTTAGATATAAGAGTGACTACACCTCCTTAAGCACATTAATACATATATTTTATTGTTCAAAACCCCACACTTATGTCAAACCAAAACTCTACCTTCACATCAATAAACATTAACTCCCTACTTCTTCAAGCACAATTACATCAAGAGTCACCACTATCAAAGAATATTTTGCACAACAATACAATAATTTTTTTTCTTTCTTTTTCAATTCATGTGGCTCTTACTTTTTCAAAACATTGCACCTTTCTCCTTATTTCATTAGTTCCACTCAAGAGACAAAACGAATTACCCTACACTTCACCTTTTACAAAGTTCATAACAATTTCAAGTGCTCACGAGAGGTAAAAGGTTCAAATAGATGGTCAATTCAAACAAATGGGTAAGGCTTGTAATGTGGTTACCAAAGAAACAGGATTACAGGCTCAAATGGGTTAACTAAGATACATAACAATTAGGTGGTAATAGCATATAACTGGCTCAATAAAGAAATGCCTAAATCACTTCCAAGACTGAACAAAACTATCATTTCGCTTTGCAAACACACGGGGCAAGTTCTAGACATCAAATGCAATGCACAGAATAACACAAAACCTCGCACACACATGGCACATAACTCACCCAGGATCGGACTCATCAAGACACTCTAGTCAAATCAATTAAGAAATGTTAAGATCATACAATTTAAGGTACTTATACAAGAGTAAAAAACTGAGCCTAAGTGACACATTAAAGCACTCACTATTCTCAAGGCATAATAAAGTCAAGAGACATTGGTTCCAATTCAAATCATAGCAGAAGGTTTCCTACTCCTAACAAAAAATAAAAACTAACTTACCCGGTTCAAACAAAACACTTGGGAAAAAACTGCGGCACAAAGAAAAACCAAGGTGGATTGTTACACTACCTAACAAAAGAAAATCTTTTTGTCTTTTTCTTTTGACTTTACTCGCTCAAGAAACCCGTCGAATAATATCCATCGTCGGAAAAAATAAAAAATTATTCAATTTTTATGGTTTTTTTTTTCAATTTTCCAACTACTACAACTAACAAAACTAACACATATACATATAACATACAATTATCCCCCACCCCACATTTAAAGTTGTGGCATGTCCCCATGACACGCAATTAAAAAACATAAGGTAAAGGAAACTTCCCTAAATATCTAGTATGGGTCTGACTCGAAGTCGGGATCCATTCCTCACCTTCGGAATAATGCGCACATCCATACCGACAACTTCTTCTTAGCCTTTCGGGGTACACCCCACACTTATCTTTGTCGCTCAGTGTAGCCTTCTCTTTTGAGTCCTTCACTTTGCACTCAACACTTGCAGCTGGCTTCTCCTTTTCACCCCCGTTTCTACATTCATCTCGAAAATTACAGTCTCCTCACCCACTCTAAGCATGAGTTTTCTCTCGTGTATATCTAGTGTTTCTCTACCCGTTGCTAAGAATGGTCTTCCTAAGATGAGGGGGACCTCCTTGTTCTCCTCCATATTTACCACTATAAAATCTACAGGAAATACGAACTTATCTACCCGAACTAAGACATCTTCCACTATCCCCTCGGGTATCAGAGTCGTTTAGTCTGCCAGTTGCAAAGATATTGGCACTGACCTTATCTCTCCAATCTCCTTCTCAAGATTCTTGTAAATAGATAGAGGCATTAAGTTAATTGAGGCACCAGAATCATGTAAATATTTACCAATTTTAACAGAGCCTAAAGAGCAAGGTATAGTAAAACTCCCTGGATCCCCACACATTTGTGGGAGTTTTTTTTGCAATATTGCGCTGTAATGCTCTGTAAGCTTGACCACAGAGGTCTCCTCTATTTTTCCTCTTCTTTGTAACAATCTCTTTCAAGAATTTGGCATACACCGACATTTATGGGAGCAATTCTATGAATGGTAAGTTTACATGAACCTATTTCATCACATCCAGAAATCTCTCAAATTGCTTGTCCAGCTTTTCTCTACATAGCTTCTGAGGGAAAGGTATAGCAGGAATATGCTTGCTCTCATCATGTTCTTCCCTTCTTGATTTTCCTTCGTTCTTCTTCTTCTCCATTTTCATTGGGTCTTTCTTCTTCTTGTCATCATTACTTTTCAGCTGCTCCCCACTTTCTTCTACAATTATCACATCTTTTTGGATTAGGGTGGGATCCTTCAAAACTTGCCCACTTCTCAAGGTCATATCATTTACTGTTCCTTTGGGATTTCTCTCGATATTAGCGAGGAGAGTTCCTGGAATCCTTTCAGACAATAGAGAGCTAGTTGCGCAACTTGTCTTTCCAAGTTTCAAAAACTAGTACCTATTTCTTTGATAGCTGCTCCATGTTCCCATATAGCTGCACTTTGAGTTTCAAGCCTCTCATTAGTTTTCAGAATAAAGGCCTTCATGAGATATTTTATGCCAGATTGAATGGGCTGTTGAGGCTGAAATTGCTGCCTCTACTGATTTTGGAAAGCTGGAGCTCCTTGTCCCTGAGGTCTAGAGTTATTTTTGCTATGCATTCGCGGTACCCCCCGGTGAACTCCATGAAAACTGGGGTGCCTCTGACCCATTGCAATAAAATTGTAGTTTCCCACAACATTTACTTCCTCATTTGAGGCTTGACACTCATGAGTAGGGTGTCCTCTTCCACATATATCACAAGCTGCGTGAGGCTCAATTTTTATCGAGGTTAAGGTCAGCTTCCTTATCTCTTTGGCCATAGCATTAAGCTATACCTGCATAGATGTGTTAGCATCAACCTGGTGAACACAAGTTGATCTTCTTCTTTCAGCACTCTCAGAGGGCCACTGATTTGCGTCTTCAGATAACTAGTCATGAATTGTGACTATCTCCTATGGAGTCTTCTTCGTCAAAGGGCCTCCAACTGTATTGCTCAAGTTCTATGTGAGGCCGGTGTCAATCCATCCCAAAAGTCCTGGAGTTGCATCCGAAGTTCAATTCCACTATGTTGACACTTTCTGACTATTTTGCTTAAACCTCTCCCAAGCTTCAAACATAGTCTCAGTATCTTTCCTGAAGAAGTTATGGATTTCTCTTCTAAACTTGCCCGTCTTAACTGATGAGAAATATTTATCAAGAAATTTTCTGCTCATTTCATCCCATGTTCGAATCGATCCATTAGATAAGCTTCGAAGCCATTGCTTTGCATCATCTTTGAGTGTAAGGGGGAATGCCCTTAAGTAAACTGCATCTTGTGACACACCATTGTATTGAAAGGTGTTCATAATATCCTCGAAGTCCATTAGCTAGTTGTTTGGATCTTCATTCATCTTCCTTCTAAAGACACATTAGTTTTAAAGGGTTTGGAGCAACCCTTGCTTGAACTTAAAATTATTAGTTGCAATTTGAGGTGGTCGAACACTAGATAATCCTTCATTGTAGACCGGTCTAGCATAATCACCAAGTGGTCTCCCGGGCAAGGGTTGAAGTTGATTAAGTCTGAGACCCCTCTCTTCTTCATAGATGTTCCGCGCATCTCCAATAGCTGCTTCCTTAGCATCCCGTGCAGCTTGTTCTCGTCGTTGGACTGCTTCTTTCGTATCCAAATCTACATTATCTGCACGTTTCCAGCCGTAAGTTCTTTGGTTTAGGATTGCCCAACCTTTTCTAATGCCTCGGTTAGATTTCTTTTCTTCCTCAGCTGTCGTAATTGTTTTTCTATCTCGGGTTCGTATGGTAGCACTTCCTTCACAGAAGTTCTAGTCATGCACCTCTCTGAACCTGTAACCTGCACCTAAAGTAGCACCACAAACTATTTCAAACACTATTGATTGCCAATCCCCGGCAACAGCGCAAAAATTTGTCGAGTGCAAAACACCACTTAAATTATGCTCGCTAGCCGAAGATAGAATAGTATAATATCGTATCCACAGGGATTGGAGTTAATCAGTATGTTTCTAGTTTGATTGCTATTCAGGAGAATCAACAATTGAGATTTATAGATCAATAACTAAAATTAACGAAGAATCTATTGCTATTGACTAATGACAATTTCAACAAAGATAAGAAAGGAAGTTATCAGTGGGAAGAAATAGGGGTTGATAGGATAAGTGCAAGATAACTGTTCGGGATCTAACTCTAGATAATTCACTTCTAAATTTCAAGTGAGTCTCTTGAATTCACTCAATTATTAGTTCAAATGTTTAGCAAAAACTCCTATTTCGTTTAAGTCTTAACCTCACAAGATGAACCGATTTAAGCACGTGAAGCTATGCAAGAATGCATAATGGATAGGTCTTTGGGAAAACCTCTTTCGATTAATCTCCTAACTAGGTTTAATCAGCGATTCAACTAGCCTCTTTCGATTACTTAGAAGAATTAATGAACTCAACCAACAAGCTAATGCAAAGATATCACAAGTTATGCCTCTCTCGATTACATGAACTAGTGAGCATATATGCAAATAATTAAATCATCTAAATTATGTCAAAAGTATAGAAAAAAACATTTTTCCATGTATTTATACCAAGTAAGGTCGGGCGTATGCGAAATCACCTTCTCCTAGCAGAAATAGGAAAATTACTCTGTAAAAATTGCAAAGGCGCACCGCATGGGGCGACACACCATGCAAAGCATTAGTGGGGAAATCAAGAAAGTTTATTTCTGATAGACAACAGGAAAATGGGCAGCCGCGGCGCCCCATACGACGCCCCACGCACCGCGGCAATGGGGTTTACTCTGAGTACGGATTTTTTTGTGCGTTTTAACATCCAAACTTGGTATTCGACCCCCAAACATGATCGCAGATTAATCCCATAGGCTTTTACTCAGACTTCAAAGCTCCAAATCATGCAAATTCATTCCCTAACATCTACATAGCTTGGAATCACTCCTACAAGGCATAAAACACACAATAAGAGCAAAACACTATCAATAAAATCTCAGAACAAGTAATGTGCAGTGAATTAGAGAGCAATAATCGACAAAAATACATAATTTTAGCTTAACATCAATGACTTTTGTACTATCTCTCTTCTACCTCTGATATTAGGAGTGATTTCACAGTGTTTCAAATAACGATTTCTATGATTATCTAGGTCTAATAATAAGACTCCTGATTCACTTAGCTGATGTAAATCTTTATTTTCCTCTTTTCTCTCAGCCTTTAAGTAAGCTTAAGCTATCTTCCAATCTGCAGCTCAGGGTATTAGTTGTTACTTTCGCCTTTTGTGGACTCTATGGAACATCCATAATAGAATCTTCTAATAATTCTAGCCTTTTCTGTGAGGTGGACTAAATTCTTTCTTTTAACTTATATTGTAGTCTCCTATAGCTGTAGGAATGTCAACATATATGATGCTTGGATAATACTTCGAAATCTTAAGTGCGTTCATAATGTAACTAACGCTGGGTCACTGATTGAAAAATTCCTTCCTTGCCTTCTCAGCTTTCTTTAAAAGTAAAAATCACTTTTCCTTGTTATTCTGCCACTTGCTGCATGAATACTTGGCGTCTCTTAGTGCTCGCGAATACTGGAATTCCCTATAACTCATATGATTTCAAAAATCACTTCTCTTTTTATTCTTCCCGTTCATTAATGACGATAGGTGCCACCTGCTTATGTAGTGCATACACTGTTGAAGTGAGACTATTGTTACAAGATCACTTCTTCTTCAGGTTACTATGTTTAGGTTGAAGCCTTCTTCCTTATTTCCTCTGCTAGTCTTTCATTGTAGAACTTAGGGAAGGCCCTCTAACTCTTGTAAAGTTGCGAGCTTATTACATCGTATACAAGACGGAATTTTTGATGTTCTTACTCGCCTATTTTTATCCCTAGTGACTTATCTCTGCGCCATTGCGCTCGTAAGGTTACTTCTGAACTAAAATTTTGATTGTTACCCCAGTGGAACTCTCTTTTATTTTCGTAACACTTATACGGTACCTTTAACTACCCTAACTCCTATCATGATGTTTCTCAAGGATTATGATGTCATCATATCCGCGAGACTGAATTCCTTATGTTGGGTTTCATTATGTTAACCTTTCACAATCTGTTGATTAGTTTGTATCCTCTTGTCTAGCCATAACTAGTCTCTTCTTGAATCAACTACTAACTACTCGTTGGTCCATTATCATATCTATGTTACGCGTAATCTCTCTTGGGTTGTTTCCTTTGTCTTAACTTACCTCTCGCACTTTGTTCATTCACAATTATTTATCACTAAAATCCTGCACGGGAACCCTTACTGCCTCTTCCCGACGTTGTGCTCGCATGATGTTCTTGAGTCGTATCATATCTGTAGGATCTGAATAAATGCTATCTCATTCCTTTTGTCTTTTTACCGCATTTTTCCTTTACTATTCCATAGTTACCTAAACCACTTAACTCCGACTTAATACCATATCACACCATCATCCCTCTCTTTAGGGAAGTACTAACATTTAATGCTATGAATATTTTCCTATAATTATATATCTCCTCTTGATCTTCGTCGTCTTTTCACGCTTCACTAACTCGTACTCGCCTTAACTCATGCTCGCCTTGCGGTAACCCTTCTATACCTTGGATAACTTAATTTCTTACGCCAAGGGTGACACCTTGTGTAACTGGCACACTTAGTCCCTTAAGCTTAACTCTGCTCACAGTGCTTGCTTTACGGAAGCTTCTTCCTGAATGACCTATAACGGTTATTCTTTTATTGTCCATTCTATTATTGCCGGAACATGATCTCTAAAATTTCTACGCTGTCGACTATTATCAAATCCTCAGGTCCCTAATTCATGTTCGGTTTTATCTTGTTTACTAGCCCATCCGGAGGTCTAACTTAGCCTTTTAGTAATCATGTTTAAGTCACCAACTCATTTCACGAAATCAGTATATGACCTTATGGAATATACTATTTTATAGTCTCAAAGCATGTCTCTTCTTGTGTTTTCCTTCTCTTGACAATAGACTCCTTCATCTTGTCATATTTTGATTTACTGGTATCACCCATTTTATCACATCTTACTCATAATGCTTCATTTACTCTCTTCTTATTCTCTTGCTAATATTTATGTCTCCCACTTTATTCTGAAAACTTCAACAAAACATTATTTCGCTTTTAGCTCCCCTTGCTCCATCTCACTGGCTCTTAAGGTCACCCAATATTCTCTCTATACTAGGGGCGGGAGTCATACTAAGGTAAATATTTATCCCTTATATGATTAAACTACATATCTTTTGAAATGACTAAACATTGTAGTATTCATATCTTACTGTACTATTCTAGAGTGCACCACCTGGGTGTCTCACAAGGGGAACTATTACCATGCTTACAATATCCTTCGGAAATGTCAGCTAACGCTAGCAATCCATCCACCATTTTCTGTTACTCTAACCCCAGCAGGATCCTGATATCCCATCCTTCTCTTAAACTATATCGCTCTCTTAAACGATATCTTAAACTATTCCTGAACATTGTAGTATTCAAGGCCGACGAGGCCACTTACATGTACACAGGGTTGGCAAGGCCACAATAGTTATATTCAAAATATACAAGACTTGTCTACAAGCCTCTTGAAATAACTGAACTGTATCTTCATAGGGACATGGCCTCGACCTACCCATCAAACCTGTATATATAAAATGGACTCCAAGGCTTAGACCTTGTAACCCTGGGGAAGTGGAGCTTACCAACCAAGCTGATGTTTGGCTCTGTCTACTGGGAAGGTCAATCTAGCTGTCTATCAGGACCTGCAGGCATGAAATGCAGTGCCTCGGCAAAAGGGACATCAATACAACATAATGTACCGAGTATGTAAGGCACCAGAATAACTAAAAGCTGAAACTCAACTAATAATATAATAACTGAAAGTAACTAGGAGTTAAAGATAATCTGGAGATATGCTTACCTGCTAATACTAACTCAACTCTCTTAATATAGTAAGTAAAATAGATGACCGACCTTATAAGGCTCAGTACGTATAACTTCTCTACCGTAGTAGGCTTGCTCATAGGTGCTCGGCCATACTAGGATGTGTTTATCTTGGCCATTCTGGGCTAGCTCATAGGCGCTCGGCCACAGTTGGTTTGGTAGATAACTAACCATCTGACCAGGGGTTTGCCAATACGGGCCTGCCCACCGATTATAGCTCGATGGTGGTGAAAATACTTTAGTACTGTATATATATAAACACTCTGTTCTCTTGACTGGAAGATGACAATACTTAATTGAATTAGTGTCCCGATAAGGGAGAATACTTTAACTTATGAGACTAGGATAGTGTACATAAATTCGAGAGTATGAACATCTCTTTATGTCTCCTTATCAAACATATGTAGTCACGAGATCGTGCCAAAATTATGGAAGGGTTAAGCCTTAACATACCTTAACCATGTTGAGTCCTTAATACCATCCAAACAATTCTTCAAACAACTCAGCTCAATCTACCATAGCATAAGGAGATTCAAAATCACTGTTGAGTAAAGGCTATGTCCGCAACTTAAACTAGTAGCTCGTTTATGTAAATTTGGGAAACATCTTCCTTGTAACAAGGGCCTCCTCCAATACTATATACCAACAACAACAACCAGAGCGATACAATAAGAACAACATTAACAATAGGGTACAAAATATTTCATTAACAAGTCATCAACATATCATGACGAGCGGGAAGCTCGGATTGTATCCCTGTAGCACACTTTAACCCCTAATATATCCTGTATAATAACCAATACCATTTAATGGATTTCAACCTTGTACGCAATTTCAAAGTTACCTGAAATAGCCCACCACAAGATAATATCTGTGTGGGCAACTTCCAAGTGCTTTATAGCCATTTTCTTTCTAGTTACTGATTTCCTCAACAAGATTGGCATGCAAACCAACGTAATCATACTAAAAATATCATAGCCAGCGTATTTTCCATAATTTCCAGACACTTATAGTCCACAAGAGCAACTTTCAAATCAATCCATCAAGAACAACATCTCAAGCTAATCCAAGTATTATCTTATATTTTATCATCCTAACAACTTAACCTACATAAAATAAATCTTAAGCACAAAAATATTAGGCTTCTATACTCACCTTAGACAGTAGTAACAACTTGAAATTTCAGCCAACCACAGGCCACAATTATCCTCAATGACAACACAACCTCAAAGAGGTGTAGTTCTTCACTAGAACTAACTTTTTATGTTGGAATATGGTGAAATCACTTTGAAATCACTTCAAACCATTATGGTATTTGTTTAGGAGGGTTAATAGGAGTGTAGGGACGAGTTTGGTTTGAAAAATGAGAAATAAAGGTCATCCAAATCATTTTTAAAGTGAAATAAGTCGACTACCGCCTAAGTGGGTCCCATTGGGAGCTACTTGCGCAGTCTCGTGAAAACGCGAATATCTCTCTACTTTGATGTCGTATCGCTGAAAGATTTATTGCGTTAGAAAGTAGACTCGTAGATATTAAATTTGATATGTGAACCATCTCGTAATTCAAAGTATATTGAGAGAAATTCTCCTCTACATTTGACCTATTTTTCAGCATATTTATGAATGTAACTTGTGATGACCTTGGCCAACTTTTCTTCCACAACTTTCTTGACTTCAAAACATAACATCCGGGTATCATATGACTAAAATAAATCATAAAATAACCTCCTTGTCATGGTAGGTGCCCTAGTATCATCCCAAAAGTACATGCTATAACATTTCCAACTTGTTGACTTTGGACGAAACTTATCTTCTTTAATTTGTTTAGCTTCTAAGCCTTCCAACCCTCTTGGTACTTGGTATTCATGATCTTAAATATTTGTAACCTCCATGGTAACATGTTAAACTTACTTTATGTACTTTCAAAGATGATCTCATTTCTGAGCTTACATCAATTGGCTTATGTCGTACTCTCACGTTCGAGAATGTGGGTGTAACATCATTCCCCCCTTTGGAACATTCATCCTCAAATGTTGACTGATGCGCTTATCAGTCACATAACCTATAGATTTTGTGAATACTTTAGTAATTTCCTTTCCATCTAGACAACTATTATCCGAATAAATCCAAAGGCCAGTGCATTCCCCCCTTTAGGCCTCTTTCTCACACCATGACCTGTGGTCGGAATTATTCTAATCTCGTAACTTTTGCTATCTTTTATCATGCAGCATGTATGACTTTGTCCTTTTTTGTGCACATATCTGACTCTTCTCTCCTCTTTTATCCCACTTTTAGCTAATCTCTAGGCCTTACCTTGTGAACATATACAGATCTATGACAAGCTGTGCCTCCGGGTATCTATAGGTGTACTGAAGTTCTTCGCTCATTACTTTGTCGAACTTATGACTATTACTATATCTTGTTTCATAGCCTCAGTTATCTATGCTTATGGCTGTGCTACATCTAGGTAGGTTAGACTATACCATAGCACATGCTTTGATTTATTATTATCGATGTCTGCTACCCAACTCTAGCTTACTCTCTCGCTACTTATCACATATGTAGAAATCTATGACCTTTAATGCTTTCTCATTACTGTTCATCTCAAGAATGACACCCTAATCTCATCTCATGCTTTATAACTTTTATTAATCTATTGTTGATTCACCTTCATATTCATCTATAATCTATCACTGATAACTTGAAACCTTTAATGTAATGCATTTTCACTAGTGCTCATGACTCATCGGGGACATTTGTAGTTTTTTGCCTGATCCATCTAGGGATGATACTAAACTTTAATAACCATATTTTATAGCATCCCAACGTGATTCTTCTTATGGGGGTATTCTAATCCCATGCAATTCGTGATGACTTCTCTTATCATTTATCACAATTACACCCTTATTCTGCTACAAGGGTAGCATTCCCTCTTTTCTAAATGCTCATAGTGTTAAATACATTCGAGTTCTTTCCAGATGTACTAAGCTTTTTACAACTTACGAAAACAATTAGCTCTATTGTTTTTATGGGCTTAATCCCGATGACTTACCTATTTTTGTCACCCTCTCACTTACCTTTTCTTATCCTATTCTCGTCTACCTAAATCCTTATCGCTTTGCCATGCTTTAGCTTGTAACCTACACATATCTATTTATACTACTCGCAACCTTCCTTTAACTTGCTAGCACCATATATTTCGTTATGTTATTCTGGAACCTCAAGCGAGACATCACGTCATTGCTAACTCTTCTTTACTCTCTTAACTAGACTTATCGGTACCTAGGAACCATAGGATAGAAGATATGCCACTAACGACGCAACTATGATTTGCAGCGCTTTTAGCCCTCTATCTGATGTGTGGACTACTCACAACCCTATGCACTTGAGTATCTCGTACCTTTTTCACCTTTACCTTACTCATCTTTAAATCTCACATCGTATTTTATGTCTCTTTCATAACCACCCTTCCATATAGGTGGAATTCACATCCATAACTTGAAGCTCTACAATAATACTTGCACCTCTAGTGCGTACACAATTCGGTGGGGGCTTCATACTGATTCCTTCTGAGGCTGGTACTTTTCTAACTGGCTTTATCTTAGAGCTATTATAGATTATGGCTGTTGTACTATCTCTCTTATACCTCTGAAATTAAGAGTGATTCGGCAGTGTTTCAAATCACAATTTCTATTATTTTCTAGGTCAAATAATAGGACTCCTGATTCACTTAGTTGATGTAACTCTTTAGTTTCCTCTTCTCTCTCGGCCTTTAAGTAGGCTTAAGATACCTTCCGATCTGCAGCTGATGGTATTAGTTGTTACTTTCGCCTTTAGTGGACTCTATTGAACATCCATAATAGAATCTTCTACCAGTTCAAGCCTTTGTCTGTGAGGCGGACTCATTTCTTTCTTTTAACTTATAGCATAGTCTCCTATAGCTGTAGGATGTCAACATATATGCCGCACGGATAATACTTCAAAATCTTAAGTGCGTTCAGAATGTAACCAACTCTGGGTCATTGATTGAATAACTCCTTGCGTGCCTTCTCAGCTTTCTTTAAAAGTAAGCAATCACTTTTCCTTGCCATTTTCCACTTGCTGCATGAATACTTGGCTTATCTTAATGCTCACAAATACTGGAATTCCTCATAACTCATATGACTCAAATATCACTTCTATTTTTTTTCCTTCCCATTCATTAGTGGCGATAGGTGCCACCTTCTATGTCGTGCAAACATTGTTCCTCCCTCCGAAAGGATGGGCTGGCTCTGATACCACAGTGTAAGAAGAGCAAGAGACTCCAAGAAAGCAAACTAAATCATGCATACGAAAGTTTCCCTACAAAAGAACTGGCTTCAACAACATATAAGGGCGGCTTGCCAAGCTACACTAACAACTAATTTGCTTATAGTCGCAAAAGTTTTCCTACAAAAGGGTTAGATTCAACAATACATAAGGGACGGCTTGCCAAGCTACACAACATAGAAAACTTTTGTACTATAACCAACTTTAGCTATTATAACTCGAATAACTTTTATACTACAATAAGTTAACTTCCTTACGAATTATACATCATTAAAGGGCAGTTATATATACTATTAACAAGTGGTGGCGGTTTAAGGAGCGAAATGCAGTGCACAAGTTTATTCTTCAAATTACCCCCACTATTATTTGCTGGGAAATTTGGAAAGAAAGATGTTCTTGCAAATATGGTAGTCAAAAGAATTTCAACTTATTCAGAATGGAGCAACAACTACTTTGGATCATTGGAGCTGCAATTGCCAAAGCCTTCCCTAATTGCAAAATCTCAAAGCCATGGAACAACTACTGTAATATAGTTTTTAAATCTTCAGCCTATTCCTTCAGAAAGATGTTCTGGCAAGTATGTTGAGAGAGAATAGAATCAGCAAGTACAAGTTGAACAACATCATGGAGTGCCCTCTCAAATGATTCTGGAAGCCAATGTTAACGTCGTTCACTGCTATAGAGAGGCTAATCAAGTGGCGGATTACCTAGCTAAGCTAGCAACTACTTCTTCAAAAGAATCATACTTCTTAACATTCTAACAACTCCCTAAAGGTGGCAAAGGCCCTTTCCATCTAGACAAGAATCAGATGCCTAGTATTAGAACCAAGTTCGATAAGGCAAATTTTTTTGCGAGCTAATTATTCACCTTGTAGCGATGTATATATTTCTCCCTACCCTTTTTTTGAAGGATAGCTAATTATCCTTATGTTATTTTCAAGGGAAAGGACATACCCTTTTGTAATCCTCTGTTCTTATGAAACATACAACCCCCAGAGTCTGGGAAATTTAAAAAAAATAACTTCTCTTTATGTCTCTTTATCAAACACATATAGTTATGAGATCATGCCAAAATGAACGAAGGGTTAAGCCTTAACATAGCTTAACCCAGTTGAGTCCTTAATACCCTTAAAGCAATTCTTCAAACAACTCAATTCAATCTACCATATCATAAGGAGATTCAAAATCAGTGTTGAGTAAAGGCTAAGTCCGCAACTTAAACTAGTAGCTCGTTTATGTAAATTTGGGTAGCATCTCCCCTGTAACAAGGGCCTAATCCAATAACATATACCAACAACAACCAAATCAATACAGTAAAAACACTGTTAACAATAGGGTACAAAATATTTTATTAACAAGTCATCAGCATATCACGACGAGTGGCAATCTCCGATTGAATCCCTTTAGCACCCTTCAACCCCATTATCATTCATTATTGAACTTAGTAATATATCAAGTATAATAACCAATACATTTATTTCCAACCTTGTACTCAATTTCAAAGTTACGAAATAACCCAACACAAGACAATATCAGTGCGGGCAACTTCGAAGTGCTTTATAGCCATTTCCTTTCTAGTTACCAATTTCCTCAACAAGATTGACATGTAAATCAACATAATCATACAAAAAATATCATAGCCAACTTATTTTCCATAATTTCCAGACACTTAAAGTTCATATGAGCAACTTTCAAATCAATCCATCAAGAACAACAACATCTCAAGCTAATCCAAGTATTATCTTGTAGTTTATCATACTAAGAACTTAAGCAACTGTTTACCCTAGGCTACGGATAACAATTAAATTTGTACATGATTTTAAGAATACGTGACTTGGTTTGATACAACTAAAGAACGAACGAAAATAGGGACTAAATTCAGTAAATAAGGAAGGAAGCAAACCACAAGCATTGAGTAGCTTTACTGTGAGAGAATCCTCTAAAATAAGATATGAAGCAGATAGACTGAAAAAGTAAGTAGAATAGACTATAGCTTTGTGTATATTGATCGTAGATTGTTTCGTGCCATTTACAATAGTGTTGCCTGTTTATATAGGGAGGGAAAAGAATCCTATACAAGGTAAAAAACCTATCTACAAGGTAAGATATCCCTAGAGTTAATGGTTCTAATGTCTTTACTGATTTCAGCCGAGATTCCCATCATGGGATTTCCGGTCCTTTAGTCACGCAAATATGATAATTTTACCATAGGGTGTTTTACCCTAATCGGCCTCGACGATCTTGTCTCGAGCGCCTTGTCTTCGAGCTTCGTTCCGGTGGAATCCAGTCTTGGACTTCTCCTTTCAATGTCCCAATCTCGGCCTATCGAGTAGCAACTTCGATCGACACTGGTCGTCGAATCCCAAAATCGATATCCCCTATGCAAGCGATCAAATTCGACCCCATACAGATAGTCCCCTCATTTTTTGGAGAGTAATGATAAAAATGATATGAGCCGCCTCTTTCAAGATTAGGTCAAATGAAGACATACTTATGGCGCGCGACACGCGATTCTAAGTGTCATGTCAAAAGACGCAAAATGTCATATCGATAAATGACAGCAGCATGATAATGCACGTGGCAAGTATCAAAAATGTCTTTTCATAGACTAACTCAAGATAAAACCTGGCACGCCTGCAAGCCCTAATTAATGCCTCCTCATTTTGGGATTCGAACCGCCACCTTTAAGAGGGTATAAATAGCCCTCTTGTTATTCAGTTTCAGAGTTTGCGTTGTTTGAGCACCATATTCTTCAAGTTTTCTAAGTTTGATCTCAAGTGATTTCCCTCTTTATTTTTGCCTCACGCTTGCGTCTACTTGCTTCTCCAACTCTTTATTTCCAATGGCAAAAACATCCAAGTCTGTTCCTCAGAAACAAAACCCTTCTTCCTCTCAATCCGTTGAAGAAGCTGAGCCTGTCGTTGTTGAGGAGACTACAACCGAGCCTCCCCTAAAAGCATTTGTACCGGTCGTGTGCTACACCGGTTCCGATCTTAAGGTATAGAAGGCTTCTTTTGTACCGGGCCGAGAGGAACCGGTCACTAGATATATTTGTTCGATTACGAACAAAATCCTCGATAGGGTGAAGCAGGATTGCAACTGGGTTGGTAAGGACGTGGTGATTCCCTCACCGGAAGAGGCGATTACTACCCACGTGGAGGGCTATTTGAGTGTCTAAACTTATCCCTTCACGTTGGCCCTTTAGATCCCATCATCGTCGTCTTTTGCAAAAGATGTGGTGTAACGCTGGGTCAGATTCACCCCTCCGTTTGGAGAATTGTTATTCTTTTCTGCTTTTTTGTGAGCAAGGTCGAGGGGCACCCCTTCACCCTCGATCACCTCTTGCGACTGTACAGTCGCCGAATCTTCTGAGGGGGACTAATAAAACTCGCTCGCCGGGCTAGCAAAGCCCCATTTTCGAGCATCGACGAGGATAGGGACCGAGGCTGGATGAGCCGATTTGTTCAAATAAAGACATCGGACCTGATCCCTGCCAAAGATATGCCATTCCCTGAAAAGTGGAACATGAACCGTAAGTGGTATCTTCCTATTTCAATTTGTCCGGTGTTTTTCCTTTGTTATCTCACTAACAGATTTCGTATGGTGCAGCTGTTTCCCCAATGCCGGCCGCGATCAACCACTTGAAAGTATGGGTCGAGAAGGTGGTGTCTCAACAGACCTATTCGGAGCGCGCCTGGCGCGAGATATCAAAAGGCTGATGGGAGGCCAAAAATCATGGTGAGACCGATAATACTTGTATTCCACTCCTTATGTTATCGATGATGCTGCTCACCGATGACCTACTTCATTTTTCCTTTGCAGGTCTATCGAAGGATGTTGAATTGAGACCGGCGTCCTCTGGTAGAGAGATTCCTTTCCCTCCCCCTGCCTCGGAGCAGGAAGGAGAGAAAAAGAGGAAAGAAGTCCCCGGTTCTTCTGGGCCCGAGAAGAAGAAACCGAAGAAAAGTATAGCTCGTAGGCTCGGAATCTCAGACATAGCTTATCAATTGGACAATGAGTCCGAGGAAAACAAAAGTCTCGAGATTTTGAGCAGCGAGCCATCTCGGGCAGTCCTCGAGCCGAGGTTGATGAAACTCATATTCATCGAGTAGAGGACCTCGATGCAGGGGCGAGAACCGGGGCTTTCGCCGATGCATGGGAGGCGACGCAGGGAATCTCGGGCCCCCCCAGAAGCAATGGACTCCCGTTCTTTCTCGGAGTCAACTCTTAATGAAGCCCGAGCTGCAAAAGCACATTCACTGAGCATAGGCCATATATCGGAAGGATCCTTTCAAGATTTCTTTGACGGTGTGCCATCGACGGATACCTTTGGGCTCGAAGTGCCGAGGATGAGTCCCTCCACCGAGACGAGCAAGGTGTCTTTCTGTCCAAAGTTGATCGATAGATTTCTGGCTTCGAGTTCCAACCCTGATCGAATAAGAATAATAAAGTTTGCCATTCCCAAAGATGCTAGGACCCTTTCTACGCCTGTGGGGGTGGCTAGTTATCTTTGGTGTTTGGTGACCGAAGAAGATCGGGCCGCAATGGACGAGGTGGATGAGGCCTGCTTGTTCAACGAAGCTCAACAAGCATCAAATAAGGTAAAACTTCCTATAAGCCTTGTCTGGTGTTGCCATTTTATATTTCAATTTTGACTAACTATCTTATTTTCTTTTGTACTCGTAGGCCTCGGTGCTTCGTCATGAGGATTTTCTTCGACTAAGGGAAGAAAAGGCACGTCGTGAGCGGCTTGAAGGGGAGATGTCGACCCTTCGAGCCGAACTAGACTTTGTGCGCAAGGAAAATACTAGTATACTCGACCAGATGGGGCAGCAACTTGACCGAATAAACAAATTCCGATCAGCGTTGAGCGAGGCCAAAGCAGAAACTAATGAATGGAAATCCAAGACCGATCTGCTGACCTTGGAAAAAGAAACGCTCCAAGCTCAAATGGTTTCTTTGGAAGAACAAGTTTCGGAGGCACAAGAGAAAATCGGGACTCTGGCTAAGAGTACCGATACACTTCAATCCCAGGTCGAGACGCTCACTTCGAATCGCGACATTTTGGTCAACGAGCTGCAATCGGCAAAATCATAGGTTGCTACATCCACGGCTGAGGCCGATGAGTTGATAGCCCAATATAGGGCCGATGCCGAGGCTGCTCAGGAACAGTCGAAGATTCTGGTCAAATACACCAAATGCCAAACCCGCCTTTCTGTACTGGAAGAGTTACAAAATCGGAGCTTCGATCTATCTACCAAGATCGATGATGCAAAAAAGATCGAAGCCGAGGCCAGAAAGTGGGCCTTCCCAGAAGAAGAAGAAGAAGACTCCGAGAATTCCGAATAGACCCTTTTTTTTACTTCCTCATTTATGTAACATATTTTGTTCATATATATAAAGATCTCCCTTTTATTTCCCTCTTTTGTTTGATCTACTTTGGTTCTTCGTACTTAGAATCGACAGTTCAACTTGTAGAGTCTTCTGCTCTTTAAGCTTAGTTTAGACTTAGCCGACTTGAAGATATGCCTTAGCAGATTTTCCCTTACTTCGGCCAATTTGATAAGGCCCAAGCTTCGAAAAGGTTTCGAGTATGCCTTAATAGGTCTTACTTACTCTCGAGTCTTATTAGTTTGATTCGGCCTTAGCCCTTTAAGAAATCGAGGTTTGCCTTAACAGGTCTTAGTCCCCTTCGAGCTTCGTTAACTCGATATGGCCTTGGCCTTTGTGAAATTGGGGTTTACCTTAGTAGGTCTTATTCCCTTCGAGTTTCATTAGCTCGATGAGACCTTGTCCTTTTAAGAAATCGGGGTTTTGCCTTAGTAGGTCTTATTCCCTTCGAGTTTCATTAGCTCGATGAGACCTTGTCCTTTTAAGAAATCGGGGTTTTGCCTTAGTAGGTCATAGTCCCCTTCGACCTTAACTTGATTCGGCCTTAGCCTTTTATAAATTGGGGTTTGCCTTAGTAGGTCTTATCCCCCTTTTGATTTTTGAGTCAAGATTTGAGCAATGTTAGTTTTCGATCGTGCAATAGAAATCGAAATGGCCTTTGGGCTCGAAGACAAGATATTGGTGCCAGAGAACTTTCATTAGCATTCTAGTGCTTGTACAATTTTCTTAAGGGGTAGGTCAATCTACTTGGGCACGGTACTTTTGACTGTTTGACCCTTACATTGATTCCTAGTGATCTATGAGAAGTTCCTCCGAATTGAAGTAGATAAGAAATGAATTGGAGTAGATAAGCAGTCTTCTGATATTCAAGGTCGATCGAAGTTGTGCACCAAATATTATTGCCTTCGATACGCGACCGATCTAAGTTAGCACGATTCCTAGTTGCCTCATTAAAAACTTTGCCATAAAACCCAATTTGGAACAAAACCGGTCTAAGGGAAAAGAGTGCAACGCGTGCTTTCAGTCCTAATGTTCTGTGCTTCCTGGCTCGAGGTTACTTCATTCAATACCTGCAGATGTTAGTAACATAAAAAAAACAAACGAAGAATGAAATTTCATACCTCAACAATAGTATCATTTCAAATGGCTTATGTTCCAATTGTTCGGCAGCTGTTTGCCATCGATGGTTCTAAACTTGTAAGATCCCTTTTCGGTGACCTTTAAGATGGTGTAGGGCCCTTCCCAGTTCGATCCTAACTTCCCTTCGTTCGGGTCTCGAGTATTGAGTGTGATCCTTCTGAGCACTAGGTCTCTAATGTTGAAATGTCGAAGATGGGCTCTCCGGTTGTAGTATCTTTTGATCCTTTGCTTTTGGGCGGCTATCCGAACAAGGGCTGCTTCCCTTCTTTCATCCAATAATTCCAAATTGGTGTTCATAGCTTCGCGATTCGATTCTTCTGTTGCGTATCAGAATCTGATACTCGGTTCGCCTACTTCGACTGGTATCAACGCTTCAGCACCATACACTAGAGAGAATGGAGTGGCACCCATGCTGGTTTTCTCGGTTATGCGATATGCCCATAAAACTTCAAGCAATATTTTTTTCCATTTTCCTTTTGCGTCGGTTAACCTTTTCTTTAGGTTTCGAATAATGGTTTTGTTGGTCGATTCAGCTTGGCCGTTGCCGCTGGGATGATAGGGCGTCGATAGAATCCTTTTGATTTTGTTGTCTTGGATGAACTTTGTCACTTTGCTGCCGATAAACTGCTTTCCATTATCGCACACGATCTCTGATGGCATCCCAAGTCGACATATGATGTGATCCCAGATGAAGTCGATCACCTCCTTCTCCCTAACTTTCTCGTATGCCTATGCTTCAACCCATTTGGAGAAATAGTCAGTCATAAAAAGAATGAACTGAGCCTTACCCTGTGTGTAGGGGAGAGGGCCGACGATGTCCATCCCCCATTTCATGAATGGCCATGGCGACAAGACCGAATGCAGCATCTCCCCGGGCTGATAGATCGTTGGTGCATGTCTTTGGCACTCGTTACACTTGCGAACGAACTCCTTTGCATCTTTTCCCATATTGATCCAATAATAGCCATCTCGAATTATTTTTCGGACCAAGGATTCGACGCGGGAATGATTCCCGCATGTGCCTTCGTGTATTTCCCTTAAGATATATTCGGTGTCACCCGGTCCCAGACATATTGCGAGGGGGCCACCGAATGTCCTCCTAAATAGGGTACCATCATCGGATCGACAGAATCGGGCTGCCTTTGTGCGCAATGCTCTCGATTCTTTGGGATCCGAAGGGAGCTTACCCGAGCTCAGATACTCTATATACTTATTCCTCCAATCCCAGGTCAAACTCGTTGAATTGATTTCGCCATGGCCTTCATCCACCACCGACCTCAAAAGTTGTACGACCTTCTCGGACTCGATCTCCTCATCTTCGACCGACGATCCCAGATTGGCGAGGGCATCATCCTCATTGTTTTGTTCTCGAGGTATGTGCTGCAAGGTTCATTCTTTAAACCCGTGCAGTGTGACTTGAAGCTTGTCCAGATACCTCTACATTCGCCCTTCTCTGACTTCAAAAGTCCTGTTCACTTGATTGACTACGAGGAGGGAATCACATTTGGCTTCGATTATCTCCGCTCCCAGGCTTTTGGCCAGTTCTAAACCTGCAATCATAGCTTCATACTCCGCTTTGTTGTTAGTTAATTTTACAGTCTTAATACACTGTCGAACTTGTATTCCCAGTTGGGGGCTTTAGTACCTTTCGAGTTCGAGGCGCCGTCTGTGAACAGAGTCCACACCCCTGAAGGAGTCCCCAATTCGGTCATTAATTCTCTCTCGACCTAGGGTATTAGTGACGGTGCAAAATCGGCGACGAAATCCGCCAATACTTGAGATTTCATCGAGGTTCGGGGCCGATATTTGATATCGTACCCGCTTATTTCAATGGCCCACTTGGCCAATCGGCCGGATAGCTCGGGCTTGTGCATTATATTTCTCAGAGGATAAGTCGTTACTACACATATGGGATGGCATTGGAAGTAGGGTTTTAGTTTCCTGGAGGCACTCAATAAAGCGAGTGCTAATTTTTCTAAATGCGGGTATCTAGTTTCGGCCTCACCTAAGGTTCTACTGACGTAATAAATGGGAAACTACATACCTTGTTCTTCTTGGACTAGGACCCCACTTACCGCTACTTCCGAGACGGCAAGGTAAAGGTATAGTCGCTCACTTGTTTTTGGTGTATACAGCAAAGGCGGGCTAGAGAGATACCTCTTAAGTTCTTCTAACGCGCGCTGACATTCTGGACTCCACGAGAAATCGTTCTTCTTTTTAAGCAAGTTGAAAAATTGGTGACTCCTGTCGGATGATCTCGAGATGAATCGGCCTAGAGCTGATATCCGACTTGTCAGCTTTTGTACAGCTTTTACACTGTCTACAATTGTAATGTCTTCGATGGGTTTGATATTTTCGGGGTTAATTTCTATTCCTCGATTCGAGAGCATGAAACCGAAGAATTTTCCCCAGCCCACTCCAAATGCGCACTTCTCCGTGTTCAACTTCATGTTGTACTGTTTCAGCACGTCGAACGTCTCTTGTAAATTGCTCAAGTGGTCCTCTGCTCGCAGGGACTTAACAAACATATCATCAATGTAAACTTCCATTGTTTTTCCTAGTTATTCTTCGAACATTTTGTTTACTAGGCGTTGATAAGTAGCCCCCACATTCTTTAACCCGAATGGCATCACGTTATAACAATAAGTACCATACTTAGTGATGAAGGATATCTTTTCTTGATCATCCTTGTCCATTCGTATTTGGTTATAGCCAGAGTAGGCATCGAGAAAGCTAAGGGTCTCATGGCCAGCGATGGCATCGATCATGCGATTGATATTGGGTAAGGGAAAAGAATATTTAGGGCATGCCTTGTTTAAATCCTCATAATCTATGCATATTCTTAATTTATTTCCCTTTTTAGGGACTACAACTACGTTTGCTAACCATTCAGGGTATTTGACTTCCCGAATGGATCCTATATTTAAAAGTTTAGTTACCTCATCCTTGATAAACGCTTGTTTGACTTCGGATTGAGGCCTCCTTTTTTGCTTGACCGGCCAGAATGTTGGATCGATGCTTAGTTTGTGGGTCGTGATCTCTGGTGGTATCCTTGTTATATCGAGATGGGACCAAGCGAAAGAATCTTCATTAGCTAAAAGAAACTGAATAAGTTTTGTCCTAAGCTCGAAACTTAGGCCCGAGCCCAGGTATACCTTTCGATCCGGCGAGTCTCCTCGGAGTGAAATTTGCTCGAGTTCCTTGACCGTTGATTTAGTTGCATCGGATTCGTCGGGACAGACGAATGATCGGGGGACACCGTAGTCGTCATCTTCGAGATGCTGCTGTTCACCTTCGTTTGTTGAAGGCGATGCCTGTGATTGCTATTTGATTCTTTGGGAAGGAGCTGTTGGTTTCGGTACTGCTTCCTCTACTGCGAACATTTCTTTTGTGGCAGGCTGTTCTCTGTAAACTATTACGGTCCCATCAGTCGATAGGAACTTCAACACTTGATGCAGTGTTGAGGGTACCGCTCTCATATCGTGAATCCATGGTCTCCCGAGCAGGGCGTTGTACCTCAATCTCTCCGTCGATCACGCAGAATTTTGTTTCTCGAATGGTACTGGTAGTGTTTACCGGTAAGTTTAGTTCCCCTTTGGTCATTTTGCACGATATGTTGAAACAATTGAGAATCTGAACTACTGGGATAATCTGGTCTGTCAACCCGAGCTATTCGATAACCCACAACCGGATTATATTGGCCGAACTGCCAGGATCGACCAGTACACGCTTTACCTTCATTTTATGCACTAACACCGACATTACTAAAGCGTCGTTGTGGGGTTGCATGATTCCTTCTGCATCCTCCTCGCTGAAATGCAAGATTCCCTCCATTGCATAATCCCGAGTGCGTTTTTCTCGGGTAATGGATATCTTAGTGCATTTTAATACCGGACCTTGGGGTGTATCTACCCCGCCAATGATCATATTGATCGTGTGCTGAGGCTCCTCCTAGCTTACTGACTTATTCCTATTCCCATAATGGTTTTTGGCTCGGTCGCTCAAAAACTCTCGAAGGTGCCCATTTTCGAGCAACCGTGCCACCTCTTTTCTCAGCTCTCGACAGTCCTCTATCCTGTGCCCATGTGTGCCATAATACTTACATATCAAACTGGGATCTCTCTTGGCTGGGTTCGATTGCAGAGGTCGAGGCCACTTAGTGTCCTTAATACGACCGATGGCTAACACGAGAGTAGGTGAATCGACGTTGAAGTTATATTCGGACAGTCGTGGTGCTTCTCGATGACCAGTGGTTCTCTCAAAGTTGTTTCTCGCCAATGGTCCTTGGTTATTCCGATTATGATCGTTCCTCCTTTCTCATCTCGGGGAACCCTACCTTGCTGGAATGACTTTTCGGTCCCTGGGATATGGTCGATACCTGTCTCTGCTCGATCTCGCTCCTCGATAAATATCCCTTTGAACCCTATCATGAGCTCTGATGGGGTAAGTGGATCCCAAGGGGGCTCCAAGTTGGTAATCTTCGACCCTAATCTTCGATTGATATCGGTTGTGTATATCCGCCCATGTGGCAGCCGGATATTCAATCAAGCTCTGCTTAAGCTGTTGCGAAGCCGTTGAACTTCGAGCGTTGAGTCCTTGGGTGAAGGCCTGTACAGCCCAATCATCAGTGACCGGTGGTAGGTCCATCCGTTCCATCTGAAAATGAGATACAAATTCCTTGAGCATCTCGTTATCCCTTTGCCTAACTTTAAATAAGTCTGATTTCCGCGTCTCTACTTTGATGGCACCTGCATGAGCTTTTAAGAAGGTATCCGCAAGCATGGAAAAAGAATTGATGGAATTCGGGGGCAAATTATGATACCAAGTGATTGCCCCCTTTGACAAGGTCTCTCCGAATTTCTTCAAGAGAACAGGCTCGATCTCATCGTCTTCGAGATCATTTCCCTTTATGGCGCATGTGTACGCTGTCACATGCTCATTTGGGTCAGATGTCCCGTTGTATTTGGGAATTTCCGGCATGCGAAACTTCTTCGGTATAGGTTTTGGGGCGGCACTTGACGGGAAAGGTTTCTGCACGAATTTCTTTGAATCTAAACCTTTCAATATCGGGGGTGCTCCCGGCATTTGATCCACCCTCGAATTGTATGTCTCCACCTTTTTGTCGTTGGCCTCGATCTTCTTCTCGCCAGACTCGATTCGTCTGGTTAGTTCCTCAAGCATCTTTATAATCCCAGAATTTTCCCCCGACCCGCCTTCGCTCGGTTCCTCTGCAATTGGTTCATATTCGGGAATGGTTCTCCGAGAAGGGCCGGCCATAACCTTATTTGAGATTTGGCTCTGATTTTGTAGTTGGGAAATGGCCGCTTCCTAGGATTGCAAAATGTCAAAGATCATCCTAAGGTTAATCCTATCTCCTTCGTCGTTTCGAGTTGTCGAACGGTATTCTCTACGAACACTATTTGATGGGCCGGTAATCCGATCCACATCGACCGCCATTTGTGAATTAGCGTCGACTGGAACTTCATCATCGGGCGCTACATTGTTGTTTTCGCCCTGGTGGTCAAATTCGCCATCAACGTACTGACGCATAGATTGTGAGTGCGACATGGTTGAAAAAAAATTCTACAAAGAACAAGCGTAAAATAATTTGTGTGACTGTAGGCTATATCAAACGTTCACTATTATCCTTAGCCCCACGGTGGGCGCCAAACTGTTTACACTAGGCTACGGATAACAATTAAATTTGTACGTGGTATTAAGGATACGTGACTTGGTTTGATACAACTAAAGAACGAACGAAAATAGAGACTAAATTCAGTGAATAAGGAAGCAAACCACAAGTATTGAGTAGCTTTACTGTGAGAGAATCCTCTAAAATAAGATATGAAGTAGATAGATTGAAAGACTAAGTAGAATAGAGTATAGCTTTGTATATATTGATCGTAGATTGTTTCATGCCATTTACAATAGTGCTGCCTGTTTATATAGGGAGGGAAAGAATCCTATACAAGGTAAAAAACCTATCTACAAGGTAAGATATCCCTAGAATTAATGGTTCCAACGTTTTTACTGATTTCAATCGCGATTCCAGCCGAGATATTTACGTATCACGAGATTTCTGGTCCTTCAATCACGCAAATCTGATAATTTTACCATAGGGTGTTTACCCTAATCGGCCTCGACGATATCGTCTCGAGCGCCTTGGCTTCAAGTTTCGTTCCGGTGGAATCCGATCTTGGACTTCTCCTTTCGATGTCCCGATCTCGGCCTATCGAGTAGCGACTTCGATCGACGCTGGTCGTCGAATCCCAAAATCGATATCCCCTATGCAAGCGATCGAATTCGACCCCATACACCAACATAGAAGAAAGCTTAAGCACAAGTAGTAGGCTGTTATACTTACCTTAGCCAGTAGCAACAACATGAAATTTCAGTCAAACGCAGCTCACAAATATCCTCTATAACAACACAACCTCAAAGAGGTGTTGTACTTTACTAGAACTAATCTTTAGATGCTGAAAAATGGTGCAATCGCTTTGGAATCACTTTAAAACCTCATGGTATCTGTTTAGGAGGGTTAAGAGGAGTGTAGGGACGAGTTTGGTTCGAAAAATGAGAAATAATGGTTTTCCTAATCGTTTTTAAAGTGAAGTAGGTCGATCACTGCTTAAGTGGGTCCCATTAGGAGCTGCTTGCACAGTCTCACGAAAACGCAAATATCCCTCTACTCTAATGTCATATCGACGAACGGTTTAATGTGTTAGAAACTAGACCCATAGATATTCAATTTGATAGACAAACCATCTCGTAATTCAAAGTATATTGAGAGAAAAGCTCTGCGACATTTGACCAAATTTTCAGCACACTTATAAATGTAACTTGCGATAGCCTTGACAACTTTTCATCCACAACTTTCTTGACTTCAAAACATAACATCCGGCTATCATATGATTAAAATAACTCATAAAATAACCTCCTCGTCATGTTAAGTACCCTAGTATCACCCCAAATGTACATGTTATAACACTCCCAACTTGTCGACTTTTGACGATGCTTATCTTCTTTAATTTGTTTAGCTTCTAAGCCTTCCAGCCCTCTTGGTACATGGTATTCATGATCTTAAATATTTGTAACCTCTATGGTAACATGATTAACTTAATTTATGTACTTTCAAAAATGATCTCATTTATGAGCTTACATCAACTGGCTTACGTTGTACTCTCACGTTCGAGAATGTGGGGTGTAACATTCTCCCCTCTCCTTTTTTGTCCCGCTTATCTGAATAAATCAAAAGGCAATTGCATTCTCGTCTTTAGGCCTCTTTCTCACACCATGACCTGTGGTCGGAATTCTTCCAATCTCGTAATTGTTGCTATCTTCTATCAAGCAGCCTGTACGACTTTGTCCTTGTTAGTGCACCTATGTGACTCTTCACACCTTTTTTTCTCCCGCTTTTAGCTAATCTCCAGGCCTCACCTTGTGAACATTTATAGATCTATGACAAGCTGCCCCTCTGGGCATCTATAGGTGCACTGAAGTTCTTCGCTCGTCACTTTGTTGAACTTACGACTATTTCTATATCTTATTTCATAGCCTCAGTTATCTATGCTTCGGATTTTCTACATATAGGTAGGTTATTGTCACGACCCAAAATCCACCTAGCCGTGATGGCACCTAATCCAACTCGTCAGATAAGCCAATTAACAACTATCCAAATTAATTGAGATTTACTAAGAAAAGAAATGATAATAAAACTGTTTTTATACAAGAATTTTTCAAGGACTGGTAGTACAAATCATAAGCTTCTAAGATTAGAATTTACAAAGCTGGTATGAAATAAATACATCATCTGTTCGAACTGTACATAAAAAGATTTTTATATATCTAAGGCTACCACGAACAAGAGGCAACTATAACTGGAATGCATGTACGTCTTCAAATCCCGCTCTCGTCGATCACAACAATATCAGCATCCAATATCTGCACACAAGATGCAGAAGTGTAGTACGAGTAAAACTGACCCAATGTACTCAATAAGTAACAAACCTAACGTTAGGTTGATAGTAGTGACAAACTGGCACAAAGGCCAGAGTCCAACTCAAATAACCAGCAATAGTTCATAACAATGTAATAAAGATGGTACAAGAAATAACTCAATAAATAAATGCTCGGCTCGTATAAAAGTTTGGAAAATAAATATTTTCTTTTAAAATATAATAGTAAAACTGAAAACTTTTACCGAAATCACCAAAATATCAGTACATTTGTAAAACTGTGATTTTTCCCAAAATCTTTCAACAGGTACATGTTTCATTTTTAAATGGCATGAGAAAAATACATCTCTATGCCTACATGTGAATGAGTATGTGAATTCATGAATGCCGCAATATCGTACAACATGAGGAAAATTCATCTCTATGCCTGTATGTCAAGTGTGCATGTCAATGCGCTGCAACTCAGTGATAAAACCCATATGCATACTCTCAGAGTATCAATTCACTCAGTCCTCCCAGTCACTCGGCACTCGCACTCAGTAAGTACCTGTGCTCACTGGGCTGTGTACAGATTCTAGAGGGGTTCCATCTGCCCAGGAGCTATATCTAGCAAATCATGGCATAAATCAATGAAACATGCTACGGCGTGCAGCCCGATCCCATAAATAGACATAGCCATAAGGCTCGTTGCGGTGTGCAACCCGATCCACATATATATAGCCATAAGGCTAGATGCGGCGTGCAACCCGATCCACATATGTAGATATATCACTCACAGCTCGGCACTCAGGCCCCAACTCAATCACCAACCTCTCCAGTCTCTCGGGCTCTAAATGTCTTGAAAGATCAACCCAAAAATAATGATATGATGTATTAATAAATTGTAACCGAGACTGAGATATGATATGCATATGAATGTGTATGATTGAGTATGCAAATACAATGTAAGCGGATAACTCAACAGTGGAAATAACCTCCGTGGGTTTCAACAGAATAAGCATGTAGCGTAGACATGGTTTCTAATATGGATCACAACTCAATAGCTCAAGTACTTAGAAATTTCATTGTTACAGGTAAGGTTAGGTAACTACACAATACCACAGAAATAGCGGAGAAACAATCCACACTGTGCACGCCCACACGCCCGTAACCTAGCATGCGCGTCACCTCAATACCAAACACATAACACATAATTCGGGGTTTCATACCTTCAGCACCAAGTTTAGAAGTTTACTTGCCTCGAAAAAACTAAATCCAATACCGAGCAAGCCAAACGATGCTCCAAAATGCCATCCAGCACGTACCGACCATTGAACGGCTCGAAACTAGCCAAAAGCAACTCAAAACATCAATTAATTCCGAAGGAAACAACTCCAAATGATTAAGGTCGTATCTTTAATCAAAAGCCCAAAATCGAGCCAAAAGCCCAACTTGGGCCTGCACCACGGAACCCGATGAAACTCACAAAAATCCGACAACCCAACTATACTAGTTTCGCTCAAATCCGAATTCGAATCGATGTTCAAAAACCCAAGAATTCGCTCTATGAACTTTAGTCAAAAACCCCTAATTTATCTTTAAAATCCATAACCCAATTACCAAAAACAAAGATAAAATCACGAAATGTAATCACAAGTGAGTCAAAAAATCTTACCCCAAGTCACATGGTGAAAATTGGTTCGAAAATTATCTCAATCCGAGCCCCCAATCTCCAAATATGATAAAAGAACCAAAACCTCGAAATATATAGAATCCGCCCAAAACATGCGCATTTGCGAACCAATTTCCGCTTCTGCGAACAAGTCAAAACTTAGCTACCATCGCTTCTGCGATCGCACTTCTGCTCAAATATTGCTGCATCCGCGGTCCCTTGTAGATAGTCCAATTCTGGTCATGCGTTGAAGTCCCCACATTTGCTCCTTCGCAGATGCATTGAAAGCTCCGCATTTGCGGACTCCAGCCCTGTAGTGCTCTTCACTTTTGAGCTCATGTACTCGCTTTTGCGACCATCACACCTGCACAATTCCAACCACAGGTGCGGAACACCAGTACCAGCAGCTACCAGGAACCAAACACAAATTGAGAAATGGTCCAAACCACGCTCGGAACTCACCTGAGCCCCTTGGGACCCCTTCCGAATATACCAACAAGTCCAATAACATAATACAGATCTACTCGAGGCCTCAAATCACACATAACAACATCGAAACGACAAATCGCATCGCAAATCAATCTTAAATGAACCTTGAACTTTCAACTTTCAAAACTCGCGCCGAAACATATTAAATCAATCCGGAATGAACCCACATTTTGCACTCAAGTCACAAATAACATAACGCAACTATTCCAATTCCCAGAACCACAATGCGAATCTGATATCCAGAGAGTCAACTCCCTGTCAAACTTATGAACTCTCCAAACCTTCAAAGTTCCAACTTCTGCCAGTCAGTGTCGAATCCTTTTAGGAACATCCAAATGCAAACTCGGGCATATGTACGAGTCCAAAATCACCATCCGGACCTAACAGAACCGTCAAAACTCTAATCCGAGGTCAAATACAAAGTAGTCAAACTTGTTCAACTCTTCCCACTTAAAGCTTCAACAATGAAATTCATTCTTCCATGTCGATTCCAGAAAACCTGAAAACCAAAACGGATGATTCATACCGTTCATAATACATAATAAGATGCTGCTCAAGACTTCATAGTTGAACGGGGTAAATGTTCAAAACGACCGGTCGGGTTGTTACATCCTTCCCCACTTAAACATACGTGCCAAAAATTGTTCCAAAGCTGCCAAACCACCGTGTAACCTTACCATGCACATACCCGGGGGTGATCTCACGTCACCCAATTCCATATAGGCCCGACAACACAACATATTGAAGATCATTACTTCAACTTTAGCCCGAAAATCACAGAATCCAATTTCCAACATCCAAAATTTACTATAAGGCCCGAATCTCGCATCTACAAACTATATAAGTCCGAACAAGCTGTATCAAGACATAACCATAACCCAAGATGTAATCACATGATACACCGCATAACTCACGTATTTTTAGCAATAACTTGTGACCACAATAACTGCCAAACAAGCCAGGTACTGTAATAAGCCTCATATCAAATAAAACCTCATTCAAAACCTTAGTACACTGCTGATGATGAAAGAAACACGCAGAAACTTGTAACCACTTATCAGACCAACAAGTCATGGAACTCTCCCTCCTTCTACAAGAAGTATAACCAATTTTTAAGACGACTTCCGATATTATCCTCCATACATGCTGTATTCAACTCTGATAGTATCCTTTCCAGGTCCAATGATCTCCTCCCATCCAACACAACCACTCTAGTGACATGCCACATAAATAAAATCTAAAGCCACAACCCGTGCAATCTGTGCACCAATAAGCAACAATCGAAAAGTACTAAATCATGGAAAATGACTCAAACGAGGAAACCATCCCACAAGTTCGACAAGTACCACCACAACCGAAATGCTACGAACCCATCATACCTAGTAGAACCAAGATACACGAATCTAACACAAAGGATCATATCTTAACATAACCTCGCTGCAATATGTGACCCCATCCAAATACTGGTCCATATTAAATACCTTATGCCACCATGCCTGAGATAAAAAACCACACGCAATTTGACATCAAGTACCCAAGATGCATGATATAACCACAGAGAAACAAATAACACAATACCACAATCCCAAAAGAACATAACCAATGTGCAATTATTCATTCCACACCCTAATACCCATCTCCATCAATTACGCTATAAGGCCCAAATAGAACCGCACCATGCGTGCTTATACCCAACAAATCATCCCCTCATGGCATAGAGGGGTAACTCATCGAACATATCAGAACACAAATAAGCTCAACTCTAACTAAATAGCACATCCCCTAACAATAGCAGTACGGAGTCGACAAATCCGACCCGGTATAGCATACACATCCTCATTCGGCCTACCAATGGGCCCCAAATCAGTTTTGGTCATCCACAAACAGATAAGAAATCCTCCGAAACAGTGTCTGAATCATAACACATACTAACATCTAGCTAGCTTTGGCTAAAACTTCACAGTCCACAACCACGAAATAATCTGCTTCTGAGAATTCCTAGTCTCCAAGTCCATAAACACACGAATCACCTTATCTGATCCTGACTCCACCACCCGAATGACTAACACATCTCTCTTACACAATATCCCACGAGGAATACTTCTACAATTCTTCCGTGCCACATAGAAAAATCTGAATATCAATAGTCGACCAACCAGGCGCCGGGATACCAATGAAGTATCTGCAAGTCAAAACACAATGCACCCTCTGAAATGCGCAAGTAATAGCATTCATCTAGTAATCTGAAATAGTCCATGTTGTCTAAGAATTCATGACCTTCTTTTCAAAACTGAACCGAGGCCTTTAACATGAAAATCTCAATCCCACACAACACACCGCATCTTTCATGCCATTATATGAAAAGTACGAGAATCTCATAATCAATCTCTGAGTCACAAGCAGAACACATACCCGATCAGCCAGAAACCTTCCTTTTGATCCCATCCAGGAGAAAATCCCAATACGCAACATGCACCTCACACCGGTAGGAAATATCCATTTCAATCTGTGGTAGAACCAAGCGAGAACTCTTCGAAACCCATTAACACATAACCAAGCCATTAGAACTAAACCTCTCTAACTTAACCTAGCGACGCAGGTCGCCCAACCCTAGAGTATTTCCACCAACCACACGTAGAGACACACCACATCATAAGAACCAAAAGGACGGAGCATAGCATTACTATACAGATCGAAACTATTACCAAGTTGTCCTGTTTCCTTCGAGTTTCTTCGGAATTGCTTTCAAGTTAATACTCATCCTTGCTAGAACACCATGATCATTAACAAAAACTCACCCTACAAATCCTAGTGTCGAACCAAACCACCATAAGGTTCATAAGCCCCTGAATTCCCTCTTAAATACCCCAAAACTACCCACAATCGAGATAACCATTCCGAAGAGACCTTCTGTGAGTCTAAAGTCATTTCCTTCACCCTCCTGATACCGAAATGTAAGATCTATAAAGACATAGAAATACCGCGAGTCTCAACATCATAATGTAAATCTCATATCCTAGCCAAACACCAATCCGAAAAAACTCACAATTGCTATGCATAAATCTTGAATCCATTAGAACATTCTCGAGAGTAATCCATTCTGCCCAAAACTCAATTGCGTCGCCCAAACGGGCCGAACGACCAGTGCCCCATTAGCATGACGACACCCAAAGAAGTAACCCCACCTTAACGCAACCAAGCAAATTCTTACTCCATGAGCACTACATCCATCACGAATAACAACTCAAATCATTCCATGATTTCGATATACCCATACAGTGTAATATACACCGTATCCAGAAATTCCCTTACTCGAGTCACTCTCGATCTCAACCTTTGCAAGTCATAACTGATTCACAAGTATGCCTCAAACCGAAACCAGTACAACACATAACCATGCAATCAAATCGTCGATAACAGACTCCCCCACGTGGCTCAAAGCCATAGAACAAAAGAGTCGATAACTCACAATACCCATACTCTATTACTGCCATAATCCCGCACTGAAATTCAACTAAATCCTTCATAAGCTCATGTAACACAAACCATATAATACCTCAAACCGTCTGCTAAGCTCACATTTATCCTCGTGACCGTCATGTCAACTTTCGCAACCAATCCAAACTTAAACCACAACACCTATTCTTAGAAAAGAAAGCCTCCACATAACATCATAAGGATTACACCTCTGCAGACCACCCCACAAGAGATAACCCACCTGCTTAGCCTCAAACTGATATCTCTCTATACCTTTTTACAGTAACATCTGCTACGCGATCACTTAATCTTGTTGATCCTGAACTCATCAAAAAGACATGAAAATCTACTCCATTCCACAATAAGACAACATGAAAAATCTTTCAATACACTCAACTCGAGACTATACGTCCGTCAAAATAGCAATCTAGCACCCAATAGTCCTTTTTACATCTCAAGAAAACTCTTCTTATCGCATTCAAACCATCTGAACACATCCCGCAGTCACATCGTACTCATCATATAGCCGTCCAACAAGTCATCGAGTCACAAGTTCCACTAATAGAGGCACTACTGGACATATAAGTCCAAAAGCACGTACTCACACAACGAAATCCCCGTGCTCAAGCTACAGTCATAACTCAGTCTCAAGTCCTCCTAACATACCCATCATCAACACACATAAATCGCATCTCGCACCTCGTCCATAGAATCACAAGCCGGCGGTGCACAACTGATACTGAGCGCTCACATGCGAACACAAATGCGTGGAAGCAATTCAAAATGTTATGCTTCAAGCTGAATCAATGTTGCACAATAAGGAAAGAAAGATGGGAAGTTTATCCTAAATGCCCTTTAGCCTCTTGAAGATAGGTATGGACGTCATCATACCGATCCGGAAGACTCTACAAGACACTCACTCATGACTTGTAGACCTATGGACCTAGAGCTTTAATACCACTTGTCACGACCAAAAATCCAACTAGCCGTGATGGCACCTAACCCAACCCGTCAGATAAGCCAATTAACAAGTATCCAATTTAAATAAAATTTATTAAGAAAATAAAAGATAATAAAACTACTATTATACAAGAATTTTCCAAAGACTGGTAGTACAAATCATGAGCTTCTAAGATTATAATTTACAAACATGGTATGAAATAAATAGATCATCTGTTCGAAATGTACATAAACATATTTTTATAAGTCTAAGGCTACCACAAACAAGAGGCAACTACAACCAGAACGCAAGTACGTCTTCAAATCCCGCTCCCGTCGATCACGACAATATCAACACCCAATATCTGCACGCAAGGTGTAGAAGTGTAGTATAAGTACAACCAACCCCATATACTCAATAAGTAACAAACCTAACCTTAGGTTGAAAGTGGTGACAAGCTGGGACAGAGGCTAGAGTCCAACTCTAATAACCAGCAACAGTTCATAACAATGTAATAAAGATAGTATAAGAAATAAATTAATAAATTAATGCTCAGCTCGTATAAAATATTGGAAAATTAACATTTTCTTTTCAAGTATAACAGTAAAACTCAAACTTTTTACCGAAATTACATAAATATCAGTACGTTTGTAAAACTGTGATTTTTTCCAAAATCTTTCAACAGGTACATGTTTTATTTTCATATGGCATGAGGAAAATACATCTCTATGCCCACATGCCAATGAGTATGTGATGTGATGAATGACGCAATATCGTACAACATGAGAAAAATGCATCTCTATGCCTGTATGTCAAGTGTGCATGTCAATGCGATGCAACTCAGTGATAAAACCCATATGCATACTCTCAGAGTATCAATTCACTCAGTGCTCCCAGTCACCCACTCGGTCCTCTCAATCACTTGGCACCCGCACTCGGCGCTCGCACTTAGAAGGTACCTGCGCTCACTAGGGGTGTGTACAGACTCCGGAGGGGATCTTTTAGCCCAAGCGCTATATCTAGCCAATCATTGCATAAATCAATAAAACATGCTACGGCATGCAGCCTGATCCCATATATAGATATAGCCGTGAGGCTCGTTGCAGCGTGCAACCCGATCCACATATATAGATATATCACTCACAGCTCGGCACTTAGGCCCCAACCCAGTCACCAACCTCTCTAGTCTCTCGGGTTCTCAATGTCATGATAAATCAGCCCAAAAATAATGATGTGATATATCTATAAATGGTAAGAAAGACTGAGATACTATATGCATATGAATGCGTATGACTGAGTATGTAAATGCAATGTAAGCAGATAACTTAACAGCGAAAATGACCTCGGTGGGTCTCAATGGAATAAGCATGCAGCCTAAACATGGTTTCTAACATTGATCACAGCTTAATAGCTCAAGTACTTAGAAATTTCATGGTTACAGGTAAGGTCAAGTAACTACACAATACTACAGAAATAGCAAAGTCATAATCCACACGGTGCACGCCCACACGCCCGTTACTTAGCATGTGCGTCACCTCAACACCAAACACATATCACGTAATTCGGGGAATCATACCCTCAACACCAAGTGTAGAAGTGTTACTTACCTCGAACAAAATAAATCCAATACCGAACAAGCCAAATGATGCTCCAAAATGCCATCCCGCACGTACCCACCTCCTAATGGCTTGAAACTAGCCAAAAGCAACTCAAATACATCAATTAATGCCTATGAAAATAATTCCAAATGATAAAGGTCGAATCTTTAATCAAAATACCAAAATCGACCCAAAAGCCCAACCCGGGCCCGATCCTCGGAACTCGATAAAACTCACAAAATCAGACAACTCATTCAATTACGAGTCCAACCACACTAGTTTCACTCAAATATGACTTCAAATCAATATTCAAAAACCCATGAATTCGCTCTGTGGACTTTACTTTCTCCTTAAAATCCATAACCCAATTACCAAAAACGAAGATAAAATCACGAAATGTAATCACAAGTGAGTCAAGAATGCTTAGCCCAAGTCACATGGTGAAAATTGCTTCAAAAAACTTCTCAATCCGAGCCCCCAATCTCCAAATATGATAAAAGTACCAAAACCTCGAAATATATAGAATCTGCCCAGCAAATTCGCATTTGCGAACCAATTTCCGCTTCTGCGGACTCGCACATGCGGCCCAGCCCCCGCTTTTGCGTCAAAAATTTGCTGCCATCGTTTCTATGATCATCTACCCGCTTCTGCGGTCAAGCTTATGCGCAAGTATTTCCGCACTATGATCCCTTGCCAACAGTCCAATTCCGCTCCTGCGACGAAGTGCCCGCATCTACGCCTTTGCAGATGCGATTAAAGCTCCGCCCTTTGCAGACTCCTACTCAGTAGTGCTCTTCGCTTATGTGCTCATAGACTTGCTTCTGTGACCATTGCACCTGCGTAATTCCAATAGCAGGTGCGGAACACCAGTACCAGTAGCTACCAACAACCAAACAAAAATTGAGAAATGGTCTGAACCTCACCTAGAACTCACCCGAGCCCTTCGGGACCCCGATCGAATATACCCACAAGTCCAATAACATAACACGGATCTAGTCGAGGCCTCAAATTACATATAACAACGTCGAAACGACAAATCGCACCGAAAATCAACATGAGATGAACCCAAATTTTGCGCACAAGTCCCAAATGACATAATGAACCTATTCCAATTCTCGGAACCACAATCCGAACCCGATATCCAAAGAGTCAACTTCTGGTCAAACTTTTGAACTCTCCACACCTTCAAATTACCAAATTTCGCCAACTAGTGTTGAATCCTTTTAGGAACATCAAACTGGGGCATACGCGCGAGTCCAAAATCACCATCCGCACCTAACGGAAACGTCAAAACTTTAATCTAGGATCAAATACAAAATAGTCAAACTTGGTTAACTCATACAACAATTAAATTCATTCTTCCAAGTCGATTCCGAATAACCTGAAAACCAAAATCAGCGATTCACACCGGTTATATTAAATAATAATATGCTGCTCAAGACTTCAAATTGCTGAACAGGGTGCAAATGCTCAAAATGACCGGTAGGGTCGTTACAGTTAGACTATACCATAACACTTACTTCGGTTTATTATTACCAAGCTCTGCTATCCAAATCTAGCTTACTCTCATGTTGCTTATCCTATATGTATAAATCTATGCCTTTTAATGCTTCCTCATTACTGTTCATCTTAAGAATGACAGCCTAATCTTATCTCATACTTTGTAACTTTTATTTATCTATTGTTGATTCACCATAATATTGATGTATAATCTATCACTAATAACTTGGAACCTCTTACGTAATACATTTTCACTAGGGCTTATATCTCATCTGGAACACCTGCAGTTATTTGCCTGATCCCCCGAGGGATGACACTAAACTTCAACAACCATATTTTTTAGCATCCCAACGTGATTTATCTTATGGGGGTATTCTAATCTCTTGCAGTTTTTGAATGACTTCTCTAATCATTTATCACAATTACACATTTATTCTACTATTAGGGTAGCATTCCCTGATTTCTAAATGGTCATAGTCTGAAACTCCTCCGAGTTCTTTCAGGACGTACTAAGCTTTTTGTAACTTACGAAAACCATCGACTCTATTATTTTGATGGGTTTAATCCCGAGGACTTACCTATTCTTGTCACCTTCCCACTTACCTTTTCTTATCCTACTCTCGTCTACCTAAAACCTTATCTCTCTACCATAACTTTAGCTTGCGACCTACACATATATATATTTATACTACTCGCAACCTTCCTTTAACTTGCTAGCACCATAGATTTCCTTATGTTATTCTGGAACCTCAAGCGAGACATCACGCCATCTCTAACCCTTTTTTACACTATTAACTGACCTATCGGTACGTGAAAACCATAGGCTAGAAGATATTCCACTGATGACACAACTATCATTTGTGGATACTAAATCGCTATGCTTCTAGCCCTCTATCTGATGTCTGGACTACTCACAACCTTATGCACTTGAGTATCTTGTACCTTCTTCACCTTTACCTTACTTACCTTTAAATCTCGTGTCGTATTTTTATGTCTCTTTCGTAACCACCCTTCCACATAGGTGGAATCCATATCCACAACTTGAAGCTCTACTATAATACTTACACCTCTAGTGCATACACAATTCGATGGGAGCTTTATACTGACTCCTTATGAGGTTGGTACTTTTCTAACTAGCTTTATCGTTGAGCTATTATAGAATATGGCTGTTGTACTATCTCTCTTGTACCTCTGATATTAAGAGTGATTCTGTAGTGTTTCAAATCAAGATTACTATTATTATGTGGGTCTAATAATAAGAATCCTGATTCACTTAGCTGATGTAACTCTTTAGTTTCTTCTTCTCTCTCAGCCTTTAAGTAGGCTTAAGCTATCTTCCGATCTGTGGCTCAAGGTATTAGTTGTTACTTTCGCATTTCATGGACTCTATGGAAAATCCATAATAGAATCTTCTAACAATTCAAGCCTTTGTCTGTGAGGTGGACTCAATTCTTTCTTTTAACTTCTACCGTAGTCTCCTCTAGCTTTAGGGATGTCAACATATATGTTGCATGGATAATACTTCGAAATCATAAGTGCGTTCATAATGTAACTAACTCTGGATCATTGATTGAATAATTTCTTTCGTGTCTTCTTAGCTTTCTTTAAAAGTAAACAATCACTTTTCCTTGTCATTCTGCCACTTGCTGCATGAATACTTGGCTTATCTTAGCACCCACGAATAATGGAATTCCCTATAACTCGTATTATCTCAAAAATCACTTCTCTTTTTTTTCTTCCCGTTCATTAGTGATGATAGGTGCCACCTTCTTATGTAGTGCATACACAGTTGTAGTGAGACTGTTATTACAAGACCATTTCTTCTTCGGGTTACTATGGTTAGGTGGAAGACTTCTTCCTTATTTCCTCTGCTAGTCTTTTGTTATAGTACTTAGGGAAGACTCTCTAGCTCTTGTAAAGCTGCGAGCTTATTACATCGTATACGAGATGGAATTTTTGATGTTCTTACTCACCTATATTTATCCTTAGTGACTTACCTCCGCGCCATTGTGCTCGTAGGGTTATTTATGAACTAAAAATTTGATTGTCTCCCTAGTGGAACTCTCTTTTATTTTTGTAACACTTATACGGTACCATTAAATACCCCAACCCCTATCATAATGTTTCTCAAGGATTACGATTTCATCATATCTGCGAGACTCAATTCCTTATGTTGGGTTTCACTACGTTAACCTTGCACATCTGTTGATTTGTCTGTATCCTCTTGTCTAGCCATAACTAGTCTATTCCTGAATCAACTACTAACTACTCGATGGTCCATTCTCCTATCTATATTACGCGTAATCTCAATTGGGTTGTTTCCTTTTTCTTAACTTACCTCTCGCACAAGCTCCTTATGTATCAAGTATTCATTCACACTTATTTGTCACTAAAATCCTGCAGGGTAACCCTTACTGCCTCTATCTGTCGTTGTGCTTGCATAATGTTCTGGAGTCATAACATATTTGTAGGATCTGAATAAATGCTATCTCATTCCTTTTGCCTTTTTACCGCATTCTTTCCTTTACTATACCATAGTTACCTTAACTACTTAACTCCAACTTAATACCATATCACACCATCTTCCCCCCTTTTGGGGATTACTAACATTTAATGCTATGAAGATTTACCTATAATTATATATTTCCTGTTCATCTTCGGCGTCTTTTCACGTCTTCACTAACTCGTGCTCACTTTGCGGTAACCCTTCTATAACATGGATAACTTAATTTCATATGCGCAAGGGTGACACCTAGTGTAACTGGTACACTTAGTCCCTTAAGCTTAACTCTGCTCACAGTGCTTGCTTTAGGGAAGCGTCTTCCTGAATGACCTTTAACGGTTATTCTTTTTTTGTCCATTCTATTATTGTTGGAACACAATCTATGAAATTTCCACGCTGTCCATTATTATCAAATCCTTCAGTCCCTAATTCATGTTCGGTTTTATCTTTTTTACTAGCCCATACTAATTTCTATTACTTCGGAGGTCTAACCTAGCCTTCTAGTAATCATGTTGCCAACTAATTTATCGAAATATGGATATGACCTTGTGGCATATGCTCTTCAATAGTCTCAAAGCATGTCTCCTCTTGTTTTATCCTTTTCTTGACCATAGACTCTTTCATCCTGCTAGGGTCTAAAGCTGGAAATTTTCATATCTGGTATGCACGGACTGATAGGGCCTCAAACATGGCCACATCGTCAAGAACTCTCTCTTCATTAGTGCCCTTACCTGTTGTTGTATTAGCCCTCTAGATAGATGTAATCTGGCTAATTGCAAACATCTATGTATCATTAGCGAACATAAGTCCTGACTCAAACTCTTATGACTCAGCTCTATAGCACGATTTGGATTTGGAATTGGAAGAAGGGCAACAGACTCCTAAATGCCTTGTAGCTTCCTGTTTATATACTGCGGTGCACAACACATCTATAAACAAGGCTCTACTAGACACAACTTGTATACTTCCTAGGATAGAACCGCTCTAATACCAAGTTTGTGACGCCCCAAACTTGGGAGGCGTGTCCGACACTCGGTGCCATATTTAGCCCGAGCGTACCACTCTATAGCTGTGAACTCTGGATGGGTAACCCTTAAACTTGGCCAACGAGGCCTACCTTACAAATCAAGGCATACGAGGCCACCATGAATGTCTCCAACCAGCAATACCAAACTAAGATGTCCATAGGGCTGGTAAGGCCACAATACTAATCTACAAAATATACAGGACTTGTCTACAAGCCTCTAGAGAAAACTGAACTGTATCTTGATCGGGACAGGGCCTCGACCTACCCATCAAACCTGTATATATAAAATGGACTCCAAGGTCTAGACCTGATAACCCCGGGGAAGTGGAGCTTACCAACCAAGCAGATGTTTGACACCGTCTACTAGGAAGGTCTATCCAGTTGTCTATCAGGACCTGCAGGCATGAAATGTAGTCCCCCCAAACAAAAGCGACGTCAGTACGAAATAATGTATCGAGTATGTAAGGCACCAGAATACCTAAAAGCTAAAACTGATATAATAATATAATAATTGAAAGTAGCTGGGATTTAAAGATACTCTGATGATATGCTTACCTACTAATACTAACTCAACTCTCTCAATACAGTAAGTATAATAGATGTTCTGGCCCAATAAGGCTCAATACATATAATTGCTTTATCGTAGTAGGCTCGCTCATAGGTTCTCGCCATACTAGGCTCAGTATCTTGGCCATTCTAGGCTCGCTCATAGGCGCTCCGCCACAGTAGGCTCGGTATATAACTTACCATCTGATAAGAGATTGCCAATTATGGGCCTGCCTATCGATTATAGCTCGATGGTGGTGAAAATACTGTAGTACTGTGTACATATACACATTCTACTCCTAAGTCGTAGAATGTCTCTACTCCGAAGTCGTATCAACAAACGGTTTAATTCATTAGAAAATAGACTCCTAGATCTTCAATTTGATAGATAAAACATCTCGTAATTCTAAGTATATCGAGAAACAATATCCGTTACAATTGATCTAATATTCAATACATTTATGAATGTAACTTTTGATGACCTTGGTCAACCTCTCTTCCAATATATGTTTAACTTCAAACATAACACCCGGCTATCATATGACTAAAATCTCATAAAATAACCTCCTTGTCATACTAAGTACCCTAGTATCACCCCAAAAGTACATCTTATAACATTTTCAACTTGTCGACTTTCGACGAAACTTATCTTCTTCAATTCCTTTTGCTTCTAAGCCTTCCAACCCTCTTAGTAGTTTGTATTCATGATCTTTAATATTTGTAACCTCCATAGTAACATGATTAACTTACTTATGTACTTTCGAAGACGATCTCATTTCTGTGCTTATATCAACAGGCTTACAATGTAGTATCGCATTCGAGAATGTGGGGTGTAATAGGTTTTGTGGGAAAATTTTAAGAAAACATGATTTTTATCTTTAAAATGACTTGAGTTGACTACGGTCAATATTTTCTGTAAATTAGATCAGCATTTTGACAATTCTGGTGGCTTTGTATCGTGGTTTTGGATTTAGGTGCATGCCAGAAATTAAATTCGGAAGTCCCTAACTTAATTTGATGTGATTTTTTTCGAAACTAGTAACATGAACGCTTAAAGATTTCCTAATTTTGATCATAAGTTGACTTCATGGCAAACAGATTCAGATTTTGATGTTCAAACTTGGAATCGGTCTGTATGGCTATTTGAAACTTGTTTGCTAAATTTGGTGCAATTCTAAATTGATTTGACATGATTCGGACGCTTAGATGTGATTCTAGGTGTTCTTGAGTTTACTTTGAAATTTCATTTGTTTTGAGGTTTGATCTGTAGATTTAGATGTTAGTTTGGTTATTTGATCGTGCAAACAAGTTCACATGATGTTATTACACCTGTGTGCAAGTTTGGTTGGAGCCCGAGGGGCTCGGGGTGAGTTTCAAACATGTTCTGAATGAGTTTGGATAGTGCAAAGATAGCTGGTGTCTTTCCAGCTCTGGTGCTCTGTTGCAGATGTCACATTTGCGAGGTCTGGCTCGTAATTACGAGCCTTACTTTTGCAAACAATAGCTCGCACTTGCAACCATAGGCTGGCTGGGCTAATCTCGCAATTATGAGGATCATGTTCGCATTGCAAACCGTCAGTGGTCACATTTGCAATCTCTGAGTTGCATTTGTGACTCATTGTGCTTTTGGGTGATCTTCGCATTTGCAAAGGCAGTATCCACAATTGCAAAGGTGGGATTTTTCCCAATTGCGAATGTTTTGTCGCAATTGCGACTTCTGGGCTTCTGAAGCATAGTTCGCATTTGCGACCTTGGCTTCGCATTTGCACTAGTCGCAACAAACAAGACATCGCAATTGCGACATCTGTAGCTGGGTAATGAGGGAAAATCGGGACTTAGCTCATTTTTAAGCCATTTGTCAACCCTAAACACTCTAGAGACAAATTTCTAAGAGGATTTGAAGCCCCAACAACATGGGATATTTGAAGAAACCCCTTTCTACAAACCTTTCTATAATATAAGAGAAGCTCTTTCTAGTCAGTCGTTCATGCCTTTCGAATATGAAGTCTCCTTCAAAGCTTTAGACAAAGGTGCTTTGTCCATACCTCCTACTCTCTGAACTTTCGGCCCCATGTCAGCCACATAAAAGAGACGATATCAAGTATGCTAACGTGAATCTCAAACGGTCGTAATCAAATCTCTCAATCATTTTCCTTTTTGCATGTCCTTAACTCTCTAAAGTCTTGCACAGATCTCAAACGCTCTAACTGTCGGAAACCTTTCGAGGGTTCCTCAGTGACCGTTTCACTCTGCATAGATTGACTGAATGGAGAAAACTTTCCACTGGCAGGCGATCGTAGTTTTTGAAAGGAGGGACTCGTAGGAAGGGGTGACGACCCGCCGAATTCACATCAGATAAGCATTCAGTTAGCTTGAAAATGGACTCGTAGTTATAAATCAGATGCTTCATCAACAACTATCTTTAGAATGTCTTTTCTAAGAAGTTCTGTTCCAACCAATAGAAAGTTCTCTTTCTTCTAGTCGTGCATCTTAAAAACGACTGTCTTTTGCTCATATTGTCTCCTATGGAGATGGATTGATACGGGGCTTTCTACTTCTTACCTATTCACTTATACTTGAACCATTTTATGGGAACTACTGAAGTTATTGAGAGAGTACCAAATGCTGACGGTGACAAAGTCCTGCAGTGGTAGAACCTCGTGAACAGGGCATGCTATTGAAAAACCTTCTATGAACTTTTCTTCTCTTATGAAATTTTCTCCTCAAAATCGTTGGTAAGAAACTCTAACTTTCAATTACCAATTACTTTTCATGAGATTGCAATATCAAATTTAGGATTTCCAAGGTAGAAGTTAGGGATTAGGGTAGAAATTGGGAATTTTTGTAAAATTGAGATTTATATCTCAAATTGAGGCCATATTCCGAAACACATCATATAACCGGGTTCGAGGCTGAATGGCTAATCAGGTTTTGGTCCGAACCTCGGGTTTTGTCCAGCGGACCTAGGGTTGACTTTTGTTGACTTTATCAAAAATGATCAAAATTGAACCTCTTTCATTAATGGGTAGTTTCTAAAGCTCATTTTGAATCATTTGATTGATAGTTTGCTAGATTTAGTAGGTTTGGAGGCTTTTTGGAAAGGCAAGGCCGTGTGAGGTTGATTGCCTTAATTCACGGAGAGAGGTAAGTGTTGGGTTCAACCTGGACTTGAGGGAATTAGAAATCCTTGAACTATGTGTTATGCAGATTATGTGGGGAAATGGCGTATATGCGAGGTGAAGAGTGTATATACGCCGTCATGATATTTGTTTCCATGTTTTCGGTTATTTCATGATATATCTTGCTTCATGACTTAAGTGTTACATGCTTTATTTGACTTGTATGCCATAATTGCTACTTGTCATTTAATTATTCTTGTACAAAATTGTCCGTCCCTTCCATGAGTCCATGCTTACTCGCTACTTGCCTCTACTTGCTTTACTTGCATGCTTAAATTGTCACCTACCTTATTGTTTTTAATATTTTTTTGCATTCTATAATGTGGTTTCAGAGACGACCTGCTAAACCCTAGTCATTTACCGCCTCTCTTTCCCTTTCCTCTCTCTTTTCTCTCATCCCTTAGAACCCCATCAGCCATGGAACCTTGCACAAATCAGTGCTAGGTCACAAAACCCTTAATCAAATCGTCTTTCCCTGCTTCTCCTTCCCTAAACCCGCTGACTTTCTGTTTTTCTCTTCAAATTTGAGACACCAGACATGGCCAATAAAGTTGAAGCACCCATTTCATCTTCGTTCATTCAAATCCAACTTGCAGAATCGTCCGCTTTGTCCCTAGGTTGTGAGGACGGTGATTCAGTTTCCATTTTTGTTGATTAGATTCAAAATCCCCAATTTGAAACCCTATACCTAAATGCCAAAACATCATTCGCCTGATTTTCTCACATGTTCTTTCAAATCGAAGCACGCATGGCAGATATTTCCAGTCTCATCATTAATAATCGTTGTCCAGAGGCCAAACGCAACGACTTTTGGATAGTGGAGCTTTGACTGATTGACTATCATTCTCAACAGTTGAATCCTTCAACCCCGTGTCTAGTGCTTCCACTGCATCAAGCTTGAAGCCTTGGTCCTAGGCTAATTAGAGAGAATCCTTTTGTGGTTTGCTACCCTCGAGAAGGTCAGTACGTCTCCAACTTTTCTCTTTTGATTGTTTTATTCGAATGTCATGAATATTCTATTATCTTCTGTTAATTATATTCGTTTATGATGTCTGTCACTAGTTTAGAAATTTTATCTTCAATTCATGATAAGGCATTGTTGATTTGTGGTCACTTGTCATGTTTCTAAATATCTCTAATTAGCATTGACTAGATTGTTGTGTGACCATAATGACTCTCTTTTTCAAATCCAAATAGTCTATATGATTAAGTTTTCTTCAATATGCCTTAATGACCTCTCGTGCTTGTCTAGTTTTCAGATTTTCTATTAATGATCCTGTTGTGATCTCTGTCTCTACACATTGTTTTCTATATTTAGTTGTTTTGTAGTCGACATTTGGTGTTTGATAATTCTAACTAGGATAAAACTGAACGTTCATAGTTTAATGTTTCACCATTTAACTGAAGCATGAAAAGTTTAAGTGTTTAAGTGCTCTCCTTCTCTATATTTTTGTTTGTTAACTATAAGAGCAACTTTTGAGTTGTCACTAGACATTCTTATGTTCATATCTAACGGTTGGTTGCATCTATATGAAACAGTAATATTAGGGTGAATCCTTATGAACATTAGTAACCCTTCTGCATATATTTTGTTAAAGTCATATTTTTTGGTCATAAAATAGGACATAGTCATTTTGTTGTAGTTGAATGATAACTGCTTTCAAGATAATTTTATCTGCCTCATGTTTAGATGTAATTCTCAGTATGTATAGATGAGTTAAACCTGTTTGGCACAATACTTTCCTTGTCTTTAATCCCTTTATGACATTGCTATCTTTGTGAAGTTTACCCTGTCTCTGTAAGATTATAACTTCATTTTAAGTACCTATATGTAGTTGATTTAAAATGTTATATGTACCCCTGTTTGTCTTCATGATCCCATACTTTATTTTGAAACTACATTCAGTCCTCTCCTTCCTGCTAATCTGAACTGAATCTGGTCTTTAAATCCGATGAGAAACTCTTTATTGCTACTGACTGTACATGATGGTTTTCTTAAGGTTAATACAATTATGAGAATGTGATAAGTTGAGCACCTTCAGGGGCTCCATGATTGAATCTGTAAGCCTGTAGTCTTACTAAGAATCCCGATCGTGTTCTAGTATCTTTAACAACACCTATAAAACTTGTTTAATTATGACTATTTGTTTGAATCCTCGTTGATGCTTTTAAGAGTTCCAAGCAGTGTTGTTAATCTATACATGTTCTGGTGGTAAGACCTAAGCTAACCAATTTGTAATTAGTCTTCCAAGGCAGAGGTATATATATTTTTGGGTTGCTGCATATCTGAAATGTGTGCTATTTGCCTATCCTTTTAATGTGATCCCAAGTATTATGACTTTAACGGTAATACTATAGTGTTTCTGTCCCCCCCCC
>MCJB01005335.1:119351-199652 GCA_002018475.1 Nicotiana obtusifolia
CCCCCGCCCCCCCAATAGTTGTTTGAAATTTGACCTTTAGACTTTTTTAATATGTGTATCATTCATTTGGTATTAGAAACATAGTCATAAAATGAAACTGTTCTTGGGTCTTTATGTTATTCTATCAAGGGAGAAGCATACTTCTGTGGTAGGTTGTATTGTGGTAGTTGATGTACATTGAAAGGGCTCATTGACACATAAACATATAGGGAAAAATGAGTCATTAATGGTTAGGGGTATTTGGAAGTAGAGTTTAACTCTATCGGAGTTGTTTCGATATGTTTCGGCATTGGTTTTAGAAATTGGAAATTCACTAGTTTCAATAGGCTTCAATTGGGGTGCAATTCGTGATTCCGATATTGATTGATGTGACTTGAGGCTTCAACTAAGTTTGTTTCATCTTTTAAGATGTGTTGGTACGTTTGGTGAATTACGCATGCTTAATGGATCAAAAATTGGACTTAAAGCATTATTGAAGGACTTGAGTTCCTGGTGTAACTGCATCTGCGGTGCGCTTGACCGCAGATGCAACGTCAAAGGTGCAGCTGGAGTGTCGTAGATGGAGAAGGGGCCTAGCTTGGGGATTTTTGGAGAAGCGAGCTGGGTTCCGCAAAAGCGATGTCGCTTCTGCGATATTTGCTCCCCAAAAGCAGAGTTTGGATGTGAAGGGCACAATCTGCAGATGCGGATAGCTTCCGCAAAATGGGAACCCCAGAAGTGGGATTTTGGCCGTAGAGGCTAGTCGGGATCTGTAGTGGGCTTCGCATATGCAACGGTTTTTCTGCAAAAGCGGAAGCACGTGTGCGCTTATTTGGTCGGCAAAAGAGATGGTGTTTTTAAATCGGAGGGTGTGATTGTTTTTCTCATTTTTGGGAGCGATATCTGGAGAGGTTTCCACCTAAATTGAAGAGGTAAGTGACTTTTAATCACTTTTGCCCGTAAATATTAAATACCAATTGATTAATTCACCTATTTCTCATGAATCTAAGTTCGGATTTGGGGATTTTTGGACTATGTTATTGGAGAGTGAAATTCGATGATTTGAGGGGCGATATGTGGTTGGAATTGGATGATTTTGGTATGGTTGGACTCGTAATTGAATGGTATTCGAATATTATGAATTTTGTCAGGTTTCGAGGTGCGAGCGCGGGGTTGACTTTTTGATTTTGGTTAAAGATCATAGCTTTATAATCTAAAATCAATTACTATAGCTTTTATTGATAGAGTTACATTATTTTGGTTAGATTTGAGCCTTTTGGAGGTTGATACGCGCGCGAAGGGCTTGTTAGGGGAGTAATTTGGCTTGCTTGAGGTAAGTAACATATCCAAACATTGTTGAGGTACTAGTTGCTTGAATTATTCATGATAGCTATGCGCTATGGCACACATGTGCGGGGTTCAGGCCATGTGCTAATACGGGGAGGGGGGGGTATTTATCCGTGCTCGGGTTGTGCTTAGGCTATAATATGCCTATAATTGACTGTTAATACTTAAGCTATTATGTTTCTCATATTTGTAGCATTGTTGTGAACTATTTGAGCCATGTTTGAGGCCACATAGAGGTTTAATCCCTGAATGAACTTGATAAATGCTATTTTGTGCTGAAATTGCATATTTGAGCTATGATAGCACACTTTGCACATGCATACACTTTAGCATGTCATTTTCTACCAGTCCAGGTGCATGAGATTTGTTATTCGATCATCACATACATGTGTTCTTATTTATTGCTCATCTGTAGTATGATTGGAATGGGTACTTGTGACCACGCCAGGCGTACTGTGCAGATCCAGGTACATTCGGACGCTGTAATTGCTAGATTGGTGCTAGTACATGCTCGGAGACTTGATGTAGCTGTTATGAAGCCTGCATACCTTGATTCTCCTTCCTTCTATGTTCTCCAGTACTGTTCTACTATTAGGAAGTTGTACTAAAGTTTTCTTTATGATGAGATACTGTAGTGCTCATGTACTGGTTGACACCAGGTGTTGGGATGGTTATAGTAGAGTTTCAGTTAATTTTATAAGATATTTATGAGTTTTTTCCGTTGTTGAGTTTATTAATCCTATTTTATTCAAATGTTTAGTTGTTATGTGATTGTCGGCTTGCCTAGTAATTCTGTTAGGCGCCATCGCGACGTGTTGGGATTTTGGGTCGTGACAAGTTTGTATTGGATCACTAGGTTACTTAGGTCTCACGAGTCATGAGCACGTTTAGTAGTGCCTTGCGGATCAGTACGAAAACATCTGCACTTATCTTCGAGAGGCTACTGAACCATTAGGAAACTTCACTTTCTTGTATTCTTGTTGTGCCGGTTTGTTAATTCTGAAACCTAAATTTTTATTCTTCAATTCTCTCACATATTGTGAGGATGTGTGCGATTGGATCAAGCGGACGGCCGCTGGTACCACAAGCTAGGGCCACGGCAGTGGTAGATGCCGAGGCGCGACTCGTACTTCAGTTAGAGCAGCACCCGTGGAGCCACCAGTTGCTCCACCTCAAGAGCAAGAACCAGATGTGGTCGAGCCCGTGGGACTAGCTCAAGCATGGGTTTTGCCCATTGTGATTCCAGGCCTTCAGGAGGCTTTTGCCAAGATTTTGATTGTATGCACGAGACTTGCTCAAGCAATCTTAGTTCAAGCTGCACCAACTACTTCTTAGGCCGGGGGAGGTACTCAGACTCCTACTGCCAGTACTCTAGAGCAGGTAGCTCAGGGACTCCAGACACTAGGGGTACTACCAGCCCAGCCGGTGGCTGCTGCTCAGGCCCAGGTTGGCCCATATATGAGTGATAAAGAGCAAAAGAGACTAGAGCGATTTGGGAGGCTTAAGCCTCAAGAGTTTAGTGGAGCTGAGTTAGAGGATGCTAAGGATTTTATTGACTGGTATTAGCGGATTCTTGGCACAAGGGGTACTAGTGGGGTTTCATTCACTACTTTTCAGCTGATCGGGGCAGCGTACCGATGGTGGCAGGATTATGAGTTAAGTAGGCCAGCCGATGTAGCGCCACTTACATGGCATGAGTTCTCAGTTCTCTTCTCAGAGAAGTATGTCCCACAGACTCGAAGAGAGGAGTCGCGTAGGCAATTTGAGCTGCTACTCTAGGAGGGTGTGACAATGACTCAGTATGAGATGAGGTTTTTAGAGTTGGCTCGTCATGCGGTATGTTTGGTTCCCATTGAGAGGGAGAGGATTAGGAGGTTCATTGATGGCCTCAACTACGGATTACGTTTCATCATGACTCGGGCGATTGCGACGAGTGCGAGGTTTGACAAGGTGGCTGATTTTGCTAGACGCCTAGAGATGGTTCGTAGTAAGAAGCGTGAGGAAAGGGAGGCCAAGAGGCTTCGTAGTTCAGGTGGTTTCAGCAGTGCCTCATTTGGAGGGAGTCCTATCACAACAAAGGTCGTCCTTATAGACCCGTTCAGAAAACTCACCATGTTCCTCATGGATCTTCAGTTAGCCACTGTTCCTTCAATGAGCGCCCAAGTCAGTCATCATTCAGTGTGTTTCCAGCACAGAGTTCTTACCATGCTTCATCTGCCCAGGGTTCCACAGGCAGTTCTTCGGGTTATCAGGGTCAGCAACCGATCATGAGGGGCTGCTATGAGTGGGAAGACTTGAGTCATCTCAAGAGAGATTGCCCAGAATATTGAGTAGGCTTCCTCAGTGGAGATCTTAGCTTATGATTCCAGTGCCAGCAGCTACACAACCCGCACAACCAGCTTGGGGTGGGGCCAAGTAAGCTCGAGGTTGCCCTAGATGGGGAAGTCGATCAGGTGGTGGTTAGGCTTGTTGATACGCATTTCCTTCCGATGCCACGATGACATGTATTGTTTCAGTGTTCCACATGGATGCTTCTATATTATTTGACCTTGGTTCCACTTGTTCATATGTATCATTGTATTTTGCTCATTGTTTGGAAATGCCTGTGATTCTTTAGTTTTGCATGATTCATGTATCTACACCGGTGGGTGATTCTATAATTGTGAACTATGTGTATTGGTCATGTGTAGTGACTATTGGGGGAATGAAGTCGAGAGTTGATCTCTTACTACATGGTATGGTTGATTTTGATGTGATTTTAGGGATAGATTGGTTATCACCTTGTCATGTATTCTGGATTTTCACGCTAAGTCCGTGATATTGGTGATGCTGGGGTTGCCCAGGGTTGAGTAGAGAGGTTCTCTGGACTATGTTCCCAATAGAGTGATTTCATATTCGAAGGCCCAACAACTGGTTGGGAAGGGATGTTTGGCATATTTAGTTTTTGTGAGAGATGTTGGTGTTGATACTTCTACTATTGAGTTTGTTACGGTACCGAGAGACTTTGTGGATTTGTTTTCAGACATACCGGGCATGCCACCCGACATGGACATTGATTTTGGTATTGACTTGGTGCCGGGCAATCAGCCTATCTATGTTCCTGCGTATCGTATGGCACTAGCAGAGTTGAAGGAATTGAAAGAACAGCTTCAGCAGCTACTTGATAAGGGATTCATCAGGCCTAGTGCGTCATCTTGGGGTGCACCGATTCTGTTTGTAAAGTAGAAGGATGGTACTATGTGGATGTGTATTGTTTACTGGCTGTTGATCAAAGTTACGATTAAGAACAAGTATCTTTTGCCATGCATTGATTACTTGTTTGACCAGCTTCAGGGAGCTAAAGTGTTTTCAAAGATTGAGTTGAGGTCTGGGTGTCACCAGTTGAAGATTCGGGATCCTCACATTCTGAAGACAGCATTCGGGACCCCCTATAGTCAGTACGAGTTTGTTGTGATGTCTTTTGGGTTGACCAACGCCCCAGCAGCATTTATGCATCTGATGAACAGTGTATTCCAGCTATATCTTGACTCTTTTGTCATTGTATTCATTGTTGATATACTGGTGTACTCATACAGCCAGGCGGATCATGAGCAGTATCTGAGTATAGTACTCCAGACATTGAGGGACAAGAAGCTTTATGCTAAATTCTCCAAGTGTGCATTTTGACTTGATTACGTGGCATTCTAGGGGCACGTAGTGTCCAGTGAGGGGATCAAGGTAGATCCGAAGATGATTGAGGTAGTTCAGAGTTGGCCCAGACCGTCTTCAGCTACTGAGATCTGTAGTTTTCTTTTTTTGGCCGGATATTATCGCTGATTTGAGGAGGGTTTCTCATCCATTGCTGCACCTTTGACTAGACTGACTCAAAAGGGGGCCCCAGTCAGGTGGTCTGATGAGTTTGAGAAGAGCTTTCAAAGCTCAAGATTGCCTTAACCACTACTCTAGTTCTAGTTTTACCTTCAGCATCAGGTTCATATACGGTGTATTCTGACGCTTCATTGACGAGCTCGAAACACAAACCTAATGCTCGCTAATCAAATTTAATATAGTATAATATCATATCCACAGGGATTGGATTTAAACAATATTCTCATAGTTTCTAACTTGGTTGCAATCCAATATGATCAACAATTGAGATTTATATGAATTTTATCTAAAATTAACTAAGAATATAAAGCTATTGACTAATGACAGCCGAAGCAAGGAATAAGCAGAGAAGGTTATCAATGGAGAAGATACGGTTTTGATAGGATAGGTGCAAGATAATTGTTTGGGATCTAACTCTAGATAATTCACTTCTAATGTTTAAGTGATTCTCTCGGATTCACTCAATTATGAGTTCACACGTTTAGCAGAAACTCCTCTCTCGATCAAGTCTCATCCTCGCGAGATGAACCAATTTAAGCACGTGAAGATATGCAAGAATGCGTAGTGGATTGGTCTTTGGGATAACCTCTCTAGATTATCCCCCTAACCAGGTTTAATCAATGACTCACCTAGCCACTTTCGATTACTAAGAAGATTTAATGAATTCAACCCACAATATAATGCAAAGATATCACAAGTTATGCCTCTCTCGATTACATGAACTAGTGAATATAGATGCAGCAATTAAATCATCCAAAAATGCTTCAGTGCATACAACTAGAGTTATAATCCACAAACAATCATCAATACACCAAATCCATCAAACCTTAAAGAGAACTACTCCATAATCAAGGAAAATTCCTCACAAATGTAATTAAAGTATAGGAAAACATAAATTCAATCCAAACTCGGGTCTTAAGTGAGGAAGGAATGATGAAATCCTTGTGCTGTTGCTCCTCCAACTCTCCTTTAGCTTCCTTAGGTATAAACTATGTCCAAAGTCAAGAAAATAATATTTTTCCATGTATTTATACCAAGTAGGGCCGGGCAAAGACGAAATCACCTTTTCATAGCCGAAATAGGAAAATAACTCTTTATGCGGGGCATTAGTGGGGAAATCCAGAGAGTCAAAATCTTTCAGACAACTGAAGTTGGGCAGCCGCGGCGCGCCACACACCGCCCCACGCACCGCGGCAATGGGTTTTTCTCAGAGTACGACTTTTTGCTTGATTTTTGACGTCTAGACTTGGTCCTCGATTTGAACACGATCCCAGCTTAATCCTTTGGGCTTCTACTCAGACTTCAAAGCTCCAAATAGCTCGAATTAGCTCCACAACATCTTTATATCTCGTAATCACTCCTACAAGGCATACAACACAATATAAGTGCAAAACACTACCAATTAAATCTCAAACACAAATAAAGTGCAGTGAGTTAGAGTGCAATAAGCGACTAAAACACGAGATAATAGCCTACCATCAACACCCCACACTTAAAATCATTGCTCGTCCTCGAGCAATCAAACTACGCTTCATATAGACAGGACCTTTCCAACAATTCTCATAAGTTATCACAAAAAGAATATTTAAAACAGATTGAGCACAATATCGTAACATCCTTGCCTCAAGATTTGACTCAAAAGCACCACACATTTTTCACAACCCGCTCACTTACTCTAACAAAGAGGTCAATGACATTACCTTTCCTTCATTAATCAAGTGTCTCCACATAACAATAGAGAGTAGTTCCACACAATAAAATTTAAGAACAATCAGGAACTCAAAATAGAAAGAATTCACTCACTCTCAGAAGTAACATTCATATGCCACAAAAGACATACCATAGGCTTGCCCGTAGTGTCTAATCAGCTAATTGAGCTCATTCAGTCAAGGATCAAGTAGGACGTAGCTGGTTATAATGTAGGCTGCGAGATGGGTAGGATACATTTGGATATAAGAGTGACTACACCTCCCTAAGAACTTTGATACATACAAGTAACTATTCAAAACCCCACACTTATGTCAAACCACAACTCCACCTTCACATCAATATACATTAACTCCCTACTTCTTTAAGCACAATTACATCAAGTTACCACTATCAAGAAATATTTTTCACAATCATACACTTATTTTTTTCTTTCCTTTTCAATTCAAGTGGCTCTTACATTTTCAAAACATAACACCATTCTCGTTATTTCAATAGTTCCACTCAAAAGCCAAACCATACACCCCACACTTTAACATTTACAAAGATCATAACAATTTCAAGTGCTCACGAGAGGTACAAGGTTCAAATAGATGGTCAATTCAAACAAATGGGTAAGGCTTGTAATGTGGTTGTCAAAGAAATAGGATTATACGCTCAAAGGGGTTAACTAAGATACATAACAATTAGGTGGGTAAATAATATATCTGGCTCAACAAAGAAATGCCAATATCACTTCCTAAACAGAATAATACTACAATTTCGCTTTGCAAACACACGGGGCAAGTTCTAGACGTCAAATGCAATGCATAGTATAGCACAAAACCTCACACACACATGGCAGGTAACTCACTCAAGATTGGACTATCACGACACTCTAGTCAAAGCAATTAAGCAAAGTTAAGATCTTACAATTTAAGGTAGCTGTACAAGAGCCAAAAACTGAGCCTAAGCGTAAAAACTAAAGCACTTACTATTCTCAAGGCATAATAAGGTTAAAAGATATTGCCTTCAATTCAAATCACAGCACAAGGTTTCCTACTTCCTAAAAAAAACAAAAACTAACTACACCCTGTTCAAACAAAACCCTTAGAAAAGAACCGCAACACAAAAAAAAAAAAAACCAAGAGTAAATTATTACACTACCTAAAAACATAAATTTTTGTCTTTTTCTTTCGACCTTAATCTCTCAAGAAACATGTCGGTGATATCCATCATCGGGAAAAATCAAAAATTCAAAAAAAAAATTTGTAATTTTTTTTCAAATTTTTTTTATCTCTACTAACTTCAACAAACGGAAAAAAAATAATATACATACATACAAACATACAAAATATCCCCCACCCCACACTTTAAGTTGTGGCCAGTCCCTATGGCACACAATTAAAAAGCATAAAGTAGAGAAAACTTCCCTGAATATCTAGTCGGGGTCTGAGTCGAAATCGGGCTCCATTCTTTGCACCCGAACTATTGCATGCATCCATGCAGACAACTTCTTCTTGGCCTTCTTGGGGTACACCCCACACTTATCTTTCTCGATCATTGCAACCTTCTCTTTCGAGCCTTTAACTTTCCACTCAACACTCGCATCTGGTTCTTCCTTTTGTGCCCCATTTGCTATATTAATATCAAAAGTCACAGTCTCCTCACCCACTCTATGCATGAGGTTTCTCTCGTGTATATCTAATATAGCTCTAGCCATCCCTAAGAATGGTCTTCATAGGATGAGGGGGACCTCCTTGTTTTCCTCCATATTCACCACTATAAAATCCACAGGAAATATTAACTTATCCACCCCAACTAATACATCTTCAACTATTCCTGGGCTATCGTAGTCATTTGGTCTGCCAGCTGTAAAGGTATGAGTGCAGACCTTATCTTTCCAATCTCCTTCTCCAGTTTCCTATAAATAGATATAGGCATTAAATTAATTGAGGCACCAGATCAAATATATATATATATATTTATTTATTTATCAAAATTAATATTTTCTAAAGAGCAAGCTATATTAAAACTCCCTGGATCTCCACACTTTTGTGGGAGTTTGTTTTGTAATATCGCACTACAATGCTCCGTGAGCTTCTGTGTTTTATTTTAAGAATTTAGCATAAGAAGGCATTTGTGAGAGTACTTATGTGAATGGTATGTTTACATGAACCTGCTTCAGCACATCCAGAAATCTCCCAAACTGCTTGCCCAGCTTTTCTCTCTATAGCTTTTGGGGGAAAGGTAGCGCAGGCATATGCTTGCTCTCATCATGTTCCTCCCTTCTCGAAGTTTCTCCCTTCTTCTTTTTATCAACATCATTCTTCAGCTGCTCCCCACTTTCTTTTTCAATTTAAACATAATTTTGGAACAGGGTGTGATCTTTCAACACTTGCCCACTTCTCAGAGTTATAGCATTCGCTGTTTCTTTGGGACTTCTCAGTACTAGCAGGGAGAGTTCCTGGAATCCTCTCAGATAATAGAGTTTCTATCTACCCAACCTCTCTTTCTAGGTCTCGAAAACTAGTGCGTAGTTCTTTGATAGCTGCTCCATGTTCCCGCATAGCTACGCTATGAGTTTCAAGTCTCTCATCAATTTTCAGAATGAAGGCCTTCATGAGATCATCTATGCCAGAATGAATGGGCTATTGAGGCTGAAATTGCTGTCTCTACTGATTTTGGTGTGCTGGAACTCTTTGTCCTTAGGGTCTAGAGTTATTTTGTTGCAATGCATTCGCGGTACCTCCAGGTGAACTCCATAAAAAATCGAGGTGCCTCTGACCCATCGCATTAAAATGGTAGTTTCCCACAACATTCACTTCCTCAGTTGAGGCTTGACACTCATGAGTAGGGTGTCCTCTTCCACATATATCACAAGCTATGTGAGGCGTATTTTGTATTGTAGCCATGGTTAGCTTCCTTAATTCTTTAGCCATAGCATCAAGCTGTACCTACACATATGTTTTAGCATCAACTTGGCGAACATCAGTTGATCTTTTTCTTTAAACACTCTCAAAGGGCCACTGGTTAGCATCTTCAAATAACTCATTAAGAATTGTAACTATCTCTTATGTAGTCTTCTTCATCAACGAGCCTCCAACTGCATTGCTCAATTTTCTACGTGAGGCTGGTGTAAATCCATCCCAAAAGTCCTGGATTTGAATCCAGAGTTCAATTCCACTATTTTGACAGTTTCGAACAATCTCCTTAAACCTCTCCCATGCTTCAAAAATACTTTCAGTCTCTTTTTGGCAGAACTTATGCATTTCTCTTCTAAGCTTTCCCATATTAGCTAAGGAGAAATATTTATCAAAGAATTTTTTGGTCATCTCCTCCTATGTTCTAATCGAACCTATGGGTAAGCTTCGAAGCCACTACCTTGCATCATCCTTGAGTGTGAAGGGGAATTCCCTTAAGTACACAACATCTTGTGACACACCATTGTATCTGAAGGTGTTAATAATCTCCTCGAAGCCCATTAGATGTGTATTTGGATCTTCGTTCATCTTCCCTCTAAAGACCACAACAACTCTGAAGGGTTTGAAGCAACTCTTGCATCAATTCGAAATTGTTTGCTAGAAGAGGTGGTCCAACACTTGATAAGCCTTGATTGTTAACGGGTCTAGCATAGTCGCCTAGTGCACTCCCAGGAAGGAGAGCTATATTCCCGAACTAGTCTGCAACCAAGGGTTGATCCTGAGCAATTCTTCGACCCCTATGTTCTTCATAGATAATCTATGCATCTCTAATAGCCACTTCCTTAGCATCCCATGCAGCTTTTTCCTGTTGTGGGATGCCTCTCTTGCAGCAAAATCTACATTATCTTCACCATTTCAAACCATAAGTTCATTGGTTGAGGATTGCCCAACCTTTTCTAACGTTTCAGTGAGATTTCTTTCCTTCCTCAGCTGTCGCAGTTGTTTTTCTATCTCGGGCTCGTATGGTAGCACTTCTTTTGCAGAAGCTCGAGTCATGTACCAATCTAAACCTGTAACCTGCGTACAGTCAACGAACACCAACCATGAAAAGGAAAAAATAAAATAAGTTAAAAAGAAAAATTCTTGAATTAGCACTACAAACTTTTTCAAACACTATTGATTTTCGATCCCCGGTAACGCCGCCAAAATTTGATGAGCACGAAACACAAAACTAAATTGTGCTCGCTAATCAAATATAGTATAGTATAATATCGTATCCACAGGGATTGGATTTAAATATTATTCTCATAGTTTCTAACTTGGTTGCAATCCAATATGATCAACAATTGAGATTTATATGAATTTTATCTAATATTAACTAAGAATCTAAAGCTATTGACCAATGACAGCCGAAGCAAGGAATAAGCAGAGAAGGTTATCAATGGGAGAAGATAGGGTTTTGATTGGATAAGTGCAAGATAATTGTTTGGGATCTAACTCTAGATAATTCACTTATAATGTTTAAGTGATTCTCTTGAATTCACTCAATTATGAGTTCACACATTTAGCAGAAACTCCTCTCTCGATTAAGTCTCATCCTCGCGAGATGAACCAATTTAAGCACGTGAAGATATGCAAGAATGCGTAGTGGATTGGTCTTTGGGATAACCTCTCTCGATTATCCCCCTAACCAGGTTTAATCAATGACTCACCTAGCCACTTTCGATTACTAAGAAGATTTAATGAATTCAACCCACAATATAATGCGAAGATATCACAAGTTATGCCTCTCTCGATTATATGAACTAGTGAATATAGATGCAACAATTAAATCATCCAAAAATGCTTCAGTGCATAAGACTAGAGTTATAATCCACAAACAATCATCGATACACCAAATCCATCAAACCTTGAAGAGAACTACTCCATAATCATGGAAAATTCCTCACAAATATAATTAAATATAGGAAAACATAAATTGAATCCAAACTCGGGTCTTGAGTGAGGAAGGAATGATGAAATCCTTGTGCTGTTGCTCCTCCAACTCATTTAGCTTCCTTAGGTCTAAAGAATGTCCAAAGTCAGGAAAATAATGTTTTTCCATGTATTTATACCAAGTAGGGCCGGGCGAAGACGAAATCACTTTTTTATAGCCGAAATAGGAAAATAACTCTATAAAAATTGCACAGGTGCGCCGTATGGGGCGACGAGCTATGCGGGCCATTAGTAAGGAGATCCAGAATGTCAAAATTGGTCAAAAAACAAAAGTTGGGTAATCGCAGCGCGCCACATGCCGCCCCACGCACCGCGGCACTGGTGTTTTCGCAGAGTACGAATTTTGGCTTGATTTTTGTCGTCTAAACTTGGTTCTCGACCCCCCAAACATGATCTCGGCTTAATCAATTTGGCTTCTACCCAGACTTTAAAGCTCCAAATAGTTGGAATTAGCTCCATAACATCTACAAAGCTCGGAATCACTCCTACATGGCATCAAATACAATATAGGTGAAAAACACTACCAATTAAAGCTCGAAGACAAATAAAGTGTAGTGAATTAGAGTGCAATAAGTGACTAAAACACAAGATTATGGCCTACCGTTATTCGTGGATTGGTATTGGGTGTGTCTTAATGCTGGAGGGTAGGGTGATTGCTTATGCTTCACGCCAGCTGAAGCCCCATGAGAAGAACTACTGGTGGAGAAGAATGAAGAAAGATATAGTAGAGTATATGGCTCGGTGCTTGAACTGTCAGCAGGTGAAGTACGAGCATCAGAGGCCGGGCGGTTTGCTTTAGAAATTTGACGTTCCTGAGTGGAAATGGGAGTGTGTTGGCATGGACTTCATTATTGGGCTCCCTCAGACTTTGAAGAAATTCGATGTTGTTTGGGTGATTGCGGTCGAAGTTCGTGTATTTCATTTCGGTTGCGACAACCTATTCTTCAGAGCGGCTGGCTGAGATCTATATTCTTGAGATTGTTTGTCTTTATGGTGTGCCGGTGTCTATTATTTCTGATCGGGGCATCCAGTTCATGTTGTAGTTTTGGAGAGCAGTGCAGCAAGAGTGCGGTGCTCGGTTGAGTCGAGTACAACATTCCACCCCCAGACGGACAGACAGCCCGAGCGCACCATTTAGATTTTAGAGGAAATGCTACGCGCTTGTGTTGTCAATTTCGGAGGATCTTGGGAGCAGTTTTACCGCCTGCAGAGTTTTCCTACAATAACAACTACTAATCAAGTATTCTGATGGCTCCTTGTGAGGCCTTATGTGGGAGGCGGTGTCATTCTCCAATGGTTTTTTTGAGTTGGGAGAGGCTAGGTTGTTGGGTACTGATTTGGTTTAGGATGCCTTATAGAAAATCAGGTTGATTCAGGATCATTTTTGTACAACACAGTGTAGATAGAAGAGTTACGCTGATAGGAAGGTTCGTGATGTTGCCTATATGGTGGGAGAGAAGGTATTGCTAAGAGTTTGACCCATGAAGGGTGTTATGAGGTTCGGGAAGAAGGGCAAGTTGAGCCCTCAATATATTAGCCTTTTTGAGGTGATTGAGAGGATTGGGAAGGTGGCCAACAAGCTTGCATTGCCAACTAGTCTATCGGGTGTTCACCAAGTGTTTCATGTTTCTATTCTCCAAAAGTATTATGGTGATCTGTCTCATGTTTCGAACTCCAACACGGTTCAGTTAGATGGGGTCTTGACTTGTGATGTGGAGCCGGTGGCCATCTTGGATCGACAGGTTCGAAAGTTGAGATAAAAAAAATATAACTTCAGTGAAAGTTCAGTGGAGAGGACCGACTTAGCCGGTCGTCTTGTGTATTGTAGCCTAGTTACCCCATTTATTGCTTATTCTATAACCACTTGTGGTTACTTGACTTTTTGGGGTGGTTGGTTTGATTCCGAGGATGTTTCGGAGTGAATTGGGGCACTTAGTCCCAAGGTTAGAAGCTTAAGTTAAAAGAGTTGACCGAATGTTCACTTTTGTGTAAACGACTCTAGAATGGAGTTTTTATAGTTCTAATAGCTTCATATGGTGATTTGGACTTAGGCGTATGTTCGGATTTGGATTTTGAGGCCCGTAGATCGTTTTATCTTTAATTGGCGAACGTTTGAAAGTTTCAAATGTTGGACCGAGAGTTGTCTTTGATGATACCGAGCTCAGATTTTGGTTTCGGGAGTTAGAATAAGTCCTTTGTGTCAGCTATGACATGTGTGCAAAATTTGAGGTCAATCGAAGTTGGTTTGATAGGTTTCGGCATTGGTTTTAGAAGTTGGAAATTCACTAGTTTCAATAGGCTTGAATTGGGGTGCAATTGGTGATTTTGATGTTGTTTAATGTGATTTGAGGCTTTGACTAAGTTGGTATCATATTTTAGGATGTGTTCGTATGTTTGGTTGACGTCCGGGGGGCATCGGGTGAATTATGGATAGTTAAAGGATCAATAGTTGGATTTAAAGCATTATGGGTTGCTGATGTAACCGCATCTGCAGTGGGCTCGACCGCAGATGCAACACCGCAGGTGCGACTCGAGTGTCGCTGGTACAGAAGGGGCTTGGATTGGAGATTTTTGTAGGAGTGAACTGGGTTCCGTAGAAGTGACTTCACTTATGTGATGTTTGTTCTGCAAAAGTACAGTTTGGACGTGAAGGGTAGGACCGCAGATGCGGATAGCTTTCATAGAAACGGACCCGCAGAAGTAGCATTTTGGCCGCAGAAGCAGCTAGTCAGGATCTTTAGTTGGCTTCACAGATGCGATGGTTTTTTCACAAAAGTGGAAGCGCAGGTGCGCTTATTTGGTCTGCGGAAGTGAGATCACTGGCAATGTTTTTAAATCGAAGGGTTTTATCTTTTTTTTTTATTTATGGGATTTTGAAGTTCGGTCTAGGGCGATTTTTGGAGAGGCTTCCACCTCAATTGAAGATGTAATTGACTATTAATAACTTTTGTCCGTAAACATTGAATATCCATTAATTATTTCACTTATTTCTCATGAATCTAAGTTAGAATTTAGCAATTTTTGGACTATCTTATTGGAGAGTGAAATTTGACGATTTGAGGGGCGATTTGTGGTTAGAATTGGATGATTTTTGTATGGTTGGAATCATATTTTAATGGGTGTTAGGAATTTGCAAATTTTGTCGGGTTTCGTGGGTCCGAGGTTGACTTTTTGGCTTGAGTTTTTGGTTTTGATTAAAGATTATAGCTTTATCTTATAGAATCAATTCCTATAGCTTTTACTGATAGAAGTACGTTATTTCTGTTAGATTCGAGCCATTCGGAGGTTGATACACTAGGGAAGGGCTTGTTAGGGGAATAATTTGGCTTGCGTGAGGTATCTTATCTAAACTTGGTTGAGGCACTAATTTCCTGAATTATTCATGATAGCTACGTGCTATGGGTGCTCACATGTGTGGGGTTGAGCCCATGTGGTAACACTAGGGGGTATTTATCCATGCTCGGGGTGTGCTTAGGCTATAATATGCTTAGAATTGACTGTTAAGCCTTAAGCTATTATGTTTCTCGTTTTTGTAGTAATTTTGTTAACTATTTGATCCATGTTTGAGGCTACATAGAGGTTTAATCCCTGAATGAAGTTGCTAAATGCAATTATGTGATAAAATTACCTATTTGACCTATGATAGCACACTATGCACATACCTACACTTTAATATGTAATTTATACCAGTCCAGGAGCATGAGATTTGTGAATTTATCACATACATGTATTCTTGTTTATTTGCTCTTGTGTGATATGATTGGACTTGTTGCTTGTGACCACGTTGGGCGGCCTCTGTTGGTATGCCTGGGACCACGCCTGGCGGATTGTGTTGTTATGCCTGTGACGACGCTGGGTGGATTGTGTTGTTATGCATGTGACCAACTGGGCGGATTACGATATTGAGCCTATGACCATGTCGGGCTAGTAGCACATTGAATTGGCCGTGCTTGCTTGTAAATATGGATCCATCCCCCTGAGGTCACCCTCTCGTGTTTTTCTCTTGATGGTGTACTTGCAGATATTATGAAAATCTGGCCAGTGGTTGTTTGAATTTTGCATTTCATCTTTACTTGCAATTTTCGTGGTTAATTACCATATTTAACTGCATGTCATCTCTATATGCCAAACATTGACTGAGGAGTATTTGAGAAACTATACACATACACATATAGATGTTTCTTCCTGTGCTTTCTGACTTGATTTCATTATTGTTCTGTACTTGATAAAATATGAAAACAATACAAGTTAAAGCTAGCATCATTTATATTCGTGCTTCTTTTACCTCGTCAAGGTTAGCTACGATACTTATTGAGTACATTGGGTCGGTTGTACTCATACTACACTCTACACTTCATGTGCAGACCCAAGTACATCTGGTACGCGGTGATTGCTAAATTGGTGCTAGTACCTGCTCGGAGTCTTTGAGGTAGCCACTATGATGCCCGCAGACCTTGATTCTCCTTCATTTTATTTTCTCAACTACTATTCTACTATTCAGACAGTTCTACTAGAGTTTGTTTATGCTGAGATGTTGTAGTGCTCATGTACTTATTGGCACCAGGTGTCGGGATGGCTGTAGTAGAGTTTCTGTTACTTTTATCAGGTATTTATGAGATTTTTCCGTTGTTGAGTTTATTAAACATGTTTTATTCAAATTTGTAGCTGTTGTGTAACTGTGACCTTACCTAGTAAGTGTGTTAGGCGCTATCACGACGGGTTGGGATTTTCAAGTGTGATAATCACGTTGTTTTTCTTATGTGAGCTGTTCAGCTAATTTTTTATTGATAAATCGGAAATGTTTGAGATCTCGAGGTGTTTGATATTATCTGTCATATTTGTGATTCTTAAGTGTTTAGTACGCTTCATCATCTTTTGTGTTGATATTTCGTAAATATTGTTGTTGAGTTGTTTATGTTAATATTGTGAAATTGTTGGGTATTGGTTTGCACGTCACAAGCTGTATTGAAATTATATGATATGATACGAAGGAATAGGGACGGAATGTGATATGAGATAATGATATGGTGGGATAAGGTTGCGCGTCGCCTATGATTTGATGTGTTTTAAGTTTTTTTTGGCTGTATAGACTGTTCTCGGTGTTGTGATATAAGATTTGAGATTTGGCTGTTGTGCGACCCTTTTGGTAGTTGACTTGTCCGATTATTTCACTTTATTATTTTATTTCTATTCATGTTCTTGTTATTATTGTTTTATATAGGTTTATTGTGACTGTCTTGTCATAGCTTTGTCACTACTTCGTCGAGGTTAGGCTCGGCACTTACAGAGTACATAGGGTCAGTTGTACTCATGCTACACTTCTGCACTTCTCGAGCAGATACCGGAGATGGTCCTAGCGGCGTGTAGAGGATATCTTTCCCGGACCAGCTATCAGTAGGATGCTTGAGGTAAAGCTGATGGTGTTCGAAGTCCCTAAAGTCCCTTCCATTCCGTTTTTACTGTTTATTTAGTTTCAAACAGTTGTATTTTGTTCAAACTTTATCTATTGTACTCTAGATGGTCATGTATTCGTGACTATAGATTTTTGGAATATGTTTCGATTACATCATTTGGTATTTATCAATCTATTTCAAACTGTTATTTTTTATTATCATTAATGTTTTGATTTAATTAGTTAAAAATGGTCAAGTAATTTAGCTAACATAGGCTAGCCTGGCTAGTGAAATGTTAGGCGCCATCACAGTTCAGAGGATGGAATTTCAGGTCGTGATAAGTTGGTATTAGAGCACTAGGTTGGATAGGTCTCACGAGTCATGAGCAAGCTTAGTAGAGTCTGGAGGATCGATACAGAGACGTTTGTACTTATCTTTTAGAGGCTATAGAGCTTTAGGAAAAAATTTGACTTGTTTCTTTCTCTATCGTGCGACTTTCTTCTATTACTGAAGTTTGAACCACTCTATTTTTGTTCTCTCGCAGATGGTGAGACCATTCATAGCATATACAGTGTAGCAGGAACCAGAGCCCCTATTGCAACCAATCACAGGGGTAGAGGCGAAAGCCGAGGTAGGGGCTGAGCCAGAGGCATAGCTCAGCCTAGAGCACGTACAGCAGCACCCATTGCAGAGCCTCAAATCGAGCATGAGAAGGAGATTCTAGTTCATACCGCACCAGTCGGACCCGCTCAGGTCTCGAAGGGATTCATTGCTACCCCTGTATTCAAGACGCCCTAGTCTACTTCGTGGGCCTTATAGAGAGTATGGCCCAGGCCTGAGTATTTCCTACGGCACAAACTATCCCTCAGGCTGGAGGAGGAGCCCAGACTACTTGCTCTCACACCCCGGAGCAGATGCCTCCCTTGTACCAAACTTTGACAGTTCCTGCAGTTGGAGTAGTTCAGCTCGTGGTTGCCTTACAGACTAGGGAGAGTCCCACAATTTCTTCTAAGGGATTGATGATGTTGGATAAATTCACAAAGCTCTTTCCTATTAATTTTGGTGGTACACCATATGAGGACCCACATGATTATTTGAATTGTTGCTAGGAGGTGTGAATCGTTGCTACGAGGTGTTTCGCAACATGGGTATTATGGAGTCTAATGGAGTTAACTTTGCACTATTGCGGAAGACAGGTTCTGCCAAGAGGTGGTGGCAGGATTATGAGCGGAGCTAGCAGGTTCATCGCCACTCACACGGGATAAGTTTTAGCAGCTATTTCTGGTGAAGTTCATTCTTTTTACTCTGAGGGAGGAGTACCACCGGAAGTTCGCGCGTCTTCAGCAAGGTAGCATGATTGTTACCAGTACGAGACCAGATTTATGGACCTAGCCCGCTATGCAACTATCTTCATTTATATTGATATAGAGAGGGTGAAGAGATTCATTAAGGGTCTTACTTTTGGTATCTGGCTACAGATGGCCAAGGAGACTGGGATGACACTCCTTTTTATAGGGCCGTAGAGATTACTACACGGATCGAGTTGATTAGTGGTCAAGGTAGAGAGGCGGTATCTGAGAAGAAGCCTCGTCATTTTGGTTTTTTCAGTGGTGCCATATCTGGAGGAAAGGTTCATTTGGTAGAGGCCATCCTCACAAGCAAATTCAGTTAGTGCTTCAGGTAGCACACGATGTCTCGGGCAGTCGTGGTTCTTATGAGCCTCGTCCTGAGCAGCTAGCCAATAGTGCACCTTTAGCTCCTATTAGTGCACCACCACTACAGAGTTACTACAGTGGTTATCTGGGCCGTTAGGGTAAACCTTAGCTTTAGCAACAACAGCAGCCAAGTGTCTGCTTTGAGTGTGGAGGTACAGGTTACATCATGAGGTATTGTCCTAGATTGATGAGCAGCAGACCATTGCAGGTTTCTCGTGCCGCAATTTTTACACCGATTGCTCCACCGCCTACTCAACCAGCTAGAGGCGGGAGTCAGACAACTAGACGTGGTGGTCAGACCGTTAGAGGTGGAGGCTAGCATGTTACAGGCCATCCGAGAGGTGGAGGTCAGAGTGGTGGGGCCCAGCCTCGTTTCTATGCATTTTCAGCTAGACCTAAGGTAGAGTCATTTGATGTTGTTATCATATGTATTGTTCCTTTTTTCCTGTTTTGAATCATATCTGGTTATGCCTCGTGATTCTTTGAGTGCCCCAATTTATGTGTCCAGGATTGTGGGAGATTATATTGTAGTGGATCGTGTTTATTGCTCGTGTGTGGTTTCTATCGAGAGCTTTGATAAAATTGTAGATCTTCTACTTCTTGAATGTTGGAATTTGATGTTATCTTTGGCATGGATTGGTTGTCACCTTCTCACGCTATTTTGGAATGTTACGCCAAGACTGTGACATTAGTCATGTCGGGGTTCCCTCGATTGGAGTGGAGGGGGACTCCAGGCCATTCTACTAGCAAGGTTATTTCTTATTTGAAGGCTCAACATATGTTCAAGAAGGGGTGTCTAGCATATTTGGCCTAGATCCGTAATCCTAGAGTAGTGGTTTCATCCATGGATTCAGTATCAGTTGTGTGTGAATTTGCAAATGTGTTTCCTACAGATTTGCCAGGAATGCCACCCAAAAGAGATATCGTCTTCTGTATTGACTTGGCTCCGGGAACTCAGCATATTTCAATTCCACCATATTGTATGGTCCTAGTTGAGTTGAAGGATTTAAAGGAGCAGTTGCTGAATTTTCTTGATAAGGGATTCATTAGACCTAGTGTCTCTCCTTGGGGTGCACCTCTGTCGTTTGTAAAGAAAAAGGATCATTCGATGAGGATTTGTATAGATTATCGACAGTTGAACAAGGTTACTATCTACAACAAGTAACCGCTGCCGATGATTGATGATTTATTTGATAAGTTTAGGGTGCCAAAGTGTTTTCGAAGATTGATTTGAGATCTGGCTACCATCAGTTGAAGATTAGGGCATCTGATATCCCTAAGAGATTTTGGGACTCAGTATGATCACTATGAGTTCTTAGTAATGTCATTTGTCTTGACTAAGCCATCAGCATTTATTGATTTGATGAACCAGGTGTTCTATCCCTATTTGTACTCATTTGTGATCGTCTTCATTGATAATATTTTTGTCAACTACCGCAGTCAAGAGGAGCTTGAGCAACATCTTCGATTGTACTTCAGGCTCTAAAAGATAGTCAGTTATATGCTAAGCTTTCAAAGTGTGAGTTTTGGTTGGACTCTGTTGCCTTTTTGAGCCATGTTGTGTCTTCCGATGGCATTAAAGTTGATCCTATGAAAATTGAGGCAGTTACAAACTAGCCTAGACCTACCTTAGCTACAGAGATTCGGACCTTCCTAGGTTTGGCGGGTTATTATTGCCGGTTCGCTGAGGGGTTTTCATATATCTCAGCTCCATTGACAAAGTCGACCCAAAAGGGTACTTTTTTGCAACGACCCGATCGGTTGATTTGAGAGTTGTAGCCCCATTCACCTATTTACTGCTCATTTTGTACTTTATAGTTGTTATGTGACGTGCCGGAGTAGTCGGTGCAGATCCGGAGAGATTTTCGAACGAATGGAGATACTTAGTCTCAAAGTTAGAAGCTTGAGTTGAAAAGGTTGATCGAATGTTAACTTATGAGTAAACGACTTTGGAATCCAGTTTTGGTGGTTCCGTTAGCTCCGTTGCGTAATTTTGGATTTAGGAGCGTGTCCGGATTGTGATTTGGAGGTCCGTAGTGGAATTAAGCTTGAAATGGCGGAAGTTGGAAATTTGCAAGTTTGACCGAGAGTGGACTTTGTGGTTACCGGTCTTGGATTGGAGTTCCGGGAATTGGAATAGGTTTTTGGTGTCATTTGTGACTTATGTGCAAAATTTTGGGTCAATCGGACGTGATATGATAGGTTTCATCGTTGTTTGTAGAAGTTGGAATTTCCTTAGTTTCAATAAGCTACAATTGGGGTGTGATTTGTGTTTGAGGTGATTTGAGGGCTCAACTAAGTTTATATCATGTTTTAGGACTTGTTGGTATGTTTGGTTGAGCTCCCGGGGCCTCGGGTTGATTCGGATGAAAAACGAGATTTGGTGCATTGCTAAAGCTGGGAGTCTGCTGGTGTAATCACACCTGCGGATTTTTTATCGCAGGTGCGAGCTCGCACAAGGGAGCATGGAAGCGCATAAGCGGAAAGGAGAGAGTGGGGCAGTGACTGCAGGTTCGAGGGAAATTCCGCACCTGCATGATCGCAGATGCGGACGAGGGGTCGCAGAAGCGCAGGTATCTGCATAAGCAGTCTGCTTCTCGCAGAAGTGAGTCCGCAAAAGTGGAGGCAGTGGAGCCTTGGCAAGACCACAGAAGCGGTGGATTTTCCACAAAAGCGGAACCGCAGATGCAGTTAAGTTTCGTAAGAGCGAATAGGTTGGACAGCACCATAAATTCAAGGGTTTGCGATTTTTCTTCATTTTTAAGATTTCAAGCTCGGGATTGTGCGATTTTTGAGAGGATTTTCGAGGGGTTTCTTGAGGTAAGTCACTTGTGATCCGTTTTAATCAATAATCTTGTTGCCCCATTAGATTTCCCTTGTTTGTGTTTATTTAAGGTGGAATTTGGGAGTTTGAAGCTAGGGATTTCGAAGTTTGATTTGAGATTTTGGGTGTCGGATTTTGGTAAATTTGGTATTTGAACTCGTGGTTGGATGGGATTTTGGGTTTTGTGACTTTTATCAGATTTCGAGACGTGGGCCTGGGGGGCTGGCTTTTGAATTGACTTTTGACTTTTGATTAATAACTTAGTGTTTTTCTTATGGAATTAAATCCTTTAGCTCGTGTTGATTGTATGAATTGTTTGTGGCTAGATTCGAGGCATTTGGAGGCTGACTCATGAGGTAAGAGAGTGTTGAGTAGGAATTTGCACAGTTTGAGGTAAGTAACAGTTTTAAATATGGTCCTGAGGGTATGAAACCTAGTATTATGTGTCAAGTGATTGGTTTTAAGGTGACACACATGCTAGGTGATGGGCGTGTGGGCTTGCACCGTAGGAACGGTAACTTGGTCAATTCTTTGGAACTGTGTAGTTGAATAATCTATTCTTATCCGTATATTCTCCACGTGTTATAGAAATTGAACTACAAACCATATTCGAAATCATGCTTCGACTATGTGTTGGCACTGTAGGGACCCACAAAGGTCGTGCACATGTTGAATTATCTGCTAAATTGCTATCCTATACTCAGTCACAGTTTTACTTGCATATTACATCTCAGTCTCTATTGTTCATTATTGATACATTATATCATTGTTTTTTGGGCTGATTATCATGACTATTGAGAGCCCGAGAGACTGGAGAGGTTAATGACTGAGTGAGGTCGAGGGCTTGATGGTGAGGATATTTATGGGATCGGGTTGCACGCCAGGGCATGTTTTATTGATTTATGTCATGATTGGCTTGTTACAACACTTGGGATGAATGAGCCCCTTCGGAGTCTGTACACACACCCCGTGAGCGCAGGTACCTACTGAGTGCGAGTGCCGAGTGCCGAGCGACTCAGCAAAATTAGAGAACGTGAGGAAACAAGTGACTGTGAGGTTTGAGTGAATGGGAGGACTGAGTGACTGTTGCTATGAGATTATACACTTGAATTCATTACTGTTGCACTTCAGCTGGCATATATCAATGTCATGTAATTTCTGAGAGATATTATATCCCGTTTCAATTGAACTTGACATGAATTAACTGTTTTGGTCTTAATTGTCAAACGTGAAAGCATGCCTTCCTTCCTATGTTGAAATTTCTGTAATATAACTATATATGTGAAGCTCGTCACTACTTTCAGTCCATTATTTAGTCTTGTTACTTACATAGTTGGTTGTACTCACGCTACTCCCTGCACTTCGTGTGCATATGCAGCTGCTTCTGCTCACAGTGGGTGTTGATTTCCTTGCGTAGCTTGATCGTTAGAGATTCCAGGGTAGTTTCTCGACATTCACAGACCTTGTCTCTCCTTCCCTATCTTTCCGCTTTATGTATTTAGTTTTAATCTTTCATAGACATTACTTCTAGATTGTTGTTGTATAGACGCTCATGTACTCAGTGACACCCCGATGTTGGGAATTTCGATATTGGGTTTTGACTTTCTATCCAGTTTTTGAGAGCTTTGGCGATTTAAACCTATGTTATTATTATTTTTCATTTAAAAGTGTCGGAAGTATCTTCTAGTATCGGTTTGCATAGTACTATGATAGGTACCATCACGACGGGTTGGTTTTGGGTTGTGACAAGTTGGTATCATAACCTAGGTTACATAGGTCTCACGAGCCATGAGCAGATTTAGTAGAGTCTTGCGGATCGGTACGGAGATGTATGTACTTATCTTCGAGAGGCTGTAGAATACTTAGGAAACTTCACATTTTTATATTCTTATCGTGAAAATTTGTTGATTCTGGTAACTAAATTTTTATTGTTCTATTCTCTCGCAGATGGGGAGGACACGCGCCACCTGACATGACAACCAGCCACCAGTACCGCCAGCTAAGGCTACCAGAGGCCGAGGTTGCGGTAGGGGATGCTGTAGGGGCAGAGGTGTAGCTCGTACAACAGCTAGAGCAGCACCTACAGATCCACCAGTTGCTCCAGCTTAGGAGCAGGTTCTAGTTGTGGTTGAGCCAGTGGGGCCAACTTAGGCACCAGCTGTGCCCATTGTTATACCAGGACTTCAGGAGGCTTTGGCTCCGATTTTGACAGTGTGCATTAGCCTTGCTCAGGCGGTCTCCGTTTCAGCCGCAGTAGCCACTTCTCAGGCCGGGGGAGGTACTCAAACTGCCTCCACTCGTACACCAATGCAGGTGATGTAGGGACTCCAAACACCAGGGGTACTACAAGCCCAGTTGGTTGTAGTTTCTCAGGCCCAGGTGGGTCTCGTTATGACTGATTATGAGTAGAGGAGACAAGAGAGATTTGGGAGGCTTCAGCCTCCAGCATTCAATGGGGTCGAGTCTAAGGATGCCCAGGACTTTTTGGAAAGGTGCCAGCGGGTTTTTCGCAAGACGGGTATTCTGGAGACCAGCAGGGTTCATTCACTACTTTTCAGTTTACTGGGGCTGCCTACAGATGGTGGGAGGCTTGCGAGAGGCGCAAGCCAGTCGGTGCAGCACCACTTACATGGCGTGAGTTCTTCGTTCTCTTCTTGGAGAAGTTCGTTCCACAGTCTCGTAGGAAGGAGCTGTGTAGACAGTTTGAGCAACTATGTCAGGATGGCATGTTTGTGACTTAGTACGAGATGAGATTTTTCGAGTTAGCCTGCCACGCTGTTTGGTTGGTTCTCACTGATAGGGAGAGGATTAGGAGGTTCATTGATCGCATCACATATCAGTTGCAGTTGCTTATGACTAGGGAGAGGGTATCTGGTGCTACTTTCGACGAGGTGGTTGATATTGCTCGGCAGATAGAGATGGTCCGTAGTCAGTAGCATGAGGAGAGAGAGGCCAAGAGGCCTCGAGGTTTGGGTTGTTTCGGTGGTGTTTCATCTGGAGGCAGTCTTACCACTGCAGGGGTTATCCTAATAGGCCTGCTCAGATAGCTTGTCCAGCTCACCGTGGTGCATCATCCAGCCATGGTTCAAACAGTGCTCGTCAGAGTCAGTCATTTATCAGTGCCCTTCTAGCTTAGAGTTTTTCCTGTGCTCCATTAGTTTAGGGTTCATTTATCCCACGCCCTTCTAGCAGTTACTCGGGCACTCGGGGCCCGATTCAGTCCCCACCACCACCACTTCCGGGGAGTTGCTCTAAGTGCAGAGAGTTTGGGCATATGTGGAGACAGTGTCCTCGTCCCCCCGGGAGGCCCATTGTAGCAGAGGAGTTAGGTTGCGACTTTCGCACCAGTTACTTCACCACCCACCCAGCCCGGAGTGGAGCCAAGGTAGCTAGAGGTTGCCCTAGAAGAGGAGGCCGATCAGGTGGTGGTCAGGCCGAATTCTATGCTATTCCTACCAGACCAGATGTTGTTGCTTCAGATGGAGTGATCACAAGTATTGTCTCAGTATGCCACAGGGATGGCTCTATATTATTTGACCCTAGTTCCACTTATTCGTATGGATCATTGTATTTTACTCATCATCTCGATAAGCCCCGTGAGTCCTTCGTTTCATTTCTTCATGTATCTATGCAAGTGGGCGATACTATTATTGTGGATGGATATATCGGTCATGTGTAGTGACTATTGTGGGGATTGGAGACTAGAGTTGATCTCTTATTGATTACTATAATTGATTTCGACGTGATTTGGGTGTGGATTGGTTGTCTCCATGTTATGTTGTTCTGGATTGTCACGCTAAGACTGTGATGTTGGCGATGCCGAGGTTGCCAAGGATTGAGTAGATAGGTTCTCTATACTATTTTCCAAGTAGAGTGATTTAATATTTGAAGGCCTAGCGATGGTTGGGAAGGGTTGTTTATCTTATCTGGCCTTTGTGAGGGATGTTGGTGCTGATAATCCTACTATTAATTCTGTTCCGGTGATGCGAGAGTTTCCGGATGTGTTTCCTGCAGACCTGACGGGTATGCCGCCCGATAGGGATATTGACTTCTGTATTGACTTGGTGTTAGGCACTCTGCCTATTTCTATTCCTCCGTAGTGTATGGCACCAGCTGAGTAAAAGGAATTGAAAGAGCAGCTTTAGGAACTTCTTGATAAGGAGTTTATTAGACCGAATGTGTCACCTTGGGATGCACCAGTTATGTTTGTGAAGAAGAAGATGGTACTGTTCTGATGTGCATCGATTATAGACAGTTGAACAAAGTTACAATCAAGAACAAGCATCCTTTGCTGCGCATTGATGATCTAATCGACCAGCTTCAGGGAGCGAGGGTGTTCTCTAAGATTTACTTGAGGTCTTGGTATCACCAGTTGAAGATTCGAGACTCAGATATTCTAAAGACAACATCCAGGACCCATTATGGTCATTATGAGTTCCTTGTGATGTCTTTTGGGCTGACCAACGCCCCAGCAGCATTCATTCATCTGATGAACAGTGTATTTCAGCATTATCTCGACTCGTTTGTCATAGCATTCATTGATGATATCCTAGAGTATTCACTTAGCCAGGAGGAGCATGCCCAACATTTGAGGATTGTGTTGCAGCGGTTGAGGGAAGAGAAGCTTTATGCCATGTTCTCCAAGTGTGAATTTTAGCTTTGTTCAGTGGTGTTCTTGGGGAATGTGGTGTCCAGTGAGGGGATTCAGGTGGATCCAAAGAAGATAGAGGCAATTCAGAGTTGGCCTAGACCATCCTCAGGTATGGAGATTCGGAGCTTTCTTGGCTTGGCCTGTTATTATCGTCACTTCGCTGAGCGTTTCTCATCTATTGCATCGCTCTTGACCAAACTGACCCAAAAGGGTGCTACTTTCAGGTGGTCGGATGAGTGTGAGGAGAGCTTTCGGAAGCTCAAAGTTGCCTTGACCATAGCTCTAGTTCTACTTTTGACTTCAACTTTAGGCTCTTATATACTATATTGTGATTATTCTTGGATTGGTATTGGGTGTCTTGATGCAGGAGGGTAGAGTAATTGCTTATGCTTTGCGCCAGTTGAAGCCCCATGAGAAGAACTATCCTGTTCATGATTTGGAGTTGGCTGCCATCATTTATGCATTGAAGTTTTGGAGGCATTATCTCTACGGTGTGTCTTGTGAGATATTTACGGATCATCGAAGCCTTCAGCACTTGTTCAAACAAAAGGATCTAAAATTGAGGCAGTGAATATGGTTGGAGCTACAAAAGGACTATGATAGCACTGTTCTGTATCATCCGGGAAGATCAATGTGGTGGCCGATGCCTTGAGTAGAACGATAATGAGTATGGGCTGCCTTGCATTCATTCCTGTTGGTGAGAGACCGATTGCAGTTGATGTTCAGGCTTTGGCCAACCAGTTTGTGAGATTAGATGTTTTGGAGCCCAGTCGGGTTCTAGCTTAGGTGGTTTGACGGTCTTATATGATCGCATCAGAGACCGCCAGTATGATGATCCCCATTTACTTGTCCTTAAGGACATGGTTCAGCACGGTGTTTACAGAGATGTTACTATTGGGATGATGGGGTGTTGAGGAAGGGTTGGATTTGTGTGCCTAATGTAGATGGGCTACGTGAGTTGATTCTTGAGGAGGCCCACTTTTTGCGGTATTCCATTCATCCAGGTGCTGCGAAGATGTACCAAGACTTGAGGTAGCACTATTAGTGGAGAAGAATGAAGAAGGATATAGCGGGGTTTGTAGCTCGGTGCCTTAACTGCCAGCAGGTAAAGTATGAGCATCAGAGGCTAAAAATTCCATAGTGGAAATGGGAGCGGATCACCATGGAGTTTGTAGTTGGGCTCCCATGGACTTCGATGAAGTTTGAATGTCATTTTTGTGATTGTGGATCGGCTGACCAAGTCTGTGCACTTCATTCTAGTTGGGACTACTTATTTTTCAGAGCGGTTGGCTGAGATTTACACTCGCAAGATTGTTCGCCTCCACGGTGTGCCAGCGTCCATCATTTCAGATCGGGCCGCGCAACTTACATCGTAGTATTGGAGCACCGTGCAGCCAGAGTTGGGCACCCAAGTTGAGTTGAGTACAACATTTCACCATCAAACGGACGGACAGTCCGAGCACACTCTTCAGATACTGGTGGACATGCTATGCGCTTGTCTTATTGATTTCGGCGTTTTGTGATCAGTTTTTGCAGCTCGCGTAGTTTGCCTACCACTACAACTACTAGTCGAGCATTCTGATGGCTCCGTATGAGGCTTTGTATTGGAGACAGTGCCGATCTCCGGTGGGTAGGTTTGAGCCTAGGGAGGCTAGGTGATGACGTCCATATCCACTACTAAAAAGTAAATGGACACGGTCGCATGCAATATAATTTACCCAACTATGATTCAGGGTCGAATCCTACGGAGAACAATATGTAAGCAATTAGGCGTGTAAGAGAATTATCACTTATTATGTTAAGCCAAAAACTTAGATAGGTTTTGAAAAAATATTTATAACTAATTGCAAAAATGTAAACTAACCTAGAAAGTAAGTAAAATCATCAAAGGCTACAAGTATGAATGCATTGGGAGTTACACTCAACTAATGATCCAATGTATTTCACGATTTTACAAATATGAGTGAGTTTATGTTAATTAGCCTCAGGTAATAATTCTATATTAGCTTCTTCTGAAGACTAACAAGACATCCTAATTGAATTATCCCTAAAATAAGTAAGTGATTAAGCACACCGTTATATCGCTACAAGTAGTTCGATCCTATCCCTGGGTAGAATCTATAAAGTGAGGGTTAACGCCTCAAGTTCTTGTTAATTAATCTTTCACTCCAAATTATCTTTCCCAAAATTAATTCGAACTGAATGGGAAAGTTCTAGGGTTAGGTAATCCCTTTGGAAACATTAAAGAACAAGAATAATTAAAGAAACAATAACTCACTTCATAATAAATAAAAATTGTTCAATACATAGGAAAAACAAGATATTTAATCCACACTTTAAATATGAATATTCCCACTTAGACATTACAATACAAAGCAAGGAAATGAAGAAATGAACATAAATGGGTAAGAACTTCTCAACCAAAAGCTTCAAATCTTCAAGATTCAAGTGTGTGTGTGAGAACCCTAGCTCCAAAACATGTGTTCTGTTGTCAAGATATATCAAAGATTTCCAGAGATTGGCCAAAGATGTGTTTCCAATAAGCTATGTCGTGTATTTGTGGGTTTGGAATGGAGAAAAATATGGATTTTCAATCCTGCCCAGGTATGAAGCCCGTAGGCCGCACCTGCAGAAGAATCATTGCTGGTGTGATTTAGCAGATGCAGATTCCGGATCGAATAAGTGAATTTTGGTGGAAATGGCTATTCCGCAGAAGCGAAGATGTTGCCGTAGAAGCGGCTTCACAAATGTAGATCTCAACAGCAGAAGCGGTTATGTATAAACAGATTCGTGGTCGCAGGTGCGCTTCCAGTAAATTTCTTCTATTGCGCAAATCTGGCTCTTTTTTTCGCAGATGCGGGCCCATAGAAACGGGCACCCTTCCGCATATGCGATTTCACTAAAGGCATTTTGTACTTCTTTCCCTCTTTTTTGCACAATTTCACTTCATTTGATCTCAACTCTCTTCAAGGTTCATTGTACTTGAAAATCTAGCAATGCACACCATAAATCGCCTCATTTTATAATTAAAGGACACAAAAACTAAAGAGAAGAGACTACAATAAATGGTAAAATCACCACTCATCAACACCCCCAACTTAAAGCTTTTGCTTGTTCTCGAGCGAATCAAAACCAAATTCTCAATGAGGCTCTAACATTTAAAGCTCAATTAGCATCGCTATCATCTTCAAATCACATTCTCCAATTAAGAACAACACATATGGTTTTGGTTGGTACTAATATTTTTGCTCAAGCATGTGAACTCAACCAAACAACTCCCTATTTAAAACAATCTCAAGAATGCAATGGAGTTTCAAGCTTGTAATTTAGACTTAGGGAAGGGGAGGATAAACATTTAAGATACAAGTGACTACACCCTCCTTGAACACTACTCACATTTTTCTTTCTTTTTGCACTTTGCTTCTTTTTAACCCACATAGTCCTTATTGACATCTAGTTACCAACATAGAACCACTTTAAAGGACCTCTCTAATTTTATCAAGACTCCATTATATATATACATATATACAAACACATACATATATGTTCTTCAGATTTTTTATTGGAGCTTGAGTATCTTTATCTAACACAACTTTGAGGTATTTGCTTCTACCCACAATGTACATCTTCACCATTTCCCAATTAACACCAACACCTCCAACAGAGGCTTTTAGCCTCATTCTTAACATTCAACGAGGGATAGGTTCAAAAGTGGAAATTATTTCACAAAAAAGGCAAAGGTTTGTAATGAGATAGCCAACTAAAAGGTTAAAGATTCAAATGGGGTTGACTAGTGATAGTATTTATGCAATGGTATGCTCGAAAGGCTAGAAAGGCTTTTTCAAAGATCACAAAGAATGCCTAAGGTCATCCCTCCAACCAAACATAATTAACATTAGCATTGAAAGACCAACCGGGCAAGTTCTAGATGATAAAAGTAAACACAAGAATTATTTTTAACAAAAACAAACACAGATGGCACATGACCTAATCAAGACGGATCAATTTTACTTTTTACTAAGAACAATTTGAGCAATATCATGCCAACTAGTTGGAAAGAGTCACAAAATGAACCAAAATGTTATCACAAAAATTATTCATCCCCATGCAACTTACTTTGAGCAATATCATGCCAACTAGTTGGCAAAGAGTCACAAAATGAGCCAAAATGTTATTCATCCCATGCAACTTACTTTTTTTATTAACAACCAAAATTCGGAGGGGTATTCTTAATTCACACTTCACATACAAGAGACTAATTTTATTTGTACCAAACAATCCACAAGTCTCCACATACCAAAACAAGAGTAATTCTCTTAAGAAAGTTTTCCAGTTCAACACAAAAATATTCCTCGGGAAAGAACCGTAGCATAAAGAAAACCCAAAGAAATGTATTGAAAAGTATATTACTACTAAAGAGCTAAAAATAATATAAACTAAAAACTACTAAAGAAAATGAAATAAACACTAAAGGAATAAAATAAAATAACTAAAAACTACTTAAGGAAATAAAATAACAAAAGCAACTAATACTAAAGGAACAAAAATAACATAAACTAAAAACTACTAAAAAAAAAATTAATAAATAGATAAAAATAAAATAGAATAACAAAAGCGACTAATCCTAAAGAACAAAAATAACATAAACTAAAAACTACTAAAGAAAATAAATAAATAAATAAATAATTAAAATAACCAAAGCGACTTATCGACAATTATACCACCAATCATAAACCACGCCCTGTAAAGGCACATGATAAACAATAGTTGAACAAGCCCGATAAGGGCACACAATATCCATACAAAAGCATAAGTCCATAGAGGGCACAAGTTAAGCATCAATGTAAAAATAAGGTATATCTCTAAAGCCACCCTCAACTAAAAACACTACAGTGTCCTCGCTGCACAATATCTAGAAAAAATAAGAGTAGTTTGAGGATATCCCCGAGGTCTACATCAGACTAGCTGACTGCGAGAAAAAGCTAATCACTGCCGTATAGAGCTCTCGGCCTCATCGTTATCGGTAGCATCAGCATCAGCATCAACAACACTCGACAAGAAGGAATACTCTTCACTATTTGAAGACGGCCTTGATGCCTCTCCACATCGTTATCATGAACTTGCTCTTCTTCCTCCTGGTGGAAATCTGTCTGAAGATCTACATGTGCCTTGGTTGTGTTGCCATAGGATGCCTCGAGCCTTCTAACAGAAGCTACCAACTTCTCCTGCGACTCCACTTGCTTCTTCTGTTTCTCCAAGTAAGTCTTCATTTCTTCCATGGTAAAAAACTCGGGCGCAGGCTGGGAGTGTGAGGGCCCACTAGGGAGCTGTGACACTAAGTCGCGGATGGAGACAAGCTGTGAGTTCAACATCCCAAACGGTCCATCAGGCAGGGCAGCGTGTGAGGAGGACTCTAGTCCGGCTGCAGTGGTGACTTTCCTCTTCTTGCAATTTACTGCACTACCTCGCCTATTACTCTCAACGGATGAAAGGGTTTGTCGGTCGGTAACCATCGATTGGTGCTACGCACCTCAAGATCTGCCCGCCGGCACAACTCTGTAATCAATGAAGGGAACATCAAGCCTGAGCTGTCGTCTAGCAATTACTCTTTCAGCTCCTGAAGGATATAATGGTCGACATTCCCATAAATGCCATCTAGTATTCATGCAATAATCAGGGCTCTGCCATATGAACCATCGGAAACATTTCCACACGATGATACTCTGTTGCATATTATGTAGAGCCACATATTGGCCTCAACTGTGAAGTCGATGGACTTCAAATCCTTTCTCTTGTTTTCCTGCTTTGCTCTCATGCCTGCTGGATAAATTTTAGAAACTATCCAATCTCCGTTTGAGCAATGATCTTTTTCTCGTACCGGCTCAAGTGGATGGTCAGGATGCCCTAGAATATCATTGATTTTTTTAGTTCCAAACCTCACTGTTTTGCCTCAGATGGTGAGTTGTGGGTCATTGAAGATTGTACGCTTAAGGTTTGCGTAAAACTCACAAACCCACTCCTCATTAGCCTTACACGGAGTAGGCATGAAACAAGACCAGCCGATGGTCTGTAGAAGGCCATAAAACTCTGGAAGTAATTCGGCCAATTTATCCTCGGGGATTCCCTTTTCAAGCACGACCTTCTTTGTAAAAAGGTTTTGATAATATCGGCAATGACAATCAGCAGAAATGAATTGTTTAGTGTCGAGTTGTTCCGCCTCAGCATTTTCCTCAATTTCATGATGAAACACTGTATTTTTATTTGTGTTTTGTTCTATTTTGAAGCCTAAAGTACCTAAATAATCAAAACAAAGTTAGTCGAGAATTATAATCATGTTAAGCAATTCAAAACAATGCAATTAGGCTAAAGAATCAAGCCAAATAGGCCCAGCAAGTCAAAATTACATACCCATTGTTTTTGCACAAAGTGCACAATTACCACACATGCGGAAAAAGCCTCGCAGGTGCTCCGCTTATGTGAAAATCCTATAGCTTTTGCGAAAAGTGATTGCTAACCAAAACTCGCACCTGCAGAATACACATCGCAGGTGCGAAGCCGCATCTGTGGCATATTTCTTGCTTATGCGAATTTGCACAGCTGACCAGAAAATCACAACTGCGATAAAGGCATCACAGGTGCGAGGCCGCTTCTGCGGTGTTCATCAGGGGTTTCAATAAAACCCAGAAGTTGCCGTATAATTTAAATTCCAACATGATTTTGGCACATAATTTATAGTCAAGAATTCTAAATTAGTGCACTACATGAACATACGGCTTGATTAAACATGATTTTAAGGTACTTAGCAACAGAAACATTTAACGAGCAAAGAGAAATCATGCTTCTTTAAACAAATTAGGTACTCAGATTTCCCCCAAATGTTTGTCAACAACAACAGCTCACAAATGCACACTCTCAACCAATTTCCTCACCCTAATATCAGCATTAATCAAGAGTGGAAAAAACGAGGCTGTGGAGAATGACTGTGAAGAAGAAGAAGATTAAAATCGAAAAGAGAGCAGGTGAGAGAGGGGCGAAGACAATTACTTGATTTTCTTGTGTGAGAGCAGTAGAAATTAAGTGCAGTGGAGGGTTGAGCAGTATTTGTCTGAGGGAAGAGAGGGAGTTTTGAGTTTTGGGGAAAAAGGGTTGTGAATTTTACCTAATGAGAGGCCTTTTTCTCTAAACTTAACTGATAGGTTGCTTCTGCGGGCTTTTTACCACTTCTGCGCCTTCGCTTCTCTGGTTAGTGAACCGCTTCTGCGAAGATTCCGCATCTACGCTCCAGCTGGCGCTTCTGCGGTCTGCGAGTAGTGTTCTGCAGATGTGATTTCACTAGATGCCTGATGCACAGATTTGGCAGCCACTGCTTTTGCTCATTCCAACACTTCAACCTCCTCAATTCAACTCTAAAAATCTGAAACTTGGCAGATTATTCAAAAATAATATACTAAGCTATTCTAAAAAAGAAAAATTCAAAGACGACTAAAAATTTTGAAATAATGGGTTGCCTCCCACCGACCCCCGCATTTTATGTCGTGGCATGACGGGAATCAACTTTGCTACTTTTCTCGACACTTGGACGATATGAATTGGTCAACTAACTTGGAATCAAGCTTATGACCACGAGCGATGGGGGTGATAAGTAGATGATCAAGCCAAACTTTAATTTCTTCATTTTGCATTTCTTGGGTTTAATGTGAGCAATGTCATTTTGCCTTCTTGAACTTTCAAATTGTAAAATGTATGGCCTTTTCCTTTCCTCTTTGCAATCCCTCACTGATTCGTGTAATTCAATTCCCACATCACCACACAACTCCAATGTCGAGAAATGCTTGGAATGTGACATCAAGCGTCCTAATTTCAATTCTTTCCTAATTTTGACATCCTCTTGGTCCCCCGAACTAGAGGCAATTTCAACCATATTTTCGATTACAATGGTTGACTCTAATTCGATATTTTCTTGGCATCACTAACAATCGTAGAGTCGGTTGGCGGGTGTTCAATTTTTTATTCCTTAAAATAAAGCGCACTTTCATCCTCGAAGTTGGACTTTTCTTGAGCTCTTTCTACACTCTCAACTAATATTTTTATTTGAGCTTCTAAAGTGCGGATATTCTTATCATTTTGAATCAAAACTTGTTTCAAGTCCTCGAGTAGTTTTGCTTCGCCTCATTTCAAGAATGGCCTCCAACATGAACACCATCCTCTCACTTTGAGCATTTGATAGTTCTTCTTGGTTTTGATCAAGTGCCAAAGAAGGATTTTCGACTTCAACCTCTAAGGAAGGTTCTTGGCTATCATTCACTTCCGAGGCCTTTCGGACCTATAAAGCTTCAAGCATTTCTCCCATTCGTGAGTTCAACCTTTCAAGCGCTAAATCATTTTGGAGATTATTTTCCAAAAGCTCCTTCAAGGCATTTTGCTCTTTGTTTCCTCCTTCAAGTAGACATTCCAACATGAGCTTGAACTCTCCATTTTGACCATGCTCAATCTCTTCCACTTCCATATCCCTATCCTTGTTATCACAAAAAGTAGACTAATCATAGCGGGGGTTCGGGGAAGGGAAGGACAAATAAGCATAATTATCCTAATGGCCATTCGGCCACCACACTTATCACAATACTCCACTCATGGGTTTGAGATTGTGCCCACAATCTGCTTCCGAGAGACTTTAAATAATTTTTCCATGAGTGTGGTCCTCCACAATAAGGACAAGGGTCATCAAAGTATGAACAACTACCATCTGAAAAAATTTCATTATATGATGCCATTTTTCAAAAGCTAAAAAAAATGAACAACAAAAACAACAAGAAAAATAAACAAAGATGATAAAAATAATTATACAAATATTTACAAGTTTGGACTAAAGCACGTACGCGTACTTATCAAACAACCTAAATACGCCAAATTATTCCCCGGCAATGGCACCAATTTTTATGACGTTCAAATCCACTGCGAAAAAGTAAATGGACACAGTCGCATGCAATATAATCTACCCAACAATGAGTCGGGATCGAATCCCACAGAGAACAATATGTAGGCAATTAGACATGTAAGAGAATTATCACTTATTAGGCTAAGCCAAACACTTAGTAAGGTTTTGAGAAAATATTTATAACTAATTGAGAAAATGTAAACTAACCTATAAAGCAAGTAAAATGATCAATGGCTACAAGCATGGCTGCACTGGAAATTACACTCAAGTAACGATCCAAATTGTTTTACGATTTTACAAATATGAGCGAGTTTATGTTAATTATCCTCGGGTAATAATTCTATATTAGCTTCTTCTGAAGACTAACAAGACTTGCCAATTGAGCTATCCCCACAACAATTAAGAGAGTAAGCACGCCTTAATATGGCTACAAGTAGTTCAATCCTATCCCTAGGTAGAATCTACAAAGTGAGGGTTAACGCCTCAACTTCTTGTTAATTAATCTTTCCTAACCCCAAATTATCTTTCCCAAAATTAATTCGAAGTGAATGGGCTAGTCCTAGGGTTAGCTAATCTCTTTGGAAAATTAAAGAACAAGAATAATTAAAGAACCAATAACTCCCTTCATAATAAATAAAAATCGTTCAATACAATGGCACAACAAGATATTTAATCCACACTTTAAATATGAATATTCCCATAGACAAGATTCAAGTGTTGGAAAAAATACTACACACTTAGGTATTCAATACAAATTAAGGAAATGAAGAAAAGAACATAAATGGGTAAGAAATTCTCAAACAAAAGCTTCAAGTCTTTAAGAACCAAGTGTGTGTGCAAGAACCCAGCTCCAAAACTTGTGTTCTCTTGTCAAGAAATGTCAAAGATGTCAAGAGATTGGCCAAAGATGTGTTTCCAATAATTTAGGTCGTGTATTTGTGGGTTTGGAATGGATAAAAATGTGAATTGTCAATCGTACCAGGTCTGAAGCCCATTGGCCGCATATGAGGAGGAATCATCGCAAGTGCGGTTCTGCAGATGTAGATTCCTGATTGCAAAAGCAAATTTTTTTGGTGGAAATGGCTATCCGCAGAAGCGAAGATGTCGCCGTAGAAGCAGCATCGCAAATGCGGACCTCAATCGCAGAAGCGGATTCGTGGTCGCACGTGCACTTCCAGTGAAATTTATTCTACTCCGCAGATGCGGCTCATTTTTTTGCCGATGCGGGCCTGCAAAGCGGGCACCCTTTCACAGATGCAATTTCACTAAAGGAATTTTGCACTTCTTACCCTCTTTATTTGCACAATTTCACTTCATTTGATATAAACTCTCTTCAAGGTTCATTGTACTTGAAAATCTAGCAAAGCACACCATAAATCACCTCATTTTGTAATTATAGGACAGAAAAACTAAAGAAAAGAGACTAGAATAAATGGTAAAATCACCACTCATAACTAGGCTATTAGGTACTGACCTAGTCCAGGATGCATTGGACAACGTTAAATTGATTCAGGATTGGCTTTGCACAGAGCAGTCCAGATAGAAAAGTTACGCTGATAAGAATGTTTGTGATGTTGCTTTCATGGTTGAGGAGAAGGTATTTCTCAAGGTTTCGCCCATGAAGGGTGTTATGAGGTTCGGGAACAATGACAAGTTGAGCCCTCGGTATATTTGGCCATTTGAGGTACTTTAGAGGATTGGAGAGGTAGCTTACAAGCCTGCCTTGCCACCTAGTTTTTCAAGTGTGCATCCATTATTTCATGTTCTATGCTCCGGAAATATGTCGGCGACCCGTCTCATGTTTTGGATTTTAGCACGGTTTAGTTGGATGGTGATTCGACTTATGATATGGAGCCGCGGCCATTTCAGAATGACAAGTTTGGAAGTTGAGGTCAAAGAACATAGTTTCAGTGAAGGTGCAGTGGAGAGGTCATCCAGTTGAGGAGGCTACTTGCGAGACCGAGCAAGAGATGTGGAGCAGATGTCCACCCCTATTTGAGACTCCAAGTACGTTTCTAGACCCGTTTGAGGATGAATGTTTTTTTATGAGGGGGAGGATGCAACGACCCAGCCGGTCATTTTGAGAGTTATAGCCTCGTTCCCCTATTTACTGCTCATTTTGTGCTTTATAGCTGCTATGTGACTTGTCGGGGGTAGTCGGCTCGGATCCAGAGAGATTTTGGAATGGATTGAGGTACCTAGTATCAATGTTGGAAGCTTAAGTTGATAATGTTGACCGGATGTTGATTTATTAGTATACGACTCCGAAATGGAGTTATTGCGGTTTCGTTAGCTCCGTTGGGTGATTTTGGACTTAGGAGCGTGTCTGGATTGTGATTTGGAGGTTCGTAGTGGAAATAGGCTTGAAATGGCAGAAGTTAGAAATTTGGAAGTTTGACCGAGAGTGGACTTTTTAGTTACCGAGCTTGGATTGGAGTTTCGGGAGTTGGAATAGGTTTCGTGGTGTCATTTGTGACTTCTTTGCAAAATTTGGGGTCAATTTGATTTGATAGGTTTCAGAGTCGTTTGTAGAAGTTGGAATTTTCTTAGTTTCAATAGGCCTTAATTAGGGTGTGATTCATGTTTTTGATGTTGTTTGAGGTAATTTGAGGGGTTCAACTAAGTTTGAATCATGTTTTTGGACTTTTTGGTATGTTTGGTTGAGATCCGGGGGGCCTCGGGTTGATTTCGGATGGTTAACGGATCGAAAATAATATTTGGGGCATTGCTGAAGCTGGGGGTCTGCTGGTGTAATCACACCTGCGATTAAAAATCTGCAGGTGCGAGCTCGTAGAAGCGAGCATGGCAGCACAGAAGCGAAAAGGAGAGAGTGGTGCAGTGGCCGCAAGCATGAGAGAAATGTCGCACCTGCGTGATCACAGATTTGTACGAGGGATTGCAGTAGCGCAGGTGTCCGCAGAAGCGGACTGCTTCTCGCAGAACCGAGTGCGCAAAAGCGGAAGCATGATCGCAGAAGCGGAGGCAGTGGAGGCTTGGCAGGACCGCAGAAGCGGTTGATTTTCCGTAGAAGCAGAATCGCAGATATGGTTAAGTTTCGCAGGAGCGAAAAGGCTGGACAAAACTTTAAATTCAAGGCTTCGCGATTTTTCTTCATTTTAAACATTTCAAGCTTGGGATTGGGCGATTTTTGAGAGGATTTTTGAGGGGTTTCTTGAGGTAAGTCACTTGTGATCATTTTATAATCAATGATCTTGTTTCCCCATTGGATTTCCCACCAAGTTTGTGTGTATTTAAGGTGGAATTTGGGAGTTTGAAGCTAGGGATTTGGAGACTTTGAGTGGGTTTTTGGTGGCGATTTGGTGTCAGATTTTGGTAAATTTGGTATGGTTGGACTCGTGGTTGGATGGGCCAAGGGGCCGGCTTTTGAATCAACTTTTGACTTTTGGTTAATAACTTAGTGTTTTTCTTATGGAATTAAATTGTTTAGTTCGTGTTGATTGTATTGAACTGTTTGTGGCTTGATTCGAGGCATTTAGAGGCCGATACACGAGGCAAGAGCATGTTAGAGTAGGGATTTTCATGGTTTGAGGTATGTAACAATTCTAAATATGGTACTGAGGGTATGAAACCACGTATTATGTGTCATGTGATTGGTTTTGAGGTGACGCACATGCTAGGTGAAGGGCGTGTGGGCGTGCACTGTAGGAACGGTTACTTGGTCAATTCCTAGGAACTATGTAGTTGAATAATCTGTTGTTATACGTAAATTCTCCATGTGTTATAGAAATTGAACTGCAAACCATGTTAGAAATCATGCTTAAACTATTTGTTAGCACTGTAAGGACCCACAGAGGTCGTGTACATGTTGAATTATCTGCTAAATTGTTGTCCTGTACTTAGTCACATTTTTACTTGCATATTACATCTCAGTCTTTATTGTTCGTTATTGATACATTATATCATTGTTGTTTGGGCTGATTATCATCATTATTGAGAGCCCGAGAGACTAAGAGGTTAATGACTGGGTGAGGCCGACGGCCTAATGGTGAGGATATTTATGGTATCGGGCTGCACGCTGCAGCATGTTTTATTGATTTATGCCATGATTGGCTTGTTATAATGCTTGGGCTGAAGGAGCCCCTTCGGAGTCTGTACACACCTCCAGTGAGCGCAGGTACCTACTGAGTGCGAGTACCAAGCGCGAGTGCCGAGCTACTGAGAGAAATGAGAGAACATGAGGAAACGAGTGACTGTGAGGTTGGAGTTAATGGGAGGACTAAGAAGATTGAGGTGGTTCAGAACTGGCCTAACCTACGTCAGCTATAAAGACTCGAAGCTTCTTGGGTTTGGTGGGTTATTATCGCCGGTTCGTCAAGGGGTTTTCATCTATCTCAGCTCCATTGACCAGGTTGACCCCAAAGGGTGCTCCTTTCAGATGGTCCAACGAGTGTGAGGTGTGATTTCAGAAGCTCAATACCGCATTGACTACAACCATAGAGTTGGTATTGCCTACAGGTTCAGGATCTTACACTGTGTTTTGTGATGCATCGCGTATTGGGCTTGGAACGGTATTGATGCAGGACGATAGGTTGATTGCCTACGCGTCTCGACAGTTGAATGTTCATGAGAAAAATTAGCTTGTGCATGATTTAAGGTTGGCAGCCATTGTTCCCGCGCTGAAGATTTTGAGGCACTACAGATATTCCATGTGAGGTCTATACCAACCATTGGAGTCTCCAGTACCTGTTCAAGCAGAAGGACCATAATTTTCGGCAATAAATATGGTTAGAGTTGTCAAAAGACTATGATATCACCATACTATATCATCCGGGGAAGGCCAATGTAGTGGCCAATGCATTGAGTAGGAAGGCTGAGAGCATGGGCAGTTTGGCATATTTACTGGTGGTGGAGAGCCCACTAGCCATGGATGTTCAGGCCTTGGCAAATCGATTAATGAGGTTGGATGTTTGGAGCCTAGCCCGGTTCTTGCTTGTGTTGTGGCACAGTCATCATTGTTGGAATGTATCAAGGATCGCCAGTTTGATGATTCTCACTTGTTGGCTTTGAAAGACACGGTGCAGCAAGGTGGTGATAAAAGGTTTTTTGATTAGAGATCATGGTTTTATTTGCCTTCAAGGCCAGATTTGTATTTCAAGTGTTGATAGGTTAAGAGAGATGATCCTTGAAGAGGCTCACAGTTCGCGCTATTCCGTTCACTCGGGCGTCACAAAGATGTTCCGTGATTTGAAACAACACTATGGGTGGCAAAAGATGAAGAAAGATATTGTCGATTATGTCTCATGGCATTTGAACTGTCAACAGATGAAGTATGATTATCAGAAATCGGGTGGGTTGACTCAGAGATTGGAGATACCGAGTGGAAGTGAGAGTGCATTACAATGGATTTTGTGGTAGGCTTACCACGAACCTTGAGGAAGTATGATGCAGTCTAGGTTATTGGGTACTGGTTGACAAAGTCCGCACACTTCATTCCGGTAATAACTTCCTATTCTACAGAGCGGAGGGCTCAAATTTACATCCGGTAATTATCCGCCTGCACCATGCCCATTTCTGATTGAGGGACACAGTTCACATCAAACATTTGGAGAGCCGTGCAGCGTGGGTTGGGAACATGCGTTGAGCTGAGTACCGCATTTTCTCCTTAGAGGGACAGAAAGTCCGATCACATTATTCGGATATTAGAGAAAATGCTGTGGGCATTCTGTATGGATTTTGGGGGTCAGTGGAATAAGTTTTTACCTCCAGCGGAATTCTCCTATAACAGAAGCTATCAGTCGAGCATCCAAATAGCTACATAAGAGGCCTTATATGGGAGGCGATGTCGTTCACCGGTTGGTTGGTTTGAGCTCGGTAAGGCTAGGTTGTTGGGCACTGATTTGGTCTGTGATGCTTTGGAAAAGGTTAAGGTGATTCTGGAGCAACTTCGTACAGCTCAGTCCAGGCAAAAGAGATATGCAGATCGGAAGGTTCGAGATGTAGCCTGCACGGCACGTGAGAAGGTTCTTCTCGGAGTGTCACTTATGAAAGGCGTGATGCAGTTTGGCAAGAAGGGAAAGTTGAGCCCGAGGTTTGTGGGCCCGTTTGAGATCTTGGAAAGAGTTAGGAATGTTGCTTATAAGCTTGCATCGCCTCCTAACCTAGCAGGAGTACATCCGGTATTGCACATCTCCATGCTTTGGAAGTACCCTGAGGATAGGTCACATGTCTTAGACTTCAGCACAATGCATCTTGATGAGAATTTGACCTACGAGGAAGAGCCGATGGCTATTCTAGACCGGAAGGTTCAAAAGTTGAGATTAAAGAGTTTTCCTTCTGTGAAGGTGTTGTGGAGAGGTCAGCCGATTGAGGAGGCTACGAAGGAGTCCAAGTCCGATATGAGGAGTAGATACTCGTACCTTTTTACCACTACATGTTGACAAGCACAGAACATTTACTTTAATTATGCTTGCTAATAAAAGATAGTATAGTATAATATTATATCCACAAGGATTGGAGTTAGACAATATTTTCGTAGTTTCTAGCTTGATTGCTATTCGGGAGAATCAATTGTTGAGATTTATGTGATTAAAACTACAATTAACTAAGAATATAAAGCTATTGACTAATGACAATCGCAACAAAAGCAAGCAAGGAAGTTATTAGTGGGAGAAAATATGGGTTGATTGGATAGGTGCAAGATAATTGTTTGGGATCTAACCATAGATAATTCACTTCTATTGTTTAAGTGAGTCCCTCGAATTCACTCAATTATTAGTTCAAACGTTTAGTAGAAACTCCTCTCACAATTAAGTGTCAACCTCACAAGATGAACCAATTTAAGCACGTGAAGATATGCAAGAATACGTAGTAGATTGGTCGTAAGGAGAACGTATCTTGATTATCCTCCTAACTAGGTTTAATCAATGATTCAACTAGAATCTTTCGATTATTAAGAAGAATTAATGAACTCAGCTAACAATATGATGCAAATATATCACAAGTTATGCCTCTCTCGATTACATGAACAAGTGAACATAGATGCAACAATTAAATCATCTAAAACGGTCCAATACATAAAACTAGAGTTATAATCCACAAACAATCATCAATACACCAAATCCATCAAACCCTAAAGAGAACTACTTCATCGATATCGAGCAACTCATCAAAAATAAAGTTAAAGTAGAGGAAAACATAAATTCAATCCAAACTCTTGTCTTAAGTGAGGAAGGAATGATGACAACTAGCTCAACAACAAAATACCTAAACCACTTCTAAGATTGAATAAAACTACTATTTCGCTTTGCAAGCACACGGGGCAAGTTCTAGACATCAAATGCAATGTACAGAATAACACCAAATCTAATACACAGTTTAAGGTGGTTATACAAGAGTCAAAAACGGAGCCTAAGCGTCACAACTAAAACACTCAGTATTCTCAAGACATAATAAAGTTAAGAGATATTGCTTTCAATTCATATCATAGCACAAGGTTTCCTACTCTTAAAAGAAATAAAAAACTAACTACACCCCGTTCAAACAAAACCCTTGGAAAAGAACCATGGCACCAAGAAAAACCAGGGGTTAATTTCTATGTTTGTTCGAGGACGAACGTTTCTTTTAGAGGTGGAGAATATGATGATTCAACAGGTCGTTTTGAGTGCTACCCTTAATATTCGTGTTTTGACCTTTCATAGATTCTTTTGATGATATGTTTCCTGTGTGCGCAGTTCTTGTCGCTTTTCGAAAAGCATTTATATGAAATTTTGACGAAAACGTGATTTTTGACTTAAAATGAGGCTAGAATTGACCACGATGAACGTTTCTTGTGAACGATCTCAGATCGGTGTTATGATGATTCTTGTAGGTTTGTATGATTTTTTTGACTTGTACACATGTTTAGTTGGGGTCCCGGGTGGCCCCGAGTGCGTTTCGGCACATTATTTGAAAAACTGGAAAAGTTGAGTTTTAAGTTGAAATTCTTGAGTTTTGAGGATCGATCCTTGATGTTTCATGTTATTTGATGATTTGAGTCAGCAAGCGAGTTCGTGGGATGTTATGACACTTGTGCGCATATTCGTACTGGAGACCGAGGGGCTTGGATGTGTTTTGAATGTGTTTTGGTTGAGTTTTGAAATATTGAATCTATTGAATTGCTGCGGTAAGGTTGCAGGTCTCACATTTGAAAAACCTAATCAAAATTGCGAGCCTCGCGTTTGTGATGTCAGCCAGCTTTGCAAATGTGAAGCTTTGGCCGCATTGGCGATACTAAGGTCCTTCGCAAATGCGAAGGAAAGGTCGCATTTGCAACATCTTAGGACTGTTACACTATTCGCATTTGCGGACAGTTGTCACATTTGTGGGCATCGCAATTGCGAATAAGAGTTCGCAATTGTGATACCTGTAGCTAGATAAAAGATGGGACAGTTGGGACCTAGCTCATGTTACACTTTTTTCAACCCTATAGTCTAGATAGACGATATCTTGAGAGCTTTTCTTCCCAAATTCATTGGTAAGCATCTTTATCTAGTTTTCAATAAATTTCAACTACTTTTCATGAATTTTCAACATCAAATCTCTGAATATTAAGGTAGAAATTAGGGATTTTGGGTAGAATTTAGGAATTTGTAAAATTTAGGTCGGATTTAGAAACAAATCACATAACTGAACTCGAGGTGAATGGGTAATCGGGATTTTGTCTGAATCTCGAATTTTGACTAAGCGGAACCGGGTTTGACTTTTGTTGACTTTTTCAAATATGATCAAAATTTAACCTTTTTCATTCTTGAGTAGTTTCTAAAGCTTATTTTGAATGGTTTAATGATAATTGGTTAAATTCGGTTGGTTTGGAAGTTTGTTTGAAACAAAAATTTGTGGTTGATTATTGATTTGGTTACGACTCCGGAGCACGTTGCTACCGTCTATCAGACCCCAGGTGCACTACCTGCGGACGGGGACCACCCAGTTGCAGCAGTTATGCCAGAACCCAAATCATTCGCGACCATTGAGTAGTAGAAACGGTTGTACAGATGGACTAGGCTTCGTCCTCTTGTCTTTGGAGGTGAGCGATCATAGGACCCACGGGATGTCATTGGCTATTGTAAGGAGAGGCATGGGGATATTGGAGTCCAACGGGGTGGACATCACCACTTTTCAGCTCAAGGGCAAGGCCCGAAAATGGTGGCAGGCCTACCTCCAAAGCTGGCCAACAAGTTCACCTCCCTAGACTTGGATCAGTTTACGCTTCTATTCTTGGAGAAGTTCATACTACCTTCAGAGAGAGAGGAGCTTCGGGGTCAGTTTAAGCAGCTCCATCAGGGTCATATGTCTGTGACCTACTACGAGGCGAGATTCACTGACTTGTCTCGTCATGCAGCTATTATACTCCGCACAGATGCAGAGAGGGTTTGGAGGTTCATTGCATGTCTGCACCTTGAGATCCAGGTTTCTATAGCCCGTGAGACAGAGATGGGGACTTCATTTCATCAAAACATGGATATATCTCGGAGGATCGAGCGTATCCACGACCATTGCGGAGAGTTTGCATCGAGGGATAAGCGGTCTCTGCATTTTGGGGAATTCAGTACCGCCACGTCTGGGGGCAGAGGTCAGTTTATGAGGGGCCAGTTTAGCATGCCCATGCATTCAGCACCACCTCCTGCTGGGAGTGCTCCAACACGACCCTACTTCCGTGCTATTCCAGCGAGTACTTACCGTCCGTCAGCTATTCAAGGTTCCTCCTGTGGGTACTTAGTCCATCAACGTCATACCTCGGGTCAGCAGTTCACCACTTCGAGGGGTTGTCTTGAGTGCGGGGAGTTGGCCATGTGAAAAGGTTTTATCCCAGACTTCGGGGCAGGGCAGTGTAGTAGGACCATCGGCCTATGATTACTGCACCAGCTACCACACCGCCCTCCCGCCCGGTGGGCGCAGAGGGCAAGTAGGTAGCGGTCGCCCTAGAGGTGGAGGCTAGTCAGGTGGCGCTCCGGCTAGATTCTATGCTTTCCCAGCTAGGCTAGAGGCAGTTGTCTCTGATGCAGTGATCTCATGTACTATTTATGTCTACTGTAGGGATGCTTCAGTACAATTTGATCCATGTTCTACTTATTCCTATGTGTCTTCTCTATTTTCTGCTTATCTGGATGTATCTCGTAAGTCCTTGGGTGTTTTTGTATATATTTGTCCACGCCAATGGATGATTCTATCATTGTGGATCGGGTCTACTCGTCCTGTGTAGTGACTTTCTGCGATTATGACACTTGAGCGGATATTCTATTGCTCGATATGGTTGATATCGAGGTTATCCTGGGCATGGGCTGGTTGTCTCCGTACCATTACATCCTTGATTGTCATGCCAAGACTGTTACCTCCGCGATGCGTGAGTTGTCCAAATTATAGTGGAGGGGTTTGTAAGTTGGTACTTCAAGTCGGGTTATTTGAAGGCTCGACATATGGTCGAAAAGGGTTATTTTTCCTATTTGGCCTTTGTTCGATATACTACTGCAGAGGCTCCCTCCATAGATTTAATGCCTGTGGTATGGGAGTTTTCCGATTTTCTTTCTGCTGATCTACCAGATATGCCACCGGATCGAGAAATCAATTTTGGCATTTATTTGGTGTCAGACACCTAGCCTCTCTGTACTTTGCCTTATCGCATGGTTCCAAAGGAGTTGAAAGAGCAGTTTTAGGAGTTGCTTGAGAAAGGGTTCATAAGGCCAAGCGTGTCACCTTAGGGCGCAGCGGTGTTATTTGTGAAGAAAAGAGATGGGAGTATGTGGGTGTGCATTGATTACACCTGTTGAATAGAGTGAAAATCAAGAATAAGTAACTATGTCCATGCATTGATGATTTGTTTGATCAGCTACAGGGTACTAGAGTGTTCTCGAATATCGACTTGAGATATGGGTATCACCGGCTATAGATTTGAGCTTCGAATGTTTCGAAGAAAACTTTGCTAATGATGTCATTCGGTTTGACTAACGCCTCGGGGACGTTTATGGATTTGATGAATCGGGTGTTCAAGCAATATCTAGACTCATTTTTCATTGTCTTCATTAATGACATGTTGATATACTCTCGTAGTATGGAGGACCAGGAGCAGCATCTGAGGTTAGTGCTTTAGACCTTGCGGGAACAAATGCTATATGCTAAGTTCTCCAAGTGCGAGTTCTGGTTATATTATGTGGCTTTCTTGGGCATGTTGTATTGGGTGAGAGTATTAAGGTGGATCCCAGGAAGATCGAGGCGGTTCAGAGTTGGCCTCTTCCTACCACAGTGACCGGGATCAGGAGTACCTTGGGGTTAGCAGGTTATTATCGTCTGTTTGTGGGGGGCTTCTTGTCTATCGCCCGTTGGTTTGGGTTCTTTATTGATGTAGGACGGGCGAGTTATTGCATATGCTTCACGTTAGTTGAAGCCCCACGAGAAGAATTATCATGTGCATGATTTGGAGTTGGCCGCGATAGTTTCATGCCCTCCAGATCTGGAAGCTTTATCTTTATGGGGTGTCTTGCGAGGTTTACACCGATCATCGCAGTTTGCAACATTTTTTTAAATAGAGGGATCTTAATTTGAGGCAACGTAGGTGGCTTGAGTTACTGAAGGATTATGATATTACTATCCTCTATCATCTAGGCAAGATGCCTTCAGCAGAAAGGTCGAGAGTATGGGTAGTTTGGCATTCATTTCAACGGAGGAGAGACCATTGGATTTGGACATCTAGTCCTTAGCTAAACAAATTGTGAGGTTGGATATTTCAGATCCCAGTCGAGTTCTTTCATGTGTTGTGGTTTAGTCTTCTTTATTCGAGCTGATTAAGGCTTGTCAGTACGATGATCCGCACTTACTTATCTTTAGGGAGACGGTGCTGCGAGATGATGCCAAGGAGGTTACTATCAGTGAGGATGGTGTTCTACGACTCTAAGGTCGCTTATGTCTTCCTAATATTGATGGCCAGAGGGAGACGATTCTGGAAGAGGCACACAGTTTGCGGTATTATATCCATCCAGGTGCTACAAAGATGTATTTTGACTTGAGGCAGCATTACTGGTGGCGATGGATGAAGAAATACATAGTCGAGTATGTTGCGAGGTGTCTGAATTGCTAACAAGTTATGTATGAGCACTAGAGGCTAGGTGGCTTACTTCAGCAGATGGTTATAATAGAGTGGAAGTAGGAGCGCATCACTATGGATTTCGTAGTTGGGTTGTCGCGGTCGTTGAGGAAGTTCGATGTTCTTTGGATCATTGTCGACAAACTGACCAAGTATGTACACTTTATTCTGGTGATGACTACTTACAATTCAGAGAGGTTGGCCCAGATTTATATTGAGAAGATCATCAAGTTGCATGGCGTGCCTATTTCCATCATTTCGGATAGAGGCCATTACTTCACTTTCCATCTCAGGAGAGCTGTAGAGAGTAAGTTGAGTACCCGGGTAGAACTCAGCACGGCCTTTCCTCCCCAGACCGACGGGCATTCGGAGCGGACAATTCAGATTCTGGAGGATATGCTCAGAGCACATGTTATTGACTTTGGAGGGTAGTGGGATCCATTCTTACCATTGGCCAAGCTTGCTTATAATAGCAATTATCAATCCAGCACCAAGATTGCTCCATTTGAAGCCTTGTATGGTCGGCTGTGTCATTCCCCCATCTGTTGGTTTTAGCCCGACGAGGCTAGGTTATATGGTACTGACTTGGTAAAGAATACCTTGGATAGGGTAAAGCTGATTCAGGAATGACTTCGCACAGCTCAGTCTAAAAAGAAGAGTTACGCGGATTAGAAAAGCGCGTGATTTATCATTTACGTTGCACAAGAAGGTCTCTTGAATGTCTTGCCGATAAAGGGTATCTTGAGGTTCAGAAAGAGAGGTAGGCTAAGTTCGAGATTCATTGGTCCATTTGAGGTGTTGGAGCCGGTTGGTGAGGTCTCTTACAAGCTTGCTTTGCCTCCCAGCCTATCGGGAGTTCATCAGGTATTCCACGTGCCTATGCTGCAGAAGTACCATGCCGACAGGTCACATGTGTTAGATTACAACACAATTCAGCTAGATAAGAGTTTCGGTTATGAGGAGGAACCAGTTGCCATTATTTCCAGGCAGGTTCGCCAGTTGAGCTTTAAGAAGATTTCATCAGTAAAGGTCCAGTAGAGGGGTCAACCAGTCGAGGAGGCAACTTGGGAGGCGGAGGAGGACATGCGGAGCAGATATCCACACTTATTCAGCACTCCAGGTATGATTCTAAACTCGTTCGAGGACGAACGTTTATATAAGAGGTGGAGAATGTAACAAAATGACCCGTTGTATTTCTTTATAGATCCACGTAACCGTATTTAAGACTTCTTGTATGTGCTTTTGCTATAATGACTTGCGGTGATGGTGGGTTTGGTTTTTGAAGGGTTCGGGTTGAATTCGGAACACTTAGTTCCATAATAGTGGCCTAAGGTGGCCGAGTTTGACTTGAGTCTCCATTTTTAGTAATCGACTTCAGAACTGGGATTTGAAGGTTCCAATAGGTTCGTATGATGATTTTGGACTTGGGTATATGTTCGGATAATGTTTCGGATAGGCCGGGAGCATTTCAGCGTTTATTCTTGAAGGTTGGGATTTTGAAAGTTTTCAAATTTCCTAAGTTTAACTTGAAGTGGATTTTGGTGGTATCGATGTCTGTTTGGGATTTCGAGCCTTGAAATAGGTTCACATTATGATTTATGTCTTGTGCGTAAAACTTGGCGTCATTCGAATTGGCTAAATATGTTTCATTGCATTCATAGTTGGTTGAAATAAGTTTGAAACTTAGAAATTGATTAATTTGATTTTGAGGTTCAATTATTGGTTTCAGTGTTATTTTACGTATTCTGAGGCTTCGATTAAGTTTGTAGTATATTTATGGACTTGTCGGTGCATTTGGACGAGGTATCGGGTGGCTCGGGTGTGTTTCAGACCACCCGGAACATGATTGAACTTGGCAGAAATTGCTGGTGTGCTGGTGTGCTTCGCGATCGTGAAGGTTGTCCCCTGATCGAGAAGAAGGCTGGTGAAGGGTCCTGGACTTTACTCTTTCACGAATGCGAAGAAAGTTGGGAGTGGGATGGGCTGAAAGGCAGATGGCCTACCCGAACGCGACCGTGTCATCGCGAACGCGGAAGGCATGGGGGTTGTTCATTGTGAATGCGACCTTGTGATCGCTAATGCGTATGGGGAATTTGGGCTGCTGGGCAGTAAGCCTTTATATCGCGAGGCCTTTTCCACGATCGCGAAGAAGGGGGACCTGGGCATACTTGAATTTGTTATGGGACTTAGCCCTCTTTTCTCTCATTTCTACTTGGTCTTGGACGAATTAGAGAGCATTTTGTGGGGGATTTGTATCAACGTCACAAGGTAAGTGATCCTATCAATTCTTGATTTAAATACATGGATTATGGATAGATTTAACATGGTATAAGAAAAAAATTGTGGGATTTTTGTTGAAACCTAAGTGTAATGATCCGGCCGGTCATTTTGAGTATATTACCCTCGTTCCCCTATTTATTGCATCCCCTATGTTATATTGTGGTTATGTGACTTGCCGGGGTAGTCATTTTTGGTTTCGGGTGAATTTCGGAATAAATGGAAACACTTAGTGCCAAAGTTTGAAGCTTAAGTTGAAAGAGTTGACCGAAGCTTGACTTTAGTGTAGACGACTCCGCAATTGAATTTTATCGATTCTAGTAGCTTCGTATTGTGATTTTGTACTTAGGAGCGTCTTCGGATATTGATTTGGAGGTTCGTAGATCGTTTCGGCTTGAATTAGCAAAAGTTAGAAGGTTGAAAGATTTGGAAGGTTGAGAAGTTTAACTGCGAGTTGACTTTATTGATATCGAAGTCGGATTTCGGTTTCAGATGTTGGAATAGGTCTGTCGTGTCACTTATGACTTGTGTGCAAAATTTGAGGTCATTCGGAGTTGGTTTGGTATGAATCGGTGTTAGTTTTGTAAGTTTGATGTTTATGGTTTCCATAGGTTTTAACTGGGTTGAGATTGATAGAATCGATCTTATTTGATGTGATTTTGGGCCTCGAGTCGGTCCGCTATATATTTTGGAACTTGTTGGTATATTTGGATTGGGTCCCGGGGGCCCCGAGTGGGAATTGGATTGAAATCTGGATCAAATTTAGACTTAGAGGACTGCTGTAGCTGCTGAAGTTCTGGTATCATTGCACCTGCGGAGGGTTGGGCCGCAGGTGCAGATACGCAGGTGCGAGAGGAGGCCATCGTAGAAGCAGCCTTGAGTGGGCTTGGATGTGACCACAGATGCGAGGAGATTTCCGCACCTGTGAGCTCGCAAATACGGAGGAGCTGGTCGCAGATGCGGACAAGGCCAGTTTGGTATGTGGTCGTAGGAGCAGACATTATCCGTAGGAAGAGGTGCGCATAAGCGCTCCAATGTCGGTAGGAGCAGAAGCGCAGGTGCACGTTTGTGTCCGTAGATATGTAACTTCATGGCATAAGTTAAGCCGCACCTGCGATGGAAATTACACAGCCGCGGAGCCGCAGATGCGGCTCTGGGCTCGCATAAGCTAAATCGCTAGGCAGAAAAAGGTCAGTTCGAGGGTTTAATTTCATTCTTCATCTTTTGACCTAGAGAGCTTGGTTTGTGACGATTTTGAGAGAGATTTTCAAGGAATTTATCGGGGTAGGTGATTCTAACTCGAATTTGGCTATTATACATGAATCCATCGTTGGTTTTATCATTTAATTACTGTTTTTGAGTTGGAAAAATTGAAAAAAATTATGAAAACTTCATAGACTCTATTTTGAGGATTTGTAGGTCGATTTGAGATCGGAATCGAGTAATTTTAGTATGGTTGGACTCGTTATCGAATGGGTGTTCGGATTTTGAATGTTTGGTCTGGTTCCGAGACGTGGGCCCGGGGTTGACTTTTTGATTTTCTATAAACATTGTAACTGTACTATCCTAAATAGTTTCCTATGCTTTGTAATTATGGTATGAAGTTATTTTGGCTAAATTCGAGTCGTTCAGATTTGGATAAATCGCGTAAAAGGCTTACTAGTGAATTGAGTTAGTGTGTTTTGAGGTAAGTGTCTTGCCAAACGTTGTGTGGGGGATTTACCCCTTAGGTTGGTGTTGTTTTATGTTCATTGTGGTACGTAAAGGCCGTGTACGCAAGGTGACGATTGGGTACACGGGCTAAATATGGTAATTGACCGGTTAAAGTTATGTAGATTCTTTTCATGCCTTTAATTGAATTGTCAGAACCCGTTATCTTCATCATCGCTAATCTATCCTTATGTGATTTAATTGACATTGTAAATACTTGTCTCATCTCTTACTTATTGTTTGCCTTTTCATGCTTAGTTGGTTATTGTTCTCTCATTTCCTTGTTAATTATTTAACTGTTGAGTTACCTTACTTGAAGTTGTAATTTCTTGGAATATCTTATTATTGAATTATGGTGTTGAAGTTATAAAGGTCCTGATTCACATTGAGGCAAAGCTATAAATTATTGAAACACCATTCTCGTTGAGATATTCACTTTTAATTGCTATTGTTGAGACTCTTGTACATATTGTGGTTGAGCCATGGGCTATTTATTGTGAAAATATTATTGTTGCTGACTTATTTGGCAAGTTGTGGTTTTTGGCACTTGAGGTGCGATTTGTGATATGTTGTGATATTGATACGCATGCGGTGGTATGAGAATTGGAGTTGATACTCATGCGATGAGATAAGGTGGGCTTGGTATGCAGGTTGCTAGTAGGGGAACTACTTGAAGCCACGTGGTATGATAAGGTGGGCTAAAACGTGGGTAGCTATTTCAGGAAAATGATTTTCAAAAGTAAATGTAAGGCTCCCGCGGTGATATAAGGAAAGATTGTGATTTGATTTGTGAAATGAGACTACGAGGCAGTACCTAAGTAGTGATTCTTGTTGATACCTTTCATTTACATCACTTGTATTTTTTTTGCATCGCTTCCTTGGCATTCTTATTATGTGTTTCTCCCATGATGCCTTAATGTCCTTAGTTTCAGTGTAGCTATTCTTTTTATATTTCTTCATTGTATCATTTCTATTATTTTCATTATCATACTATACTATACCCGTCAAGTTTCTTTATTTATTCCAGTAGGTGTCTTGACCTGACCTCATCACTGCACTTTTGAGGTTAGGCTTGATACTTACTGGGTACTGTTGTGGTATGCTCATACTACGCTTCTGCACATTTTTTGTGCAGATCTAGGTATTTCATACCATGCTAGGCATCTGTGAGTTGAGCTTGGATCAGAGACTTCAAGGTATGCCTGCCAGCGTTCGTAGGCCTCGGAGTCACCCTCTATCTTGGTTTTATTTCATTCTCCTTTTATAGATACTTTTGTATTGGGAAGTTCAATATACTCGTGTAGAGCTTATGACTCGGTATCACTAGATTTTGGGTGTTATATTGAGTTGTATTGTGGATTCCTTCTTATGATAGATATTGGTTTAAATTGGAAGTTTTATTACTATTTCCGTTCATTCTTCATGTATGTTAGGGTTACCTAGTCTTAGAGATTAGGTGTCGTCACGACATCCTGCGGAGAAAGATTGGGGTCGTGATAAGTTGGTATCAGAGCTCTAGGTTCATAGGTGTTACGAGTCATAAGCAGGTTTAGTAGAGTCTTCTGGATCAGTACGGAGACATTTGTACTTATCTTCGAGAGTCTATGGAACTGTTAGGAAACTTCACTTCTTTGATTCCTTATCTTGCTAATTTGTTGACTTCGAAATTCTGAATCTTTGTCTTTCTATTCTTTCACAGATGGTGAGGACACGCACTGCTGGATCTGACAATCAGATACCCTGCTAGAGCCACGAGAGGCCAGGGTCGGGCAGAGGCCGAGGAGGGGCATGTGGTCCAGCCAGAGCACCCTCCTGAGCTGCAACAGAGGAGCCACCAGTAGCTACAGTTGGGGGGGCAGGCACCTGACGCGCCCGTTGCCACCCCTGCACTTTAGGAGATCCTCGCACAGTTCATGAGCATGTTTGGTACTCTAGCTCAGGCGGGGTTGATTCCACTTACACCAGCCACATCTCAAGCTGGGGAGGGAGGTCAGACTCCCCCGGCCCGTAACCCAGAGAAATAGGTCCATGTTGACCAGGTCCCAGAGATTATACCCGTGCAGCCAGTTGTTCCAGTTCAGCCCGAGGTTAGGGCAGCAACATCTAAGGAGGAGGAGCTCAAACTTGAGAGGTACAAGAACTACCACCGTCCTACTTTTAATGGCTTACCTACAAAGGATGCACAGGGTTTTCTGAAGAAGTGCCACTGTATTCTCCGCACCATGGGTATTGTGGAGACGAGCGGGGCTGCTTTTACTACATTTAGGCTATTGGGACCAACGTAACAGTGGTGGAGGGCTTATGAGGAGGGTAGCCCAGCAAATGTAGCTTCACTCACACGGGCACAGTTTTCAGAGATGTTTCTGAGAGAGTTTGTTCCGTAGAGCCTTCGGGATACATGTCATGGTGTTTGAGCACCTGCGCCAAGTACTATGACCGTGTCAGATTATGCAGTCTGATTCAGCGAGTTTTCCAGACATGTACCTGCCTTGGTTTCCACAATTAGAAAATGAGTCTATCAATTTATCGAGGGATACAACTATGGTATTAGATTCAGCATAGCTCGAGAGTTGGAGACAGATAACCCATATCAATAGGCGGTAGAGATTGCACGGAGGTTGGAGGGTATGCGGTGCCAAGAGAGGGAGGACAGGGAGGCCAAGAGGCCTCGAGATTCTGGCGGATATAGTGGTGCACGTGCCCCAATTGCAGCCCGTCATGTAGGGGCTATGCGAGTTATCCCGTTCATTCAGCACTTCCAGCTTCTAGTGGTATTCCGGCTACTCCCAAGTTGCCCATTATGCACCACTACTATCTAGTGCACCTCATGCACGGGGTGCTTTATGCGGTCAGTCCAGCCGATTAGGCCCGAGCCAGTTTCAGCAGTCGCATCCTCCGAGAGCTTGCTTTTAGTATGGTGATGCTCATCATATGGTGAGGGACTACCCTGGAGTCAGAGGGATGCACCTCCACAAACTACTCAGGCTCCACGTATTCCGTAGGGTCCTCAAACTTCTCAGGCCGTGGTTACCGCACCAGTTTCTGCTCCACCTGCACAACCAACTAAGGGCGGAGGTCAGGCGGGTAGAGGTCTCCCTTGAGGGGGAGGCCAGGCCAGCTGCTATGCTTTTTCAGGTAGGATGGAGGCGGTTGCATCAAACACAGTTATCACAGGCATTGCTCTGATTTGTCATAGAGATTCATCAGTCTTATTTGATCTAGGCTTCACTTATTCATATGTATCATCTTACATTGCTTCATATTTGGGTATATCTCGTGATTCTTTGAGTTCTCCTATTTATATGTCCACGCCTGTGAGAGATTTTATTGCTGTTGACCGTGTGTATCGGTCGTATTTAGTTATTATTGGTGGTTTTGAGACCAGAGTTAACCTATTATTGCTCAGTATGGTAGACTTTGATGTTATCTTGGGCATGGATTGGTTGTCGCCCTATCATGCTATTCTTGATTGTCACGTCAAGACGGTGACATTGGCAATGTCAAGTTTACTGCGGTTGGAATGGAGGGATACTTTGGATTATGTTCCAAGTAGAGTTGTGTCCTTCTTTAAGGCATAGCAGATAGTTGGGAAGGGGTGTGATGTATATCTAGCCTTTGTGAGAGATGTCAGTGTTGATGCTCCTACCGTTGAGTCAGTTCCGATAGTGAGAGAATATCCAGATGTATTTTCGGCAGATCTTCCGGGCATGCCACCCGATACGGATATCGATATTGACTTGTTGCCCGACACTCAGCCCATTTCTATTCCACCATATCCTATGGCCCCAGTGGAGTTGAAGGAGTTGAAGGAGCAGTTGCAAGATTTGCTTGACAAGGGTTTCATTCAGCCTAGTGTGTCACCTTGGGGTGCCCCGGTCTTGTTTGTGAAGAAGAAGGATGGTTCTATGCTCGTGTGTATTGGCTATCGGCAGTTAAACAAGGTTACAGTGAATAACAGATATCCATTGCACACATTGATGACTTCTTTTATCAGCTACAGAGTGCCAGAGTGTTCTCAAAGATTAATTTGAGGTCAGGGTATCATGAGCTAAAGATTTGGGATTCGGATATCCCGAAGACTGCTTTCAAGACATGATATGGTCACTCTGAGTTCCTTGTGATGTCATTTGGGCTAACCAACACCCCGGCAGCGTTCGTGCACCTGATGAACAATGTATTCCAGCCCTATCTTGATTCATTCATTATTGTGTTTATTGACGACATCTTGGTGTACTCTCGCAGCCGGGAGGATCATGAGCAGCATTTGAAGATTGTGCTCTAGACCTTGAGACAAAAGAAGTTGTATGCGAAATTCTCAAAGCGTGAATTCTGGCTTGATTCGGTGGCATTTTTGTGTCATGTGGTGTCGAGTGAGGGGATCAAGGTAGATCCGAAGAAGATTGAAGCAGTTCAGATTTGTCCTAGACCATCTTCAGCTACAGAGATCCAGAGTTTTCTTGGTTTGGCCAGTTATTATCGTCGTTTCATAGAAGGTTTCTCATCTATTGCTGCACCTATGAGCAGATTGACCTGGAAGGGTGCTCTGTTATGATGGACCGAGGAGTGTGAGCAGAGCTTTCAAAAGCTCAAGACTGCTTTGACTACAACCCCAGTGTTGGTGTTACCTACGATTTTGGGGTCTTACACTATGTACTGTGATGCATCACGTGTTGGCCTTGGCACGGTGTTGATGCAAAATGGTAGGGTGATTGCCTACGCATCTAGACAGTTGAAGGTTCATGAATAGAATTATCCTGTCCACGACCTAGAATTAGAAGCTATTGTTAATGCCTTGAAGATTTGGCGGCACTATTTGTTTGGTGTCCCTTGTGAGTTCTATACCGACCACCGGAGTCTATATCATCTGTTCAAATAGAAGGATCTTAACTTGCGGCAGCGAAGATGGTTAGAGTTGCTTAAGGACTATGATATCACCATTCTATATCATCTCGGGAAGGCCAATATGGTGGCTGATACCTTGAGTCAAATGGCAGAGAGTTTGGACAGTTTAGCACATCTACCGGCAGTAGAGAGGCCATTACAATTGGATGTTCAGGCTTTAGCCAACCAGTTTGTTAGATTGGATGTTTCGAAGCCCTATCGAGTTTTTGCTTGCATGTTTTCTCGATCTTCTTTATATGATCGCATCAGAGAGCGCCAGTATGACGAACCCCATTTTCTTGTCCTTAAGGACAAGGTATAACACGGTGATTCCAAAGGGGTTTCTATCGGAGAGGACGGTGTGTAGCGGATGCAGGGCCGATTGAGTGTGCCCAATGTAGATGGTTTGCGTGAGTTGATTCTTCAGGAGGCCTATAGTTCGCGGTGCTCCATTTATCTGGGTGCGCTAAAATGTACCAGGATTCGAGGCAGCACTATTGGTTGAGGAGAATGAAGAAGGACATAGCTGAGCATGTAGCTCGGTGCCTAAATTGCCAGTAGGTGAAGTATGAGCACTAGAGGCCGGGTGGGTTGCTTCAGAGACTTGAGATTCCCGAGTGGAAATTAGAGCGAGTTACTATGGACTACGTTATTGGGCTCTCACGAACTCAGAAGAAATTTGATGTAGTATGTGTAATTCGGGATAGGTTGGCCGAGTCGGCTCATTTCATTCCAGTGGTGACTACCTATTATTCAGAGTAGCTGGCTCAGGTCTATATTCGCGAGATTGTTTGACTTCATGGCATGCCACCATTGATCATCTTCTACCGAGGCACGCAGTTTACATCACGCTTCTAGAGACTGGTACAGCATGAGTTTGGCACACCGGTTGAGTTGAGTACAGCATTCCACACCTAGACGAACGAACAGTTCGAGCGCACCATTCAGATATTGGAGGATATGCTTCGTGCCTGTGTTATGGAGTTCGGGGATTCTTGGGATTAGTTTTTTCCGCTTGTGAAGTTTATCTACAGAACATCTACCAATCGAGTATTCAGATGGCTCCTTATGAGGCCTTATATGGGAGATGGTGTCGTTCCCCAGTTAATTGGTTTGAGTTGCAAGAGGCTAAGTTATTAGGCATGGATTTTGTGCGAGATTCCTTGGATAAGGTCAGGTTGATCTAGGATCGACTTCGTATGCCCCAATCTAGACAGAAAAGTTATGTAGATCGGAAAGTTTGTGATGTTGCATTCATGGTTGGAGAGCGGGTCTTGCTCTGGGTTTTGCCCATGAGTAGTGTTTTGAGGTTCCGGAAGAAGGGCAAGTTCATCCCTAGGTATATTAGACCTTTTGAGATTATTGAGAGGATTGGTTCAGTGGCCTACAAGCTTGCCTTGCTACCTAGTCTAGCAGCAGTTCATCCTGTATTCCATATTTCTATGCTATGGAAGTATCACAATGATCTGTCCCATGTGTTATACTTTAGCTCAGTCCAATTGGACAATGATTTGTCTTATGTTGAGGAGCCGGTAGCCATCTTGGACAGGCAAGTACGAAAGTTTATGTCAAAGAGCATTACTTCAGTGAAGGTTCAGTGGAGGGATCAACCAGTCGAGGAGGCAACTTGGGAGACTGTGCATGATATGCTTAGCCGTTATCTTCATCTTTTCATCACTTTAGGTATGTCTCTATACTCGTTCGAGGATGAACATTTGTTTTAAGAGGGGGAGGATGTAACGACCCGGCCGGTTGTTTTGAGTATTTTAGCCACATTCCCATATTTATTGCCTCATCAATATTATATTGTGGTTATGTGTCTTGTCGGGGTAGTTGGTTTTGATTTCGGGTGAATTTCCGAGTGAAATGGGACACTTAGTCCCAAAGTTGGAAGCTTAAGTTGAAAGAGTTGATCGGAGCTTGACTTTTATGTAGAAAACTCTGGAATGGAGTTTTGACGGTTCTGCTAGCTTTGTATGGTGATTTTTGACTTAGGAGCGTGTTGGGATATTTATTTGGAGGTTCGTAGGTCATTTCAGCTTGTATTGGCGAAAGTTAGAAGGTTAAGAAGTTTGGCCGAGAGTTGACTTTACTGATATCAGGGTTGGATTCTGGATCCTAAAGTTGGAATAGGTTCGTTGTATCATTTTCGACATGTGTGCAAAATTTGAGGTCAATCGTAGTTGATTTGGATGAATCGACATTAGTTTTGGAAATTTAATGTTTATGGTTTTCATATGTTTGAATTGGGTTGCGATTCGTAGAATCGATATTGTTTGATGCGATTTTAGGTCCCGAGTAGGTCCGTTATGTGTTTTGGAACTTGTTGGTATATTCGGAAGGGGTCTTGGGGACCCCAGGTGGGAATTGGATTAAAATCGCGATCAACTTTTTATTTAGAGAACTGCTGTAGCAGTTGAAATTCTAGTGTCATCGCACCTATAGAAGATTGGGCCGCAGGTGCAAGAGGGGGCCATCACATAAGCGGCATTGAGTGGGCTTGGCTGTGACCGCAGATGCGAGGAGACTTATGCATCTGCGAGCCGGTAGGTGCGGAGGAGCTGGTCGCAGATGCGGACCGGGTCAGTTTGGTCCGTGGTCGCAGGAGGGGACATTGTCCGCAGGAGGGGACATTGTCCGTAGGAGCGGATGCTGTTACAACCCGTAATTGCATACGTTAGCTTACGCCGTAAGTTAGTCTACGTAGATCCAAGAAGATATTATCTTTGAGATGATAAGAATTTAGTCCTATTGGTCTTAAATGATACAAGGGTGTATAAGAGTGGTTAACAAGTACTAGAAGTTAAATGAATCAAGGATGTTGTAACTCGTTTTTCGGGTAAATCTAGAGGTGACTAATATTACCAAGCGGTTATGTTTTAAGGTATTTGAATCATATAATATCCGTTTCATAAGTCTTGAAATCAAACGAGTTATGAAACAAAAGTCAACAAAAGTAGTCGCAGCTTACATTCATAATTTTACTCATACTTAAGGTAAAATACCACTAAGCTTTTCTCCCAATTTACTTGGAATTACGGGGTGATCTACCCACCAAATTCAGGGTCTATGCGTCTAGTTTCTAACACATTAAACCGTTTGTCGATACGATCTCCGAGTTGAGAGATATTCTCGTTTTCGTGAGACTGCGCCAAGCAGCTCTCTATGGGGCCCACATAGGCGGTTAAGACTTGTAGATGTATATAACACGCCTCAACCCCGTTTTAAGTCATTATTTTTCAGTATATGCAGATCTTAGAACCCTAAGAACACTCTCTCAAGGTTCTCTCATGATCCAAGACTAAAACAAGGGGCAAACAACACAAATCAAGTGTCGGGAATCCCGTGGCGCTAGTAAGTTTCTTGTTCTTCTTGTTGTTGCTGATTTTTGTGTTGTTACAGCTCGTGTAGGAGGTATTTTTAAGTTTTTTATGTTCTCTAAAATACTCCCTAAAGATTTAATATCAACCCTAGGTTATTTCAAGCCTTCTAAAGTGATTCTAGCGCCGAAAAACCCTAATTGATTGCTAGCTTCGCTTCCTTGTTCTTGTGGCAGCATTGGAGGGATATTTCGTGGTCAATTAAGGTCAAATTGGAGTTTTTCTTTCTGTTTAAAGGTAAGGAACCTCTTACCCTACATGTATTTAAGATTATCCAAGTTACGGCAAAGTCGTTGAAGCTAGAACTTGTTAGATATATGTCGAAAGGCTTGCTAGTAATGTTGTTGGTTGGTGGACTATTTTGGGAGGCTCAATGTGATTATTATTGATGTTTTTTGGGCTGTTTGGTGATTGTTTTAACTTGTGGGAAGTCATATAAATAGGGGAAGTGCTGTCCGTTTTATCGTAAAATAGGTTACGGTTGATACATAATAGTTACGACACTTAAACGATAACGATAGTGTCATTTCTCTTATTGTAGACTAAGGAGTTGTGGCATTTTCATAGCTTGAGATTGGGCAGTATATACAAGGTATGTGAGGCTATCCCTTTCCTTATTTTGCACAACATTGATTGTGCGTAATGTAATGAACGAGCTTCCAAAGATACTCCATTCTTAGAGGCTAGCAGTACTTACATTGTTTCCCTTCTTATGGAACGATTGATGTTGATGTTACTTCTCTTATTCTTGTGTTATCAATGTTGTCGGTACTTCCTGATTCTTATGAGATTCTTAATGAAGAGTTAATCCTAATAAACATGTACGGAGGATACCGACCTTACGTCACTCCAAAAGGTTCAAAATGTGATTCCAATGAGTCCAGCACGCATCATATATATGTATCTATTTTACTCTACCGAGCAGTGCTATAGTCGCCCGGGTACGGCACCTATTGGGCAACCACATATCAATTGGGTTTTACCGAGCTCCACGTGGCCGGGTATGATTCTACCGAGCCTTATCATGCCCGGGTACGCTTTTACCGAGCCTATTTGGGCCGGGTACGATATGATGATAATGATGCCCACAGAGGCGTATGTTTTAAAAGTTTATGTATATATATGCATGAATCATGCATTCATGTCAGTAGTCCTCAGAGATACCTAGATGCTACAGGTTGTACATTCTCTATCCCTTTTTACATTAAATGCTTTCCTACCTTACATACTCTGTACTTTATTCGTACTGACGTCCTTTTATTTGTGGATGTTGCATGTCGTGCTGCAGGTCCTGATAGACAGGTAGGCGAAGCTCCCCTACCACAATAGGCTGCCCAGTTCGGCGGTTATTGGCGAGATCCCTTCTCCGGACTTGCCGTGGTCTTGGTATGCATTTTTGTTATAGGCGTTATGGGTATGTCGGGGCCCTGTTCCGGCAATGTTGCATCACTTATGTTCCATTAGAGGCTCATAGACATGTGTCGACTCATGTATAGTTTGGATTGCCTTGTCGACTAATTTTTGTTGTATAGTCTCTCATGGCAGCTTGTCAGCTCGTACCTTATACGTAGCTTCATGACAGCCTTGTCGACTCATGATATATATATGTTCATGCCATTATCATCCATTGTTGGTTGTTTAGGATTCATGTCTACCATTTATACTGATCTCATCAGCCCTTATAGATAAAAACAAAAGTTAGATAAAATGTGCGTTGGTGCTCGGCAAGTATGGCCCGGGTGCCAGTCATGCCCTCCAATTTGGGTCGTGACAGAAGCATAGGGGCGCGTTATGTCCTCAGAAGCAGATCTTCATGGCTTATGTTAAAGCCGCACCGTAATGGAAATTCCGCAGGTGCAGAGCCGCAGATGCGGCTGTGGGCTCGCAGAAGCGAGATCAGTAGGCATAAAAGGGTGAGTTCTAGAGTTTAATTTCATTTTTCATCTTTTGACCTAGAGTGCTCGGTTTGTTGCAATTTTGAGAAGGATTTTCAAGGACTTGATCGAGGTAAGTGATTCTAACTTGGATTTGGCTAGTGGATTGAGTTAGCATGTTTTGAGGTAAATATCTTGCCTAACTTTGCATGGGGGAATTACCCCTTAGGATTGCTGTTATTTTGATTTAATAGTGGTACGCGAAGGTCGTGTACGCAACGTGACGAGTGGGTACACGGGCTAAATGTGATAATTGACTGATTAAAGTTATATAGATTCTTTTCATGTTGTTAATTGAATTTTCATAACATGTTATCTTCATCATCATTATTTTATCCTTATGTGAATTACTTGACATTAAAAATAGGGAAAGAGGCCGTTATTGCCCATGTACTATTGTAAATAGTACTAGTTTGTCCTCCGTTTTACTTTACGTTCAAACCCACCTTGCCATTAACAAACATGATGAACTGCCCCTAACCCTAACGGATGGCCAATGTGGCACCTGAACCCGCAAAATTTTGCCACATAGGATTCCAAGTAAGCTTTTCACTAATTCTTAGCCTAGTTTGTAACGACCAATTTCACTCCCAAATTATATTGACACATTTCACTCCAAAAATATAGACCCGTGACCCGTAACTGTTTGTGCACTAAATAAATAGAAATAATCCGGCTAAATCAAGTAGTGGCCTTCATTTGGTCGAACCTTCTAGTACTTGAAAGAAAATGGGAGAACAAAGACCATTTGTAGAATCATTGCGTTTCAGTGCCGATTTCAACCAAAAGTAAGAAATTATTCCAAAAAACTTGATGTTTATGTTAATTTTATCTCTTTCTTGTATGTAACTGAAGTGATGTTTTACTGAGGTTTGGAATCTATTGTATATGTAGATTTATTTTTTTTTGTTTCAGATTTGTTCTTGGTTAGTTAGGGCTTTCAGTTCCCCCTTTCTTTATCGATTATTTCAAGTTGATATGTGTCTGTAACCGAAGTGTAGTTTTCATAGGGTTTCTGTTGTTTATTGGAGTTAGTGTTTTCAAAATTGTTCTTGGTTGGTTAGGGTTTCTACTTCTCCCTTTCTTTATCGAAAATTTCAAGCTGCTAGGTGTGTGTTTTTGCGTTTGTATTCACTTGCATGTGATTTTTCATTATTAAACTCAAATTTTGTTCTTTTTGTTTGCATGTGCCTCGTATCTGGTTTATTCTTTCTTGGAATTGAAAAGTCCTTTGGTGGTTTAGGATTTCAATTTTAATATTTTATGGTCCCAACTTCCTTTGGTTTTCTTATAGAAAATAAGTAAATAAGATTTTTTGTATTGGATTTCATTTTATTGGAGGGTGGGCAGGGGACACTTTATTTGTTACTTTATGTATGTCCCCCATATCGATGGCTACATCTATTAGTTTATTAAAGTAGACTGACTTCTTAAATATGTGGTACCTCACATTGTTTTTGATTCTTTATGCCTTTATATCTATACCTTATCTTGTTTGTTTGTGGGGTTTCCAGTTGTGCTTTATGTAGTTTAACTATTATTATGATTCCTCCATTTGTCTTTTTTTAGTTATGTTGACTGGTTTTAGTTTGTATTTTATACGGTTTCTATATTTTTATTCTTCTACTTTAGTACCTTATGTTGTTTTAGTATGTCTTCAATATGTATATTCTTTATTCTACAGTTTACTGACAATGGTTCTGCTAGATTTGGTCTTTCATCATGGTGGAGAGTGGGTCAAGAAACCAGTCGTGGCATACTCAAGAAAATTTGTGCACACCAAGCAATGCTTTGATTCTGACTTGCTTTCCTATAATGATTTAGTGGATGAATATGTTTCTAACTTGGGGTATATAGGAGTCCAACAACTGATAATTAATGGTCCTTCTGGTACGTACTATGAAATAGAAGGTGATTATGGCATTAGGACTTTATTGGATTTTGTTAACAACCAGTTTAATGTTATTAATATATTTGCTGTAGAGGAATGTGAGCCAAGTATAAATGTACCTAATATAATCCATCACAATGAGTTTGATGAACCTGATGAACTTGAAGCTGCCACTGATTGTGATGAAAGTTATAATTGTGATGATAATGAATATGTTGTTTCTTCAGACTATGATTCTGATAGACTAGAGAAACTTTTAACACAAAAGAAGAGAGATATTAATGATATATTGACTGACTATAAAGAGTTGGATATTTTTCATGACATTTAAAGATATTGCTGAAGCTAGGAAGCGAAAACCGAATTTAGAATCAGAATCGCGTTTGCAACCTATCACTAGAACGAACAACACACCAACGACAAGACTTGCTATGCTAGTAGGCTTCACATCTTCCCATCCTCTACTTAGTTTTCTCAATTACATTGATCCTGAACTACGTCCATCCAAGTATTCTTGCCCTTACCCTTTTGGTCGAGCACAACCTCCCGAGCGCTAGGTTCAAGAAACTACATACCACTTCGTCCTTTTTGCTCGTTCCTGTCCTTCACTTCAGGGCCTGTCCCTCGATGTGGTCAGTACTCCATATTGTCGGGCAGCAGGTAAGTTAGTATCGATCAGGTGAAGAAAAGAGAATTTAGTTGATAGAGACATTAGATCTGGAGGAAGCATCTGGCCACATATCCCAAAACCTTCAAGGGAAAGGATGAAGGGCGTTTTTTTCTCTTCCCTCTCCTCTCAAAAGGCCAAGGGAGAGACTGCATTCCTTTCCCTCCGTAGCTCTTTTGGTTTCCCAAGGATAGCGGTAGCTGGGGCAAAGCCCGCAAATATGTATTCACTAGCAAATGGTTATGGGTTAGAGCAACTTAAAAGTGACCCGACTAGGCGTAGGTACATTTGTGAAGCTGGCTGCCCTTTTGTATGCCACATATCTAGGAATTCTTCAGAGGCTGGGGCTAAATTCAGGACCATAAATTCATAGCACACTTGTGAACCTGCATATGAGAATCATAGAGTTAATGCTAAGACAATTGCTGCATACTTCAAGAGAGGATTGCAAGATGATCCAAAACTTAAGGTTAGAGTGATGAGGGCAAGCTTGAAGGCTGCATTTAATGTAAATGTTAGTGAGGCAAAGTGTAAGAGGGAAAAGAGAATGATTTTGGAGAGTCTTGAAGGTAGTTTTACTGATGAATATAATAAGCTGGTGGCATATGTTAATGAATTGAAGTTTAGTAATCCTGGAAGTGATGTGATAGTTAACTTATCAAAGGATGCTCTTGCTGAAGGCAAGAGAAGGTTCTTAAGGATGTACATCTGTTTTCATGCAATGAAGATTGGGTTTAAGAGAGGGTTGAGGCATTTCATAGGGTTGGATGGAACTTTTTGGAAAGAGAAAGTTAAGGGTCAACTTTTGGTGGCAGTTAGACAAGACCCTACAAACCATTTTTATCCATTAGCTTGGACTATTGTGGATAAAGAAACAAAGTCACATGGAACTTTTTTTTTAAGTCATCTACAAATATCACTAGACCTTAAGATGGGTGAAGGAATAACTTTTATCTCAGATATGCAGAAGGTATGAACACTTTACTGCATTATTTTATTTTTTTACCAATCTGTATATGTAGATTTTAATTCTTGTTTCCTTTATATGCAAGGGCTGATTGATTCAATGTCAGGAGTTCTTCCTGAGGCCCACTACAGATTCTGTATAAGACACATAGAAGCAAACTGGTGCAAGAGATAGGGGTCTGGGGAATACAAGAATTATCTTTGGTCGGCAGCTTGGAGTACCTATGAAGAGGACTTCCAAGATGAGTTAAGAGTATGATCCAAGTGGTGAATGATGGTAAGGCTGCTCCGATCTATTAAAGTATCCACCTACTTTTTGGAGTAGGGCCTTCTTTGATACAGTCTGCAAGGACTAGTCAGTATATAATAACTTGATTGAGTCCTTCAATGCATGGATATTGCAAGTCAGACACAAGCCAATTACAAAGATGCTATAGGAGATCAAAATCAAAGTTATGAATATGTTCAGTGATAATGAAGCTGAAGTGGTGAGGTGGGGAAGTGAATACAGTACCAAGACTCTAAATTTGTATAACCAATTCATGAGGATTGCACAAAAGTGTCATGTGAATGGCAGTGCTGACCAAGGTTATGAAGTGCCAGAAGGTAATGATAGGCACGTTGTGAATTTGGGGGCAAAAAAATGAACTTACATGACATGGGACCTTTGTGGAATCCCATGTCCTCATGCAATCTATGCCTTACTGTATAAGAAGGTTGACCCTTTAAGTGAGATTCACTGGTACCTTTCCAAAGAGGCATATCTCCAAACTTATTCACATAAGTTACAACCTTTGAGAGGAGAAAAGTTCTAGAAGATAGACCCCTCAAAGAATATGGAACCACCTGAGTTTGTAAGAATGGCTAGCAGGACTAAAGTAAAAATAACAAGAGAGAAAAAGGAGTATGTTAATAGGAAGAGGCAATGGTCTCAATACAGGAAAGGGAGAGTAATGACATGTAATAACTATGGAGAACCTGGACATAATGTTATGGGATGTGCCAAGGTAATCTGTCTCTGCAACAATAAATTTATGCTTCTATTTTATTCTGCTTTCATCTAACATATAATTGTGTATGTTGATAATAGAACTCTAAAGGAAAACAGCCAATGGGTGGCAAAACAAAGGGAAAGCAGAAAAAAAAACAAAAAACTTTGGTTGATGAACCTGATGATGAACAACCTATATCCTCAGCTGCTGTAGATATCCCAACTAAAGATGACTTCGATTTATCAGCACCCCATCCAAGTCAAAACAATCAAGCTAGTGAATCCAACAACTTTGTGTTTATGCCAACCCCTGTAATTCAAAGGCAACTTCCAACTAGCAATGAATCTTCAGATTTGGAGATCCCTAACTTTGAACCTGAGCCTGACATAGTTATAAGACCAAAGAGTATCTCATAGGCACGGACAATACTCCAGCTGAGGCAGCAAAGTGTACCAGCTGCAACCAGGCAAATTGGATTTGTTGGTGATTCAAGCGGTGTAAGTCAGCCATCAAAGCTTACTTTCTCAGCAAAAGGGCTAACATGGCTAGAAAATTCTGCCATCATTAAAAACTAGTTGAACAAACAAAGGTTGACCAAGTTGCAAGCAAAAAAGGATAGTGGTAAGGAGCAGAAGTGATGAAAATCTGCTTCTAGTGAACTTCTTTTATGATGTAAATTTTTGGAAGTGTTGTAATTACTTCCATGATAGTAAACTTTATATTTTGGTTGTGGTTCTTTGGTTGTGACAGTTGGATGCCATATTATAACTAGGTGTTGACATCTTTTTGGGGTTATAATATGTTATCGACTTGTCTTATTAAACGCACATTATGAATGTTGATAGTTGGTACATTATGAATCAAGGTTAATATTTGTTGATGAATGTTCAGTTAATTGTTGTCCATTTTGTTCTCTATTCAATTTCAGTTTTCTAGTTATCTAGTTATATCCATTTCTACGACTGGATGTAAGTTTTTCATTTTTACACTTGCTGCTGTCTTTTATGTCAAATGAATTGGATTGAAAGTAATTAAATGACATTATTCAATATTCAACTTGACATTTAGAACGATCAAATATACAGAACATATACTACTAAGGGAAAACAACAAATACTACTACACCATCATCATACACTAAGAGAAAAAACTAACCAACAAATACTACTACACCATCATGGTACAAACATCATCGAATCTGCAGCACATGGCTGGAAAGCAAATACTACTACTACGACAAATACTACTACACCATGGCTTAATAGACCTTAAAGTCAGCTACACATATATAACTCAAAATCAGCAACCTTGTCTTTGCAAAAAAGTCACTTCATTAAGGCTACAAAAAACCAAAAAATAGTCCCTAATAAATCATAAGTAGCATCCTTGTCTTTGCAAGTTTATCTTCCAACTTGATGACTTTATTCACTTCATATTAGTGTATAGCCGTCATGGAAATTACTTATTTCTTCAATTTGTCCCTTTTCATCTTAACCTCATCCATCGACGATGTTACATCTTTAATATTAGTTCAATCACTTTGCGGGAAGATTTCATCTTCCCATTCCCAAAACCCACATGAACTAGGTTGTCAAACATAATTCAAATAGATCATTTAGCTGATCATTACAAAATTCTAACCTTGTAGGTTTCACAAATACAGTAAACTTCAAAAAAATACTGAAATTAAACAACCTTAGGCCTCAGACATTTGTAGAATTTTCTTCCGAGGTTATATAGAGTCAAAGAAGTGAAGTGGTTGGCTATAATGCCACAGCGACACATAATCTATGATGAAGAGCTACCTTGCAACATTTATGAACCAAAGACACGAGGAGAATGAAGAAAAGAGAAATGTTGGGAAGATTTCACTCGAACCCTAAGTTCTCAACAATGGAGTATTTTTTGGGGGAGAAGAAGAAGCCGTTGGGTACAGGTCAATATTTTGGGAGTGAAGTGGGTCAATATACTTTGGGAGTAAAATTGGTCATTACAAACTATGCTAAGAATTAGCAGAAAGCTGACTTGGAATCCTATGTGGCAAAATTTTGCGAGGTCAGGTGCCACATTGGCTAACCGTTAAGGTTAGGGGTAGTTCCATCAAGTTTGTTAACGGTAGGGTGGGTTTTGGAGGTAAAGTGAAATGGAGGAAAAACGTGTACCATTTACAATAGTACAGGGGCAATAATGGCCTTTTTCCCATATAAATACTTGGCTCGTCTCTTACTTGTTACTTGCCTTTACATGCTTAGTTGGATATTTTTCTCTCATTTTCTTGTTAATTATTTAACTGTTGAGTTACCTTACTCGAAGTTGTTATTTCTTGGAATGTTATATTGTTGAATTATGGTGCTGAAGTTATAAAGATTGTGATTCACATTGAGGCAAAGTTGTAAATTTTTGAAATACCATTCTTTTTGAGCTACTCACTTTTGGTTGCTATTGTTGAGACTCTTACATATTGTAGTTGAGCCATGGGCTTTTTATTATGGAAACATTATTGTTGTTGACTTCTTTGGCAAGTGATTTTTGACACTTGAGGTACGATTTGTGATATGTTGTGAATATTGATATGCATGCGGTGGTACACGAATTGGGGTTGATACACATGTTGTGAGATAAGGTGGGATTGATACGCGTGTTGCTAGTAGGGAAACTACTTGAAGCCACGCGGTGTGATAAGATAGGATAAAACGCAGCTAGCTATTTTGGGAAAATAATTTTCAAAATTAAATGTAAGGCTCCCGAGGTGATATAAGGAAAGATTGTGATTTGATTTGGGAAATGAGACTATGAGGCGGTACCTCGGTAGTGATTCTTGTTGATACCTTTCATTTACATCACTTGTGTTTTGTTTGCATCGCTTCCTTGGCATTCCTAATATGTGTTTTTCATGTGATAACTTAATTGGCTTAGTTTCAGTGTAGCTATTCTTGTTGTATTTCTTCATTGTATCATTTCCATTATTTTCATTATCATACTATAATATACCTGTCCAGTTTCTTTATTTATTCCAGTAGGTGTCTTGACCTGACCTCGTCACTGCTCTTCTGATGTTAGGCTTGGTACTTAATGGGTATCGTTGTGGCATGCTCATACTACGCTTCTGCATATTTTTTGTGCAGATCCAGGTATTTCATACCAGGCTAGGCATCTGCGAGTTGAGCTTGGGTCAGAGACATCAAGGTATGCCTGCCAGCGTTCGCAGGCCTCGGAATCACCCGCTATCTAGTTTCTATTTCATTCTCCTATTATAGATATTGTTGTATGACGAGCTCAGAATACACAGCAATATTATGCTCACAGTCAAATATAGTATAGTATAATTTCATATCCACGGGGATTCAATTTAAACAATATTCTTGTAGTTTCTAGCTTGATTGCTATCCAAGATGATCAACAATTGAGACTTCTAAGATTTCTAACAACAATTAACTAAGAATCTAAAGCTATTAACTAATGACAATCGCAACGAAGTTACGCAAGGAAGTTATCAATGGGAGAAAATAGGGGTTGATAGGATTGGTGCAAGATAATTATTTGGGATCTAACTCTAGGTAATTCACTTCTAATGTTTAAGTGAGTCTCTCAAATTTACTCAATTATTAATTCAAACATTCAGCAAAAACAGCTCTCTCGATTAAGTCTTAACCTCACAAGATCAACCAATTTAAGCACGTGAAGATATGCAAGAATGCGTAGTGGATTGGTCTTTAGGAGAACCTCTTTCAATTATTCTCCAAATTAGGTTTAATCTATGATTCAACTAGCCTCTTTTGATTACTAAGTAGAATTAATGACCTCAACCAACAATATAATGTAAAGATATCACAAGTTATGCGTCTCTCGATTACATGAACAAGTAAATATAGATGCAACAATTAAATCATCCAAAATGATTCATTCCATAAAATTAGAGTTATCATCCACAGACAATCATCAAAACACTAAATCCATCAAACTCTAAAGGGGAACTACTCCACAGAAATGGGGTAATTCATCACAAATAAAGTTTAAGTCGAGAAAAACATAAATTCAATCCAAACTCATGTCCTGAGTGAGGAACGAATGATGAAATCCTTGGGCTTGTGTTCTTCCAACTCCTCCTTAGCCTCCTAAGATCAAATATGTGTCAAAAGTCCAGAAAATAATATTTTTTCATGTATTTATACCAAGTAGGGTTGGACCCAGACGAAACCACCTTCTCCTAGCCGAAATAGGATTTTCACTCTGTAAAATTTGCACAGGCGCGCCGCATGGAGCGACGCACCATGCGGGGAATTAGTGGGGAAATTCAGAGAGCTCAACATTTGTCCGGCATCAGCTTTTGTACAGCCGCAGCACACCACGCGCCGCGGCAAGCCATTTTTCTCAGAGTACGGAATGAATCTTGCTTTTTGACGTCCAGACTTGGTCCTCGACCCCCGAACACAATCCTGGCTTAATCCCTTGGGCTTTTACTCAGACGTCAAAGCTCTAAATAGCTGGAGTTCATTCCATAATATCTACATAGCTCGGGATAACTCCTACAAGGCATAAAAGACACAATAAGTGCAAAATATTATCAATTAAAGCTCAAACATAAATAAAGTGGAGTGAACTAGAGTGTAATAAGTGACTAAAACACGTAATTATAGCCTGCCATCAACACCCCACACTTAAACCATTTCTCGTCCTTGAGCAATCAAACTACACTCTATATAGACACGACCTTTTTCAACAACTCTTATAACTCATCACACCAAGAATAATTAAAACAGACTAAGTACAGTACTGTAACATTCTCGCCTCAAGATTTGACTCAAAAGCACCACACATTTTTATAACCCGCTCACTTACTCTGACACATAGATCAAGCATTACCTTTCCTTCGTGAATCAAGTGCCCTCACACCGCAATAGAGAGTAGTTCCGCACACAATAAAACTTAAGAACAATTAGGAACTCAAGATAGAAAGAATTCACTCACTCTCATAAACAACATTCATATGCCACAAAAGAGGTACCATAGGCTTGCCTGTAGTTTACTACTACTCTACTAATTGAGCTTATTCTGTCAACGATCAAATAGGACTTTAATTAGTTGTAATGCAGGCTACGAGATGGGTAGGATACATTTAGATATAAGAGTGACTACACCTCCTTGAGCACTTTAATACATACATTTTATTGTTCAAAACCACACACTTATGTCAAACCATAACTCCACATTCACATCATTATACATTAACTCCCTACTTCTATAAGCACAATTACATCGAGCTGCCACTATCAAGGAATATTTTTCACAATCATACTCTTATTTGTTTTCTTTTCTTTTCAATTCAAGCGGTTCTTTCTTTTTCAAAACAGTGCACCTTTCTTCTTAGTTCAATAGTTCCACTCAAAAGCCAAACCAACCACCCACCACTTCAACTTTTACAAAGTTCATAACAAATTCAAGTGCTCACGAGAGGTAAATGGTTCAAATAAATGGTCAATTCAAACAAATGGGTAAAACTTGTAATGTGGTTCTAAAGAAACAGTATTACAGGCTCAACGGATTTAACTAAGATACATAAAAATTAGGTGCATAAAAGCATATAACTGGCTCAACAACGAAACGCCTAAATCACTTCCTAGACTGAATAAACTACTATTTCGCTTTGCAAATACACTGGGCAAGTTCTGGACATCAAATGGAATTGCACAGAATACACAAAACATCACACGCAGATGGCACATAACTCACTCAGGATCGGACTATCAAGACACTCTAGTCAAAGCAGTTAAGCAAAGTTAAGATCTTACAATTCAAGGTACTTGTACAAGAGTGAAAAACTGAGCTAAGTGTCACAACTAAAGCACTTACTACTCTCAAGGTATAATAAAGTTAAGAGATATTGCTTTCTATTCAAATTACAACACAAGGTGGTTTCCTACTTCTCTACAAAAAAAAAAGGTACTACACCTAGTTCAAACAAAAACCTTGGAAAAGAATCGCGGAACAAAGTAAAACCAAGGGGGAATTGTTACACTACCTAACAAAAGAAAATATTTTTGTCTTTTTCTTTCGAGTTTAATCCCTTAAGAAACCTGTAGAATGATATCCATCATCGGGAAAAATCAAAAAAATTTCAATCTTTATGGATTTTTCAATTATTTTCTATCTCTAAATACTACAAATAACACAAAAGAAAACTAATATACATACAAACATACATAATATCCCCCATCCCACACATTTAGTTGTGACATGTTCCCATGACACACAATTAAAAAGCATAAGCTAAAGGAAACTTCCCTGAACATCTAGTCGGGGTCTGAATTGAAGTCGGGCTGCATTCCTCGCGCTCGAACTAATGCACACATCCATGCAGACAGTTTCTTCTCAACCCTTTTGGGGTACACCTCACACTTATCTTTCTCGCTCACTGCAGCCTTCTCTTTCAAGCCCTTCACTTTCCACTTAACACTTGCAGCTGATTTTTCTTTTTGTGCCACCTTTGCTACATTCATCTCAAAAGTCACTGTCTTCTCACCCACTCTAAAGCATGAGTTTTCTCTCGCGTATATCTAATATAGCTCTACCTGTTGCTAAGAATGGTCTTCCTAGGATGAGAGGAACCTCCTTGTTTTCCTCCATATTCACCATTATAAAATTCACATGAAATACGAGCTTAGCCACCCAAACTAACACATCTTGCACTATCCCCTCGGGTATTATAGTCGTTTGGTTAGCCAGCTGCAAAGATATCGGTGCAGACCTTATCTCTCCAGTCTCCTTCTCCAGTTTCCTATATATAGATAGAGGCATTAAATTAATTGAGGCACCAGAATTACAAAATGATTTATCATAATGAATAGTTCCTATAGAGCAAGGTATAATAAAACTCCATGGATCTCCATACTTTTGTGGGAGTTTGTTTTGCAATATCCCGCTGCAATGCTCTATGAGTTTGACCACTAAGGTTTCCTCTATCTTCCTCTTTCTCTTTCAAGAATTTGGCATAAGCAGGCATCTGTGAGAGCACTTCTGTCAATAGTAAGTTTACATGAATCAGTTTCAGCACATCCAGAAATCTCCCAAACTGCTTGTCGAGCTAAACTCTACTTTGCTTTTAAGGAAAAGGTAGAGCGGGCATATACTTGCTCTTCTCAGGTTCCTCCCTTATTGAGTTTTCATCCTTCTTTTTCTTCTCAGCTTTCATCTAGCCTTTCTTCTTCTTATCTACTTCACTTTGCAGTTGCTCACCACTTTCTTTTTCAAGTCTCACATCATTTTGGATTGGGGTAACATCTTTCAACACTTGTCCACTTCTCAGAGTTACAACATTCACCATTTTTTTGGGATTTCTTTCAGTATCAGCGGGAGAGTTCCTGGAATCCTCTCAGACAATAAAGAGGCTAGCTGCCCAACTTGTCTTTCCAAGTTTCAAAACCCAGTGCCTTGTTCTTTGATAACTTCTCCATGTTCCAGTACAGTTGCGCTATGAGCTTCAAGCCTGTCATCAGTTTTTAGAATGAAAGTCTTCATGAGATCTTCTATGCCGGACTGAATGGGTAGTTGAGGCTAATATTGCTGCATATGTTAGTTCACAAAGCCAGGAGGTCCTTGTCCTTGAGGTCTGGGGTTGTTTTGTTGCCATGCATTCGCAGTACCCCCAGGTGAACTCCATGAAAAATTAGGGTGCCTTTGACCCATTGCATTATAATTTCACACAGCATTCACTTTTTCAATTAAGGCTTGACACTCATGAGTAGGACTTCCTCTTCCACATATATCACAAGCTGCGTGAGGCTCATTTTGTATCGAGGCTAAGGTCAAATTTCGTATTTCTTTGGCCATAGCATCAAGTTATACCTGCACATATGTATTAGCATCAACTTGGTGAACACCAGTTGATCTTCTTCTTTATACACTCTCAGAGGGCCACTGGTTAGCATCTTCAGATAACTCATCAAGAATTGTAACTATCTCCTCTGGAGTCTTCTTCATCAAAGGGCCTCCAACTGCATTTCTCATTGTTCTACGCGAGGCCGGTGTCAATCCTTCCCAAAAATCCTAGAGTTGCATCCAGAGCTCAATTCTGCTATGCTGACACTTTCTGGCGATCTCCTTAAACCTCTCCCATGCTTCAAAAACAGTTTTAGTCTCTTTCTGGCAGAAGTTATGGATTTCTCTTCTAATATTGCCTGTCTTAGCTGAGGAAAATATTTATCAAGGAATTTCCTGGTCATCTCCTCCCAAGTTCTGATCGATCCACTAGGAAAACTCTGAAACCATTCCTTAGCATCATCTTTAAGTGAAAAGGGAATGCCCTTAAGTACACTGCATCTTGTGACACCCTATTGTATTGAAAGGTGTTCATAATCTCTTCGAAGTCCACTACATGTGTGTTTGGATTTTCATTTGGCTTCCCTCTAAAGACACAACAGTTCTGAAGGGTTTGAAGCAACCCTTGCTTCAACACCAAATTGTTTCCTGCAATTGGAGGTGGTCTAATACTGGATAATCCTTGATTTTAGACCGGTCTAGCATAATCACCAAGTGGTCTCCCAAGACTGGGAGCAATATTTCCAAACTGGTCTCCATCCAAGGGTTATTTTTGATTAAGTCTGTGACCCCTCTCTTCTTCAGAAATATTCTGAGCATCTCTAATAGCTGCTTCCTCAGCATCCCGTGCAAATCTAGATTATCATCACCGTTTCCGACTATAGTTTCTTGGGTTGAGGATTGCCCAACCTTTTCTAGCTTCTCGGTGAGATATTTTTCCTTCCTCAGTTGTCTCGGTTTTGTTTCTAACTCTGGCTTGTATGGTAGCACTACTTTCGCAGAAGCTCGAGTCATGCACCAACCTATACCTGTAACCTGCGCACGGTTGAAGAACACCAAACGTAAAAAGAGAAAAATAAAGTAAAATAAAAAGTAAAAATTTAGAATTATCACTGCAAACTATTTCAAACACTATTGATTGCCAATCCCCGGCAACGACACTAAAATTTGACGAGCTCAGAACACACACCTAAATTATGATCAGTAGTCAAATATAGTATAGTATAATATCGTAATCACATGGATTGAATTAAAACAGTATTCTTATAGTTTTAAGCTTGATTGCTATCCAAGATGATCAACAATTGAGATTTCTATGATTTCTAACTACAATTAACAAAAATCTAAAACTATTGGCCAATGACAATCGCAACAAAGGTAAGCAAGGAAGTTATCAACGGGAGAAAATAAGGGTTCCTAGGATAGGTGCAAGATAGTTGTTTGGGATCTAACTCTAAGTAATTCACTTCTAATGTTTAAGCGAGTCTCTCGAATTCACTCAATTATTAATTCAAACGTTCTGCAAAAACTCCTCTTTCGATTAAGTCTTAACCTCACATGATGAACCAATTTAAGCACGTGAATATATGCAATAATGCGTAGTGGATTGTTCTTTAGGAGAACCTCTTTCGATTATTCTCCTAACTAGGTTTAATCTATGATTCAACTAGCCTCTTTTGATTACTAAGAAGAATTAGTGCACTCAACCAACAATATAATGCAAAGATATCACAAGTTATGCCTCTCTCGATTACAGGAATAAGTGAATATAGATGCAACAATTAAATCATCCAAAACGATTCAATACATAAAACTAGATTTATCATCCAAAACAATCATCAAAACACCAAATTCATCAAACCCTAAAGGGGAAATACTCCATAGATATGGAGCAATTCATCACAAATAATGTTACAGTCGAGGAAAACATAAATTCAATCCAAACTCGTGTCTTGAGTAAGGAAGGAATGATCAAATCCGTGTGCTCGTGTTCTTCCAATTCCTCCTTAGCCTCTTTAGGTCATATATGTGTCAATTGTCCAGAAAATATCATTTTTCATGTATTTATACCAAGTAGGGTCAGGCCCAGATGAAACCACCTTCTCCTAGCCGAAAGATTTTTACTATGTCAAATTTGCACAAGCGCGCCGCATGGGGCGACGTGCCATGCGGGGCGTTAGTGGGGAAATCCGGAGAGCTCAACATCTGTCAGGCATCATCTTTTGTACAGCCGCGGTGCACCGTGCGCCGCCCCACGCGCCGCAACAAGCCATTTTCTCAGAGGACAGATTGAATCTTTCTTTTTGATGTCCAGACTTGGTCCTTGACCCCCGAACTCGATCCCAGCTTAATCCCTTAGGCTTTTACTCAGACTTCAAAGATCCAAATAGCTCAAGTTCATTCCATAACATCTACATAGTCAGAATCACTCCTACAAGGCATAAAACACAAAATAAGTGCGAATCATTATCAATTAAAGCTCAAACATGAATAAAGTACAGTGAACTAGAGTACAATAAGTGGCTAAAACACGAAATTATAGCCTACCATCAATGTGTAAGGATGTTCAATATAGTCATGTAGAGCTTATGACTCGGTATCAGCAGGTTTTGGGTGTTATATTTAGTTGTATTGTAGAGTCCTTATGATAGATATTGGTTTAAATTGGAATTTTTATTACTATTTCCGTTAATTCTTCATATATGTTAGGCTGACCTTGTCTTAGAGACTAGGTGCCGTCACGACATCCTACGGAGGGAGAGTGGGGTCGTGACACTAGGGTGGTAAAAATGGGATTTGATTATGGAATTGGGAATAAACCATATATTCGAGTTCGTCAGTTTATTGGAACGTTGGTCTTCGAACATTTTCGGAAGCCGAGCACGGGGGCCTTGGGGTGACTTTTATGCGCTTTTCGAATTTGGTACGGAAATTAGTTTAATAGTTAAATTATGAACTTTTGAGCATATATTGATCAGTTTATACAACTTTTAATTTGTTTTGGATTGCTCGACGTCGTTTGGGGATTCCTAGCGAGGTTAAGAGCTGGATAGTGAACTTGGAAGCGAGGTAAGTCTCTTGCCTAATCTTGTAAGAGGGAATTATCCCCTTACGTATATTAATTCTTGTGTTGTTACTTTTTGTGGGAGCTACATACATACGAGGTGACGACAGTCCATACGTAGCTATATTTATGTTATGTCCGGGTTGACTTAAATCTACATCATGCCTCAATTGTGCTAATAGTATTTACCCTGTGTGTTTGATTTCCTTAATTTATGAATGAGATTGAGGTTAGAATATTGATTGGGCCTCTTACTTTGGAAATTTGTAGAATATTTGATGAATAATAGATCCACGTCTTCTCGACTAGCATGTACTTCTGCGAGTGAGGTAGTTTCTCTATCTAATTGGATGAGGCCGCTCGCCTCGGCAGTGTTGTAAATTACTCTTATGGGATCGGGCCGGTCGCCTCTATAGACTCGTGCTTAATACTTGAGATTTGATTTGGTTTGATATCAGCTGAGTTCATACCTTCGAGGCCGGTTATGACATTTTAGTGACTTTATATTGATCCGTATTGGAGATTTACTGTTAATGTTTATCCATTTCGTTGCTACTAGTTGTACATTCTCCATGTCTACTTTATGTATTTTATTATTATTTGGCCACTAGTAAGTGTCAAGTCGACCCCTCATCACTACTTCTTCGAGGTTAGACTAGATATTTATTGGGTACGCATTGTTTTACGTACTCATGCTATACTTCTACATTGATTGTGCAGGTACTGAGACATGTACTTCCAGTGGTCACACGTGTGCATAGTCGCACTTTCACGGAGACTTAGTGGTGAGCTGCTTGTCTTTCTTCGATATGCAGCACCGGAGTCTCCCTCTGCCTTATTTATTTTTTCTATCTATTTTTCTTCAGACAGTGGTTGTAGCAATTTTGTATATTCCCTAGATTGCTCATGCACTTGTGGCACTGAGTTTTGGGTGTAGTAGCGGTTATTCACCATTGTACTTATTATTATTTTCACTGTAATTTATGTATTATTCGCACTTGGTATTTTTGGGAAAGGAGTATGTATGTTTTCATGAGATTTTACTTCTATTCGGTGTAATTAAGGAATTTTCTGTTTCTAAATAGTTAAAAAGGAATAATTAAATTGGAGGTTCATGTATTATCTTGCCTAATGACGGCATTGGGCGTCATCGCGACCTATTATAGGTTTTGGGTCGTGACAACTCTTACGCCCTCTAGAGAACATTATAATCTAATATTAAACTTTCTTTTTCTGATGTAATTTTGATTTGTACACCGTTTTTACTGCTTCGAAATCAACCAGTCGTGCTTTTTTTTTTTTTTATAGTGGTAATTGTTTATGTTTAAATAATGTCTACAATGTATTCGATAAATTTCTCAAGTGAACTTTTTTGGGATCAATATCATATGTTCTGTAAGTTATGCTCTTTCTGCACTAAAAACTGCTGATGTGATTTGAAATAGCAAAAGAGAATTGTTAGTGGAACATCGTGCAGTCTTATATGGATCAGTTGAAAGTGTGTCAACTACTTGATACATTTATCAATCTTGTTTGTGTCTTGAGTTGGATACTATCTTCAACGTATGAGAACTATAAGTTCGCAGCAAGACTTCACCCTCTAATTTACCAATAAGGAAAGGATAAAATACTGATAACTATGGGGTTTTACTATGGTTAGGTGTAAGTCATGGTTATCAATTATTTGGCAGAAACAGAGAGATACAACAAGATTCACAAGACAGAAAGTTCTTCACAGTAAAAGGAAGGAGCAGAACTCCCTACTCATTCAGAGGCTGTAGATCAATATGTTTTACAGTGTTATGGATTTGCATTTAGGCTTAAAAATCTTAATTCTACTTTCTTTTATGGAAGCGCCAGTCCCAATTAGTTTGGGATTGAGGCACAAGTGGAATTGTATATTTTTTAAATCATTCAATAACTACCAAAATTCACACATTCCCATTTGAATCAGAAGCAAGAACCAACATAATAAGATACGGTAAAGTTGTCATAGAACAAAGACATTTCAACCATCACACTTCTACAAAATGAGCAAACAAATCGAAACTGCTGATAAAAATATTACTGAGAAAACAAACTGCAACGGCGATGACGCTATTTATTAAAAAGAGAGACTAACCGATTTAGATACAGAGTAAGTTACAAATATGAATAGTACAATTCCAAAACATTGACCAAAACCTTAATAAAGATCGAAAATCCCATGTTCTAAAACCAACACCACAGTAACGAACTGATTTGCAAGGATCGAGTTGGAACGTTGATTTAAAACTTCAGCAGGAAAATTTATATTAAAGTACCAAACACCACAGAGAAAGAATTTTACAAGAATTGGTGAATTGGAAATTATGATAATTAATTACTGCAGAATTCTCATACTACGTCGCATTTCACTTATTTATTCACTTGATTAAGACTCGATCTTGGTCCAATGATTGTACCACCAGTGTTCCTTATTCACTCGATCATACTTCTGGCGAAAGATGGCAAAATGAAAGCTGCTTTGTGAATCTGTAAAAATAGGAAAAGAGTTAATTATAAAGTCTGAGGAAAACGGAAAAGGAAATAGTGAGATATGAAGTTACATCAGAGTTGTAGAACTTGAGAGGTCCTAATTTGGACTTGACTTGAGTTGCCTCTTTGTCAATTGGATTTATTGGATTTTTGAAGTCAACTTCTGGCCCTTCAGTAGAGCAGAGCATATAACCAATTACACCACTGAAATCAAATTAGTTAAGGCATAATTGATCAGTATCAGTTGAAAAAACTGAAACACAATACCTTATAAGTTTACTCGAAATAAGAATTTGGTCACTCCGTTTCAATTTTTGTGGCATAATTTGACACCAGCATACTAAAAACAAATTAATTCATTTGACTCTACAACTTATTGTGTGGCCATATACATTTATTTTTTATTAAAAATATAATAAATAAAATTAAACGTTTAAAGCTAAATTATTTTAAAATATAAAAATAAATTTTTTTAAAACGAAATAATAAGTAAAGTTTGTCACCAAAAAGAATAGTAAAATGAAAAGAAGTTGGTATTTCTTGGAAGTCATTCTCCATTTCTGGACAATTTTAGGATCTACGTCTCTGTTAACGGAGGAACCAAAATAGAAAAGTAATACGGACTTCCAATTTTATAAATTTACATTGCATCGAAAAAGACAGGAAGAGAGAGAGAAAAAAAGAAAGAATACGTGGGATATGTTGGAACGGTTGTCCAAGCATAGTTGACAGAGCCCTTAAAGACTTTACGACAGTTAGCAATGATTTGCTTAATAATATGCATATGAAGCCAAATTCTTTCAGCCTGTGTGCATACA